>VWYP01014846.1:0-68388 GCA_013400435.1 Pycnonotus jocosus | reverse complement strand
TCTCTTCTCCCAGGCAACTGACAGAATGAGTGGACAGTCTTAAGCTGCACCAAGGGAAGTTTAGGTTAGATGTTAGAAATAAATTCCTCACTGAAAGAGTGATTGCACACTGGAATTGTCTGCCCAGGGAGGTAGTGGAGTCACTGTTCCTGGACATGTTTAAGAAAAGACTGGATATGGCACTTAGTGGTTGATGAGGTGGTGTTAGGTCATAGGTTGGACTAGATGATTTTAAAGGTCTTTTCCAACCTAGCTCTGTGATTCTGTGATCACCAAAAGCTCTTTGGAGACAGGCTTGTGACTGTATGTGAAGCTCAAGGAGATGAGTTACACCAAATACTGGGCTTTCTCCAACTCTATGCTTAAACCATGTCAGAATTCATTCTGTTCTAGTCAAAGCATGGCAACAAGATGCAGGTTTTATTTAGAAAACACAGGCCATTTTCAGTAGCAAACATTTAGACATCTCTAGAGTGATGTGGCAGCTGAAGGAATTTGAGCCATCTGAGACTAGAATTCAAAATAATCAAAACCCAGGGCATTTGCATAAATATCTGCCTTATTTTCTTTCTACCGCCCATTACCTACCTATTTGTTTCCTTAAGCTTCAGAATGTCATTTTTTTCAAAATTTCAACTCAAATAGTCCAAAAAGTCATTCCATAACATGAGTTGCATAAAATTGAGTCTAACAGATGGGCTCAGAGCACCCAAAATCACTAACATTTCATGGATTTATAAACCCCTGAACAGTTAAATGAGGTTCAGAATTTTGCAAATCAAGCCTTCAGCCTATTCAGACCAGTAACAGTGTCATAACAAAGCCTGTAATCTCTGAAGAAATCCTTCTTGCCTTCGCTGTGTGCCTTTTTTGCCTGCCCGGGCTAGCCTTGGCACACAGGTGACACGTGGGAGAGAGCTCGATCCTCGGAAGGATTTTACTCACTCTTGTGGGTTCTTGGCCCCGTCCAGACGATAGCAAGGCGAATGGTGAAGAAATAAAGAGGGGTCTCTCAGAAGGGACAGCTGCAGAGGTTTATTGTGGAGTCCTCAACCTTGAAATGTCTGCCTCTGGGAGCATGTGTGCTCAGATTACCATAGCTTCTATGGGGAGGAGGAGATGAGGGATGGATTTGGAAAGGGGCCAATTAGGTGCAACAGGGTGTGGCGCTCAGGTATAACAGACAGGGGGTACACAAATCATAAAGGGAAGGAGGGGATTCCTTAGGGCTTTGCCCAATCACTTAGAGCCTCTCCCAGAACTTTCCAGAAGTTAGGGATCGTCTCCAGCATGACAGGCAGGCCCTAGGGGCAGGGGTTAAGGGGATTGACAAGGGGGTTTGAGGGAAGAACAGCTTTGATTGATGGGGTAAACCAACTCAAAGGAGGGAAAATACATGGGGGGAAATAGGAATGAACCAAAGGGAGAACTGGGGTACATAAAACTGTAAAGTAACAAAGAAATGGATTACAAAATTAGAACTTAGGTTGAAAAAGCACCACTACATCTTGCTAATTTGTCAGTCTTTTGAGAGTAGTCTGTGACTTTTCTTGAAGTGAAAAATTAGGTTTAGTGGGAAGAATGTAAGCTAAATGATGATAATCCAAAGTGTTTTAACAACCTAATTTCAGCTCCTTTATAATAAATATTCAGATTTTCTTGATTGGTTTCCACTCATACATGCAATTTCATCAATTAAAACAGAGTACAGCATGTAATTTCATTAGTCATTTCAAACTGGAAAACTTGCAACTGCTTTGGTCTTATTCTAGTGTACAGTCCAAAAATCTTTTTTGTTCAAAACAGACAGGTGAAAGCAGAAGCTATGGAAGACCATACATCAGTTTCAGAGGGTTTGATATAATAACTAGGGCTTAATTTTAAGCAGTCTAGAGACCAACCTTTTTTCTTTTATGAAGACAAAGAAATAATTCACACTGAAAAAGATTTGCTACTATACCTAGAGAGGCAAAAACATCCTAGGGAAAATACCCTGGTGGTGTAACAAGTAGCCTAGCTCAAAGATGCTACTTTTTGTAGAAACAAAGTTGAATAAAAGGTATATATATCCAAAATTTGTATTCCAGCAAGGGACGACTAAGTAAGCTATCAAATAATTCTGCCAGTATGACATGTAAGGATACAGACACTCTAAAAATAACTTTTAGTATAAAGGCAATTAAACATGAAAAATGGATAAATAAAATTTTTCCTGTAACAACTTAGTCCAGCATCCTGTTCATCTACACACAGACAAAGTTACACTGCTCTCCAATATTTATGACAAGTTCCTTTTCCTGGATTTAATAAACATCAGGGATTTTTCAAACATCAAATAATACAGTTATGAAGTCAGAAGTCTATAGTCAGAACTACCCTTATAAATAAACAATTATACATGTTTAGTGTCTTCTCTATTTGAGGCAGGAGAACTGCTAGAGCTGAGTATTTTAATCTGACATGAATTTTGACTCTTAGCATTTTGTCTAGCCTTAGATGTTGACATTAATGTTTCAGCAGTTGAGACAGCTTTTCATGTTTTAGTTCAGGAATATGAGAAGGCATGGAGAAATTGAAAACTTGAACATATCTTGATACATGTAGGTTTGGACAAGCCATATGCTCAGTATTTGTGTAAGAACTAAAAACAAAAAACAAAAAAAAACCCCACCAAAACAAAACAAAAAAATCTGCAAATGATGATAGAAACCTGAAAATCCCTGTTTTAATGGGCTATTTTGCACAAAATAGGACTTTAGTATTTGGAACAGAGAACAAGATGGATAAAGCATTCCATATACTGAGAATCACTATCTTTTATGAATATCAACATTTTACAGCTTTTAAAATATGGTAAATTTGACACTGTGTGTGGGAGTTACAAGTATTTTTTAATGAGTGATGAGTAATTAGTATTTAACAGAAGCAAACACCTTCAGGGTATTAATTATTCTAATTTTACTTATTCCAATGCAGTTTGATTGGGCAGTAGAGAGGAACACAGAATTAAAATCAGTTTCATGTTTCCAGTACACACAAAAATTTTTCTTACAGTTATATAAGCAGAATATTTTTCATGAAAATGGTATGAGGGTAGGTTGAATTTTTTTTTTAAATTTGGTTTCAAATTAGTATAGCTGTAGATTTGTCTTGGAAAATTCTGATACTTCTCCTGTGAGTGTCATCTACTTCAAATGCCAGTGTTATATAAAAATTCTAAAGGAAATAGGTTTTTCTGTTTGCTGTGAACATTTTTGTTTGCTGTGAACATTTTTGCACCAAAACATCAATGATCCTCTACTCACTTTGTTCCTTTCTTTGTTTTTTAATTTGTTCTATTTCCCATTTCCTTTAGTTTTCAGATTTATAATCAATACTTTTATTGTCAACTTGTGCTTTCTTTTGTTCTTCTTCCACTTCAGATATTTTGTGCTCTTTAGTGCAAGAAGAGTGAATGGTTACACATAAAATCCCCAAAGCGTTCACAAACACCAAAATGCCCAAGGTCCCACACATCATACAGCTTCAACCCAAGACAGATTAATTTATATGAATCCCTACTGGAAGCCTTCCTGATAGACATCTGTAGTAGTGCCTGCTGTGCACAGGTATCATCAATACTACTACATTGTACTGAGTTGTCTGTGGTAAACTCACTGAGATCACCTTGATGTCCAGAGTGCTACCAGCTGTAGCTGCAACTGAAATCAATGGCCACTTTGCTCTACACAGTTTCACCTCAGAGAAAAGAAACTCTCAGAAGGCTAGGAGACTGCATTGATAGTCACACTTGGAAGAGGCACAAAAATCACAATGCATATCAGCGCCACAAAACTCTGTCAGAAGTTACAATAAGAATCTGCATTAGCAAAGCTCACCCCTTCATATGGGCACAACTACGGAGTGAAAAAAGAAAATTCCAATAGTTTTTTAAAGCTACTTCCCAAGCCCCCAAAAAGCATACCAGAAATTTTTTGAGAGATGTCCAGAAGTGCAATGTTATGGGCAATTCATTCAGTGAAATTACCTCAACAGGTAATTTCCTGCTGCTCCCCAAAATAGTATTTATATAAGCTAGAAACACAGTTAACTGTGTTATTTAAAAAGATCAACAAGAACACAATGGTGTTTGTCTCTTTTATTATGAAAGATACAAAAACAGTGTTAATGAAGCTATCATTAGAAACATGAACTTTTTTTGAACCAACTCTCTATTTACATACACAAAATTCCTCAAGTGGAACAATACCAAATGTGAGACACATCAGAATACACAATATCTACAAGTTCAGAGATTTAATATCTCTTACTCCATACATGATGCCTACACAAAAAGTCAGTGCCTACCTGTTTTCCACAAGTATTTTAAATTAAGTTTATGAGACAACCCAAGCAAAATAAAGCAGAATCTGGGGAATGTTCTACTATCTGAATGGTTACTTTATAAAAATAATAGAGCCAGGTTTTCAACTTATGCTTACTATTCTGTCAAATAGTCCATACTCCAAACTGATGTAGGTAAAAGAACAAAAACTGTTACTGATTTTTATTGCCATCAAACCAGAAATATCTCAGGAGTTCAAGATGCACTCATTTTCAGATCACTAATCAGTTACTAGGAAAAGGAAGTATTTTTATTTTTTAAAAACTTTTCCTTCAAACAGAAAAGCCAAATAAAATACTTGACCTTGCTTTGCATGATCAGACATTCTGATTAAAAACATGAAATACAAGAAGACACAACAGTTTGTATGGTTTTTAACTGGAACCAACTACTGCTTAATTGGTAAGGCACTTCTTCCTTTAGATCAGTCCACTTCCCTACATTTTAGTTGAGCTCCATTTCACACAGAGAAGTGATTTCAGCTATGCAATCTGTGATAGCAGAAGGGATGTTGTTAAGAACTTTTGCTCTCCAAGCATGGATGGCCTCAACAATACCTTCTGGATTGCTTGAACCCAAGTCACATAGTGAATATACGGCTGCCAGCTGCACACCCCAGGGAACACCTGCAGAAAGTTAATGAAAATCAGCTTATAGAAACTTTGATAAGCACAAATGTTTTGGGGAATCTTGAATCTATAGAAACTATTATTCAAGAACTGAAAATAAAACACATCAACAGTTGGGATGGCTAACATCGTAACATAGAAAGATGACAACCTGCACACAAATTCCATAACATCTCATTTTATACTAGCACTTTCCAATTTTCTCAATTTAGCAACTTTTCAGTATTCAAAGGGCATACATGAGTTGAGAATCTAGTGACTTTAGTTAAGCATAATCAGACTTAAGAAAACAGTAAGGTTTACACTGAGTTTGAAACAAACACAGACATACACTGTACACCACACACCACCAAGTTAGAAGAACTTGAGATTGCAAGAAAGAGAAGTTATATAGGTGGTTCAAAGCAGCTCCCTAACATCATCATATGCTTCACTGCAAAATGTATGTAACATCCAGAGTAACTTAGCAATATGGATCTCTGTTGCTGCCTTGTTTCGTCTATCAATATTTTGAACTGTCTTTCTCCCAATACAACAATTTTGTTAGTAGTAATCTTCAGCATAAATTGCTCAGGTAAAAAATTAGCTATTACTGCTCAAGTTACAATCACCTTTCAAGTGATCTTAACTTGATCACCCTTTAAGTATCTCTAATGTAGCTGATAAGCTCTTACATTAAACAGTCCAATTCCAAGATGTCTGAAACAATCTCAGAATTTTTCCATCTCAAACAGAAGGTAATACTGTTAATAACTCATTAACTTTGTAAGAGAAAGGGACTCAAACTGGAAACTGTTTGACCTGTTATGCACTAACTTAAACTGGAAAAGCAGACTTTTTTGTCATATGTGCCTTAATTTATATTTTGGCATTGCAAAACTTCACACTGTAGATGTTACACTCAAGTTTCTCTAAAAAAAACATTACCTTCCTCTTTTGCATGCTGTACAAACAGTCCAATTACTGAACTAATATTCTTCACTGCAGCAAGACAGCCTTCCTTCAAACCTATTTGTCCTAATCGACCTGAAAGGAAAGAAAGAGTTACAACATATCTGACTATATAGACAGTCAACTTCCCAGCTTTTATACTTCCCAACTGTCTGTTGAGGTATCAACAGAAAATGCAAATTTTACCTACAAAAAAGTAATTCTTGTTACCATGTTGTCTTGGGAACAACAGTTGTCCTATTCCTTGTGTAACTAAAGACCCCAAGACATTTTTCATCAGATTGATTCAACCTCCCATAAGTTTACAATTTTTAAGTGTAAAACCCAGAAAGAATGCAATTTTTGTTTAATAAACAATACCATATAGCCTACCTACTGAAAATATTTATTTAAACTCAAGCTATATCTATTTACATCAAATCCCACCTAGATCCCAAAAATTAATCTAACTTAAATTTATTATGGTATTAAGTTGCATGAAAAAAACATATTTTATACTACTGGAAACCATATGGCATGAAGCTGTGTCATGGGAGGTTTAGGTTAGGTATTAGGAAAAGGTTATTCATTCAGAGGGTGGTTAGGCACTGGAAAAGGCTCCTCAGCGATCTGGTCACAGCACCAATCCTGTCTGAGTTCAAGATGCATTAGGCACATGGTGTGATTCCTGGTGTTATAAAATGTTTTAAGAGGGGTTTCTGAAATTGTTTGTTGCTGGTTGTATCTGTTCTAAAAGGTATTGATTCAAAGGTTGTAGGTTGTTGCGACACTGTACAGGCGCAAAATGCCATGTAGCTGTTAATTTAATCTAACTCCTAATCAGAGGAAAGGAGGGGAAAGACTTAGTTCGCAGAGGTTACATCACCCTGAGCCGTGACTGGTGGACGCAACTGACCAATTACTCGACGCCCTTGGGAAATGATTGGTCAGGAATGACCCTCAATAAAGACCAATCAGAACCCTGACAATGAGCCAATCAGGGAGAGGATACAAAACACCCCAATCATGAGAGAGCAAAGAGGTAAAAGAGACTGTAAGACTGAGGGGGGGAGGGGGGGTGTCTTCTTCAGAACCTTCAGGATCTGAAGGAGCACCCAGTGTGACGTCACGCTGTCTCTTGTTTTCTGGCTTGCTGAGAGGAATCTTGGCCTATCTCAGGTTCCCACTCCCAGTGGTTGTTTAAAGTTAAATAAACAAGTGCCCTCTCTATCATTACATCCGAGTCCTGGCCTTGTTTATAACACTCGGGCTGGCCTGTGCAGGGTACAAGTTGGACTTCAGTGATCCTAGTGGGTCCCTTCCAAATCAGGATTTCTATGATTCTATATGTGGCTATGGATGATTTCATTTTAAATACATAAAACATGTTGGTATTTGTTACCATGAATCAATATTAACATCTCTCAAAACTGAAGTACCTGTGTTCCACAGGCTGATAAACAGAAAATATCTGCATAAAGATCCAATAAAATTCAAAAATACTTCAACTCCCTTTCCAGACAAGCCTGACACTTTCATAAGGACATACTTATACAAAGTAGAAGTTCAGGCAAGAATTCAGATTACTTACCAATTAGTCTGAGTGTCAGTGCTATAACACTATCACGAATGGATTGAGGAGTTTCCTGCCCCTTTCTCTTCTTTATCCAGTTATCCATAGAAGGCCAAAGCACTTTGCTGTGAAAGAAAAATGAATTTGAAAATCTCATACTGCATGAAGGGGTGGTTATAGTATTCATACAATAATAAAGGCAAATGACACTTTTGTTTATTACTAACTTTAGGCCGACTTCACAGATGTATATGAAATCATGTTGCTTTCAAATGTCATGCTGATATATTCTGTAAATTTCTTATATGACTGAAAATACAGTTTGTATGTTACAAGTAGGACGTGATGCTTGTTTTTAAACCTAAAAGGACTCAAAGTAAAACTTTTTTAATCCTTAAAATTATGCTAATAGATCTAGTTACTGATTACCAGCACAACTCACAATCACCTTGGTATGGCTTCAATTGAAACGACATACTTTTCATTGAAACTAATATGTATTAATTTTTAAGTATTTCACCAAAAGTTACTTCTTTACTATCTGAAAGTACGGAAGTTGTATAGAAGACAATGATAACTGTAAGTATCACTTATTATGTTATGTCACAGATAAACAAATGTTTACTAAGTCATGTAACCTCTATGTAGAAAATCAAGGCTGTCAGGTGAGTGTAGGTATCAAAATGAAGTCTTTCAAACAAGATTAAGTATGGTACCAGTCCATATCCTGGATTATAGCTTCAAAGAAAATTTAAGACATTGAATCTAATTATTATAATTATTTTAGAATTAAAATCAGACTGATGAGTATGGATTTATTTCACTTTCAGCACTGAAGCAGTGTTATTTTCCTATCAGGAATTCCACCCTCATTTTCTACAGTGGGGGGGAGGGCGGAAATTCAACAGTTCAGAAGAAGAGAGTCACTTTGTTTCACTGACAGACAATCTCAAAATCTTGCAGCTATTTTGAAAACAATTCTTTACTAGAATAGTTCTAACAGGGTTAATTTCTTAGGACAATAACATAAAATGCTACATTTCCTCACTGATCACTCCTTCTATCTTAAAGTAATGCACACATACCCAGTAGTCTAAGTCTCATCAGGTTGAAACATCCTCATTTCTAAATACCTATGCAATATTTTGTTATGGTAAAAGCCAAGTCATAATGAATTTGGGAAACAAAAAAACAACCACCAAAACAAACCACAAGAAAAACACAAAGGAAAACATGTGAAAGAAGTGATTGCCACAATACCTTATAACATTATCATGTGTCCAATCCCACTTCATGTGAGAGCAGAGTAGATCAACGGCAAATATATACTGCCAAGCATCTTCACTCAGATCTTCTCCATACTGCTCACTCAAGTGAAATTCTACTTTTGTACATGACTGCATTTCTAAAAGCAGGGATGAGACCATAATACCAGCATCTAAAGGCGAACTCTGGAATTTTTGAAGGTAATTATCTCAATGCATGAAAAGTTACCAGCCCAGAACCAAACTCTACAAATATTTGATACTGACTGTATACAGCATCTTACACCATAAATCTAACTTCTGGGTTGAATTAACACAAACAAATAGAATACATAAACCAAAACCATCAAGTACTAGTGTTTTTCCTGATGCCTTTATTAAAAGGAGAGTTTGGGGAAAAAAATATCCAAACTAGAAGAACCACAGATCTCACACCCACTCTCTCATCTCATTCTACAATTTGGGGATTTTTGTTTCTCTCAATACAGCATTAAGGTAAGACTAGTGTTTTTCCAGTGCAAGAAGATTAGTCTAATACTGTTCACTTTCTAAATAATTTTAAAATTTTTTACTCTTTATTCTTCATTAGGGGCAAATTTGCAAGCAAATACTTTAAATAGTTGAGGTAAATTAAAAAATGGTGAAATCATTCTGCTAATTAAGTAGCTAGGGGAAGAAAGGGAATTAAATACAAACATTTTTAATATCTTAACAAACATATTTTAAGAAATAAAGTCTAGACTTATCACATAAAAATAATGGGTGCTTGGCAGATCTTCCTAGTACAAAACCTCATATAATTGGCAAGTTCTGCCATGATGCAGAAGAAGTCACTAAAATTACATGCTTTGACCAAGAAATAAATACCTATGTGAGTTTCACTTTCAGAAATAGAATAATCTTTTCCTAAAATTATATGTATAACAGACCATTAATCACAATCTACTTGAAACTTTTACCTGTATTTCTACCCAAGTAAAACAGAGCTTACAGACAGGATGATGTCATCTCCTGTCTTCAGTATAGAACATTCTGAGGTCTTTCTCCCCAGCTGCAGCAGCTCTCCTTTTTCAGAGATCCATTAATAAAGTAGGTAGTGTGAGTGCAAAGAATTAATATTTCCAGGAATATTTACTAGGATATTTTTACGTGCATCTCTACTGGCATGATACTAAAAGCTGTAATCTAATAGAATGGAGAATATAAATTCTTTGCTAAACAGAGACTGCAGTAAAGTATAACTCTGAATACTAGAGCTTAATGCTACACCACAACTGTGATGTAATAGTAAAATCTAGATACAAATCCATGCCAAATTAACTCATTCCTGCACTAAAGCAGCAGTTTTAGAGGGCTGTAATTTCAGTGATACCATACTGAATTCAGGACTGGCTTCAGAGGTTAAAGAAAAAATAAAATCACACAACACCGAAAGACTATGATGACAGCAGTGAGACTACTGCATTCCTCAAGGCAGTGATAGAGTAGTGTGTAAGAAAAGGGAATGGATGTGCTATTGTCATGATTTAGGCATGGTATTCTCCAAATTATTTCTCCCACTGAAACCAAGCACCGCTTGCTTCCTCCCTTCTCTCCCTTCCTCTTCTCTGTGGCGGGATGGAGAGGAGAATTGGAGGCATAAAATGTAAAGATCACAGAGTGAGATAAGAAAAATTTACTGGAAACAGCAATGAGATAAGAAAACAAATGGTAGTAGCAATAATTTATGGAGTGTACAAAAGAGAGACCAAAAATTTACATGGAAACAATACCCAACTTCTCCCTCCACTATAGTATGCTGACTTGGAAAGGACTCATTCTCCCTGGAAGAGTCTCCCTTCCCCACAGCCCTGGTAATGATGTGAGGTGGTAGAGAATAAACCTTCAGGTCCTAGCCATGCCCCCTTTTGGGTACTGCAAAAATTAACCTTGTCCTGGCCAGAATTGGGACAGCTATGAATCAATATGATTTTGTTCACTTGATATTTACAAAATTATTTTATCCAGTAAGCAAGCCTGGCATTACTATGGAGTTTTCAAAAATATGGATTCCTAGCCTTTAACCCTGTTACAGAAACTCCTTTAGAAGTAAAGCACCTCTGGCTTTCCATCTGCATGATTCAAAATTTTTCAATTTGAATCCAATTGATTTTTTTCAATTTGAATCCAATTTGAAGCCAATGATTTCAATTTTTCCTCCTTGCAACATTCTTTTCAGGATGGTAATATGTGCCTGCTGAAAACTGATAGAAATCAAATGATTTGCTGAACAGCTCAAAGACTTGAAGTCAGCTCTCACTGATCAGCCTTCTTCTGGTATAACTGGTTTTGTATTGATCACACCAACTGCTTATGAAATTAACTTAAGTTTTTTTGTGATAAGTATTTACAGTCTACCTTGCAAAACGATCATGACTAAAAAGAGTGTTGGAGGTTAGATTTCCTTTTTCTTTTTATTCTCACTCATAGAATTTTTCCCCATACATTGCTAGGGAACTAATTACTGGGTACTTATGGGTACTCAGGCAGAACAAAGGGCTAAGAGGAGGAACTGGCTACCCCTTTTGTCTCTCTGGGAGTGTCTCTCTAAAGGGGAGGGAACACGAGTTCTTTGGGGCAGATAAAAGACAGAGCAGGAGGCGGTTTCATCACTTCTTGCTCTCTCTGGGCACTCATCGGACAGAACACAGCCGGGCTGGTTTCTTTCTTCTTGCTGCGGGAGAAGTTCCATTGTCACCAGAAAATGTCCAGTCCTGAGAAAATCTCTGCTTGGTGTGACCTGCACCTCCCCCCTGCCTGCTGGGGACATCCAGCCTCCTGCCTACAGGGTCATAGAGACCAAACTGCCCCGGGTTTTGGGAAGCAAGGCTTTCAAGGTTCTTGGTACTGTTCTGTTAGTTGGTTGTTGATCGTTGTAGTTGTTGGGTTGGGGTTTTTTTCTCTCTTTGTTTGCTTTTGTTATACGTACTGGTAAAGAGCTGCTATTTCCTATTCCCATAACTCTGCCTGAGAAAAAGCCCCTTTAATTTTTTTTCCCTAAATTACAATAATTTGGAGGGAGGGGACTTGAATTGTCCAGATACCTGTCTTTCAAACCAAGACAAAGAGACAGGCTCATCTTGAAATTAACTGTAGTAATGTATTACCTGTTACACAGAGAACTATGAAAGATAAAACCAACATATATTTTAAAAAGCAACAATACAAAGCAAAAGCAAAAAACATATCAAAGAACAGTTCCACAGATAGAAAGAATTCCCTAGTCCTACAACACTCTAGTTAGAAGTTTAAAAACATTCTTTCCTTTTAATGTTCAGCAGATAGAGGGAAAACAAGAAAAGTATTGTATTCTAGTAGGGTCTAGACAACTAGGGGAAAAAGGCCTGAAGTGGCATTAGTTGCACAATTGTACAGCCTCCATGGGATATTCACACCCTTCATTAGAAAAGTAAGTTGCTTGATTTGATTCAGCCAGCCAAGCGACCAATGCAGACAAAAGCTGATACTGACAATGAAATCAGACATTACCTGCTCACAGTTGAGATAAGCACTTAAACAGGCCAGTATTTCATTGCTTGCACTTTGCCGGACAACTAATTGCATAGCTTTGTTAATTGCACCTTGGAAGACAAATATGTCAGGCCATACATTGATGATAAATAAAATCAATTTTTCTGAGTCTGGAAAGTCTAACGAAAAAAAGAAATAACGAAATAAATTTTTAACATTTTAAAACACAAATATATCTTTAGGCAATAAAAACTAGTAAATTCAGCAAGGTAACTAGGAAAAAAGGCACAGAAGTCACAATACAACTGCATCACAACTCCCTAAGGAAAGGGAGTCATATTAGCACATCTCAGTCCTGAGACTAAATAAGAAGAAAAGATCCATGAGAAAAACCAAACGAAACACCAGCAGAACCTCAACAAACCTTAAGCCACCTCCCCCCACTGTAATTTCACTTCCTCCCCCTTCATCTTTCCTACTGCACTTTAATTCACTAAGGAGAATGGTCTCAGAGCATTGAAACTGGATTCTTTTAGGATTAAATTAGATGGGAAGATGCACTCCAACAACCTACCTAATACTGATCACTGGACCAAATAAGCACTTTGATCACTGGACCAAACTAGAATTAATCCAAAGGAAAAAAATAATCTACAGTACTTGCTAATACCTTGCACCCATACACCTGTGAGATATATATATATAGAGAGATATATATCTATATATCGATATATAGATATATAAAGCCTGCAAAGAATTTTCACACAATTCAAATCTGATATTGCTCAGCAGTTTTCCCAGACTTTATCAAAGAAATTACATATTATGCAAGTTGTATGTGAGCATATATGAATGTTGCATGGTACTATTTGTACTTCCATAGATGTAAAAATTTGTGCTACTCTATATAATTGAACAATCTTAATTCATTAAAGTATTCAGAGCAAGTATCTGACAACTATCAGTTAGAGAGGACAGAGTTCCAGGCTATCAATGGGAAGCCAAAAGACCCTTCTGAATACCAAAGCCGAGAGCTTCAAGGGAAAATACTAAGATAAAACATGAGTGTGTAGGCTGTAAGCAATAACAAATACATTGGAATACGTTAAAAAGTAGATATTATGTTCATGCATGAAATGCTATACTGGAGTAAGTATGCCGGGAACACTATACAAAAACCAATGAAATCTGAAAAGCTAAATGTACCTTGTCTCTTCACTTCAGCATGATTTCTACATTTTTTGAAATATCTTAAGAACTAGAAAGCATATCAAAATACATCAAATCAAGAAGTTTTAATGAGCATAAAGAATTTAGACTTCAATGAAGTGTCTTGGATAGACCTTCTACTCTGAAGCAGCTCATCATGTGAAGAATTAATTTTTTCTATCAGAACATTTTTCTATCAGGACTATTGGTCAGAACTAGAATTACTGACAGCTTGAATTGCCTACCCAGGAATTTGAAACATTTATAAAATTCACTCTGTGATGAGTAAGAGTTCATGGAGCATCAAAACAAGAAAAATAAAAAAAAGAAAAAAGGGAGGGAACATAGGAGAGGCAAAATGGAAATTAAGGAAAAAGGGTAACATTTTATTTGTAGTCACTTCAGGCAGAATACTTGAAAGAAAAACAGAACAAAAACAATGGACAAGTCATCAAGACAATAGGTGATGTTAGTCTAAGGCAGTAAGACTGACTGTTTATAGTGAATTTGGTAATTGTGTAGCTTGTGTTGTCATAATTCTGCTGGGAGTATGTGAAACTACATGAAAGAGGAAAGCCTGAAATAAATGCATAGTAATCAAATAAAACCAAACAAATTTTAAAAAGCCTAAACAGCACTTAAGATGTTTTCACAGCTGTTCCCATTTGAAAAATAACTATAAAACCAAGTAACAATGGCAATAGAAATTTATGCAATTCAATGTATAGAAAAAAAATTTAATAAAAGTCTGCATTTAGCGATTAAAATTTGGGTCTTAGACAGAAAAAGAAAAGAAAAAGGGGAAAGTTTAATATTTTCAAGAGCCCACAAAAAGAAAAAGCAGTAAGATACTGCAAAACAAAAGGCTTAATTATTCAGATTAAGAAAATATATCTGACAAGTAATAGTTTCTAATATGGTGCAGTATTAAAACTATTAACATGAAAGAAGTAAAAATAGAGTTATAATGGACTGAAGGATAGAGAAACAGAGGGGAAAACAGGAATTCCAAAAAGAAACAAAAACATTACATCTTCTCAAAAAGGTAATTAAGAACAAAATGAAATCACAACCCTTTTTAAGATTATATTAAAAAAAAGATAAGAATGTTATATAAAAGCTAGTAATTAAAGAAATTCAAGCTATAGTACTTTGCTTGTCAGTGCTCTTGAATTTTATTTTAATGTGAAACACAGATACCAGTCTACTATTTTCAAACTCAGTGAGTTTTAATCATCCAAAACTAAGATTCTTAACTTAGCAATAGTATGTATGTGTTACCTTTGTTCCTGTGACCAAAAGGCAAGGGGGTAAAGGAAGGGAATCAAAATCGAAAAAACTTCTCAACCAAGCAAGAATTTGAATAACAGGAAATAAAAAGATTTTAAGGAAGACATATAAAAATACACTGGTTTTGATCAAGGTATTGTCCAGCTCCTGACACTGTTTTAAATACCTGGTTTTAAATCACACTTACTTTATGAATCAGTACCTACTCAATTAAAGTAGGAAAATACTTATAGGCTAAAAGGACAAAATTCCCAGAAATCACATTATCATTTTGGAGATGGTGGGAAAATGAAAGCAGAGAGTATCCTAAATGCAATATTTCCTTGGAAAAATAAGTAGACTACTAAGAGCCCAGGTCATCACAAAACTACAGCATATATGTGGCGGAACTATGAGAAGGGGACTTTCTTCTAGAACAGTCTATACTTCTGTATTACAGAAAAATGTTCTACAGCAAAGAACCCTTTAACAGGATTTCTGTTTGTTTTTACAAACATAATAATTCTGACACACTACAGCAAAAAGATACACAGCATATTCAAGATATAAGGCCACTAAGCCACAGTATACCTTCTTTAAGTAGGCTATAGCAGAAAAGACGGGCTCTTTCCAAATCTCCCAACTGTCGACAAATTCCTGCATAGACTCGACACAGAGCCTGACTGAAATTGTAATTTGTGGCATTCTTCTGAGCCTTCAGCTTATTGAGAATAACATGCAGCAAGGACTCTGCTAAATGCTGTAAGACACAAAATATATTGTTAGACTGTTACATACTTAAGAATACTTGACAACATTGTAGTAGTATAACAAGTAAAAAGAAGTACTATCTTATTTGCAAGAATACTGTCTGCATACATTTAAAAATGCAGGAAAGCAAATCAGATGCAATCAGTGAAAGAAAAAAGAGGGAGGAGCAGGCAACTTCCCAGAATAAACATGCCATAGACAAATGAAGAATAGGGCTACTATTGTTTGAATATGAATAGTTATTAACAACAATCTTCCTCAAAGAACAAAGAGAATACTGAAAAGTACAAGGAATGAGAGAGGAATAATGACAGGTAGAGTAACCCAAATAACCTAATCAGAGCAAATGTAAGCACCCTGACTTAGCTACTTCCAAAGATGCCACAGAAGGACAAACAGCCCATTGTCCAGGTGTGACATTTATGAGGCAAGTTAACAGCAGTCTTTTCCCAGACCACTGTACACACTGCAGGAGATGGGGAGATGTTGCTGCCTATAGTAACATGGGACTCAATATGGAATTTACCCAAAAGGAAAAAGAATATTGGGACTGTGCACATTGTGCATGACTTACTAGGGGATGCTTAGAGGAGACCTAAAAGTGGGGAGTAGAATGAGAGGTTTAGGAGCCAAGTGCTGGAGAGTACAGTTCAGACTGGGTACCTGTGGACAACAGGGATTCTCAGTGTTAGCTTTAGGAGGAACCAGGTCTAAGCCAGCTACCTGAAACACCATGAGTCTGAGTGCCAGACACAATTCTGGACCAGCTGCTTGGAGGAATGTGTGTACACTTCTATGTCTGTAAGTTTGTCAGTGCATGAGACAGGTGGGAAGAGTATCAGTCATCTACTGGATGTACTGAGTGCCTGATGTTGGCTGCTGGGGGAATTCATATTGTCTGTACATATATGAGTGTATTTTCCTCTATTAGAATTTCAATCTGATCAGCCAGACAAGGGAGTAAGAGTACATACTTGGCCTTGCTACTGGCTGGACCTGAAAACATAAATCTACAAGCTTTGCTTCTATGAAGTTAACCAGACTTGACAACTCCTAACAAAGATGACCTGAGATCTTGGTAGCAACTTCTCAGGAGAACTTAGTTATGTTCAAGGACTATAACAAATGTTCAGGACAAATTATGTTCAGGACAAAATGCTGCCATGTATCAATTGGTGAATTGCTTTGCTGTAGACTACAAATTATCTGTGAGAAAGCTGGCAGCTGAAGCAAAATTTTTGAACACTAATGCTAAGGAAGTTCTGAGAAATAAAATAAGGGAAGAATTTTCCAATAAAATTAAATTTAATAACCTAATGTAGAAAAGCAAAGGTAAACATAGAATAAAATTATATACTAGAATATGCAATGAAGTTTATCTTTTTTAATTAAAAAAAGGAGAGTAATTTTGGAAGAACTCTTACAATTACTAATATTATCCACTTCAAAAGGTGCTGAAAAAATAAAATGGTTTATGCATACATCTGAAAAGCATATGTATTTATAAATGCAGTTTTGCATCTTGGACAGTAATTTCTTGTGTAGTTCTGTGTTTTCTTACATGATACAAATTCAGATTTCTAATAACCTTTCAAGTCTACATTTTGGCACAGGAGATTGCTTTATCTTTTTTAATTTCAAATACTACAAGCTTATACTCCTTCCATCTGCATAGAAGTGCTTATTAAACCATAAAATTTAAATTATGCTACTTACCTTGTTTTTTATACCAAATTCATAGACAACTTCTCTCTCTTCATCTCTCATTACTGGAATCTTTGAGATATTACCAACACACGCATGACCTTTAATAACTGGTAACAAGTCAAAACAGGATTCAGCAACTTTCTTTAATGCCAAATAAACTTTCTGGCAGTCAGGATCCTTCTTTACTGGATGTGATTCTTCTAAATTGGAATTCTGTGATGAATCACTGATTTCATAGCTTTTACTATGGAAAGCCTCCTGCATTTCAGAGAGGGTATTTTTAGTATTTCCGACAGCAGTAGTATCAGTGGGCTCTGTCCTTGGCAGTTCACTGTCCAGCCTCAGTCTTTTGGCACTTCTCGGCATAGATACATGCAATAGTGTCCTTTTTTCAAGATGATTTGATGATCTTGAACACAATTGCTGATTTTGCACATCTTTGTCTTCATCTTTGCTACAATCAGATTTCAAATTGCTCCCAGCTTTAACAAAAGCAGTTGATGTAGATGCAATTGCTTTGAATCCACCTGTTTGAGACACAGGTCCTGGCAAACTTTGGCTGTCTGGAAAAGCGTATCGGTTAAGCTGAATATTGCCTTTCAGAATGTTTAGTGTCCTTGCCCTTGCAGACAGCTCTGGATACATAGTGTCCAATATTTTCACAGAGTTCTCCTGAGGAGCACCTGGACCAGCACCAACTGCTGCAAAGAGAGGAAATCTTCCTGGAACAGGAAGTGCATGCTTTGGAATGGAAGTACAAAATTTCAAAGGTGAGGAGCGAATCCTTCTACCTACTGCCATTTCTGAGGGTGAGGGAGGAGAAAACAGAAGAGCAGATTTTACTGTTGGAGTATCTGCTAATGGAGACATGAGAGGAAGAATAGGAGTTTTGCATAGTGGGGATATCAGGTCATCAAGAGGGGAAAGCAGAGAGGATTGACTTGAAGAAGACATTACTGGGGACACAGTACAGGTAGTTTTTGGAGGAGTAGCAATCAGAGGCAGTAGTAAGGGGGGCAGAGGAGGACCTATCTCTTCCCTGATTTTATTTATCATCTCAGATGAGCATTTTGTTGCTACAGAAGTATTAGCATTTGCAAGAACTGGCTGAGTAACTTTAGGAGTCTTTGTTTTTCTTTTACCTTGAAACAGTCTCTTTGATAGCTTGGTATGCGTAACTTGGGCAGCTGTCTTGGTAGAAAGAGTCAAGATTTCAGATGGTTCTTGCTCTTTACACTTCAACTTACTTCTCTTTTTGAGAGCACAAGACTCTGATTCCACTGTATGTAAGTTCTCAAATACTATCTTTTGTGGTTCAGAAAGCTGCCCAACTGTTTGACAACTGCACTTTATGTCAGAGAGAGTTGGATTTGGAAGATACTTAATTAAATTTTTTTTTCTACTACTATCTACAATAACATCAGCGCTGCTTTCTCCTGTATTGCACACAGTGGAAGTTTGATTATTATTATATTCTTCAAACTCCAAGACCCCCATATCAACACTGTGTAATGGACTTTGTTCCCCATTTGACTGAAGTTTTGCAGAATCATTTTCTTCTAAGAAACTGCCAAGTGATAACGTTCTTGTATTTAATTTACTGGTTTTGACAGTGAGCCTGCAATTTTCTGATAATCTGTTTAACATCTTGCATAGTGGTAACCTATTTTTTGAAGCATTTGGCATCACAGGGCTTTCTTTTGATGTTCCAGATTTTAATAGACTTTTCTCATGGTGACTGATAAATCCACCTATGTTAGACTCCACCATGAGTTCATTAGCACTCTCACTATTTTCAGAAGTTACTAATATACATTCCTTTTTCCAAGAGGCTGAGTCTTCAGGATAACCCCCCCCAGTCACACTTGACTGCTCATTTCCAGCATCTCCAGAGTTGTTTGCTTCACAGTGCGTATTCATATCCACTACAGTGCCTGCTTTTAGGTGACTAACTGTTAAAGTATTTCCTGGGTGCATCATTGAATGAAGCCCACATACTTGGTAATCAGCATCAACAATTGCACCAGTTTCCAGAGCATCCACTGCAATACTCTTGGAAGCCCTCAGGTTGTTTATGAACATTGGAACACTTTCAGAACAATTCACACACTTAACTTTTTGTATAGAGCAGTCTTTCTCCTCACAGTCATTGCTCTGCTCTGGCATATCAAAATCACTTTTACACGTTATTATGGTACTTTTTCCAGAACGCTCAAAACTATTCAGTTCTTTACTTTCTCCCCCACCTGTTAGTGAACTAGTTCTAGAAGGATCCATTCTAACCTTCCATGTAGAACTCCTGCATCCTGATTCTTGACAATCAAACTTTTGGAGGACAAGAGCGTTCTTCTTGTAAGAGTTTGCATACATGATCTGTGATTTAACAGATGCCTGAGGTTCTTTATCAACTGGCTGCTCCTTATCTGAAGTTTTCATTTCATTTTTCTGTACATATTCTCTCTCAGGGCAGCCCAGTTCTTTGCCCATGCTGACTTTTTCAGCAGACAGAATCTCAGCACCCTCTTCTAAGTTTTCTGAAGAACAGTTAAATGTACTACTTATAATAGAATTTGTATGTCCCTTATCTTCCCAAGTACAGGAAAAAGGAGCCCTTCCTCTGAAATTAGTTTCGAGGAAACCAACAATTTTATGAAGACTGAAATTTAGATCAAGAGGTCTTGTGGATTCCAAGCCAATTCCCACTTGCACTGCAGAATTGGTTTCCTCATTATTTATACAGTATTTCTCCAAATCCTTTTGAGTAGAAAAAGCCAAGTCACTTCCATAATCCATTTCTGAAGTAGACTGACAAATGATCTCCGAAATATTATTTTTCTTCATAACATTCTTTTCCCACTTCAGTGAACTAGAACAAGTCTCAGTCACCAATTCCTTGCTTTGTTGATTTAATTTCCCATCTATTTCATCACATTTAACATTTTCAGCTATCAAGAGCTCAGTCAGAGGTTTTGCAAACTGTTCCTGAGAAGTAGGATTGCTTTCTACTAAGATAGATTCAATAGTACCCCGTCTTGCTAACAGCTCACTGCTTTCCCCTCCACAATCTTCTAGATTAACTTTGACTTCAGTCTCTAGAGATTCAAACACTTTAAAGTTTTGAGATTTGGACTGCCCACATTCTAATGTATTACATAAGTTTTCAGATTGTTTTATTTCACCTTTCACTTCTGTAAAATCTAACACAGAGGATTCACAATTAGCTCCACTGCTTTCTGCACCAATAATGCGTGCTGTCTTTGGCAGTGCAAGTATATTTTCCAAGTCTGACTTCCTTTGAGATAAATTACTATCATCTTCCTTGTGATGTGGTTTGCTTTGTAAATATACCCCCTCATTTATATCTACTAATTTTACATTTTCTGCACTATGAAGTAGCTCTGACAATTCAGCTGCTTCTAGAACACTTCCTCTGTTAAATTTTATAGCTAGTTCAACAGTTGGACCTCTAGATATATTAATGTCTTCAATTCTGAGCTGTTCATCTTTTGGAAATACTGACAATAAAGTTCTGATTCGTTTAGTAGCAGATACAGGTAAGTAATGCCTAGAGACTTTAACAGTCTCTGGTTTACATTCTCTGTTCCCTTTGTCTTTTGTTTGCATATGTTGTTTCTCTGGAATCTCTTCACTGTCATATTGTACTTCAGAGCACTGAGAGTGGGCAGAGACCTCAATAGCTCCAGCCATATTAGTTAATTTGATTACATTTTTTGATTTATTTTCAACCATTTCATTTTTTATCAACACATCACATTTTTCCTCACCATCTTCTCTTTGAAGCATAATGCATTGCTCAGATAGCAAATGAGTAACTCTTTGCAGAACAGATGCTTCTCTGGGAGTTTCTCTCTGTGCTACTGATTTCTCTCTCTCTGCATTCACTAATCTACTACATTTTTCATGTGTACCCTCATTATCAACAGCTGTAATCAAGGTTATATTCTCCTCTGTTTGCTCTACCACTCTACATTTTTCTATTTGATTCTGAGACTTGAAATTTTGTAATATAAATTCTGCTGAAGAATCTTCACTGTCCATGTCCTCACCATCTCCTTTCTGTTCTTCCATGTCTTCTGATACATGTGCTGTTGCTCCAGTTAGTTCTCTGTTCTCAGTTTCCATATCCTCAGAACTCTCCTTCAAACAATCTTTGTTAGTTTCCAGGTTTGTAATTAGAGTAGCACCTTCAGCTTGCTTTCTTTCAGCATCTCTCTCCTCCTTGCTTGACATCTTTGGACTGATACGAACATTCTTTTCATTCCAACTCAGATTAAGTGAGATTTCTGCATCAAAACCATGCTCACATGATTTGTACTGTCTGTTACATTCATTACCAGGGCTGGTTACATTATAACTCAGAGGCTGAACTTGGTCTTGTAAAATACCCTCCACTGCAGAGGTACTGCAATCATCTTCTTCATCACTGGAATCTTCCAGCAACATATCCTTCAATTAAAAAAACAAAGGTAATAATCTAAACATTAATATCACTTTTAAGACTTACTTTTCTAAACAAGTATGCTTAAGGCCCTGACATGCACTGATTTTGAGAGATTAAGGCTGGTCAACAAAATTACAACCTTCTCCATCATTGCTCTTCACAGTAAATGAAAGTACTCCTGTAAAAAGTAGGAGACTTCTTTATCTACCTACTTGCATTCTAAAATTACTGGGAAAGAGCATTTGAGTAGCATTTAACTTTCAAGCTCTGGAATTTTGCTATGAAAGCCATGCTTATATTGAACACAAATTGCGAGTTTAGGTCTCGCTGGGAAATTATGACAGCAAGTTAAGACATAGGTGACTGTGTACTGGGTTTGGCTAGAATAGTTAATTTTCTTCACAGTAGCTACTGTGGGAGTATATTTTGGATTTGTGCTGAAAACGGTGTTAATAATACAGAGATGTTTTCACTATTGCTGAGTGGTGCTTGCACAGCATCAAGGGCTTTTCTGCATCTCCTACTGGCACACTGGTGAGGGCACTGGGGGTGCATGGAAAGTTGGGAGAAGACACAGCTTGGACAGCTCACCCCAACAGACCAAAGAGACATCCCATATTGTTATGGCATCATGCTGAGCATATAAAGGAGAGGGAAAGAAGGAAGGGTGGGACATTTGGAGGGATGACATTTATCTTCCCAAATCACTGTTATGCATGATGGAGCCCTGTTGACTTGCCTGCTCAAGTGAAAAGTGAATGAATTCCTCATTCTGCTTTGCTTGTGTGCACAGCTTTTCTTATTAAACTTTATTAAACTCTTTATCTCAACCCACGTCTTCTCACTTTTACTCTTCCAATTCTCCCCAGGATCCTGCTGGTGAGGAAGTCAGCAAGCAGCTGTGTGGTACTTAGTTGTTGACTGGGTTTAAACTATGATATGTCTCCTTCTGAAGATTATGTTTTTGCTCCCTTCCACAGGCAGTATGCTACAAGGTTAAAGAAGTATCCATATGGATCTAAACACAGGGAGACCCTTTCAGTGCGAGAATAATTAATATGGATACAAAAAAACCAAACCAAAACAACAACAACAACAAAACTAAACCCCAAAAAACCCCCCAGGAATATAAAATCATGATTTCTTCAGTAATTTTAAGAGCAAGTTAAGTGCCAAGTCAGACACATTCTGAAACTCACCTGTGTAGTCAGTGGTGAAAGCTGTACTGGAGAAAGTAGAGCAGGGAGAGGTCTGGCCCAATTCAATATATCCATCACATTTCCACCTGGGTCTCTCTGCTCCTGATCGGAGAAGCCTGAAGTGCTGTGCTCCCTGCCTGTCTGTATTATCACATCTACAGTTTTATTCTCACTGCTGTGCAGATGTTCTTCAGTAGTCCCATTCTCAGCACAATCATCTCCAAAAGGCTCAGTACTTGTTTGAATAATCTTTGCTGTGACAGAATTTTGCTTTACAGCACTTTCCACTGAAGAACACCAAGGTAGCGTTTTGCCATCACATTTCCTGATCTTTTGGTGGATTTGTCCAGTGTCTAAGACAGAAAAATATTGTTAAGAATTTTCCCCCTCCCATTTTTGCTTACAGGACTAATACATAATAGTAATAAAAATGTAATACCATTTTCAAGTGATGTTTCCAAAAAAGATCTTAGTCACTTTCACAAACACTTTCTTTATAGGGATGTTATGTTGTTATTCACAATTATTTTTTCATGAAAAATGTATGTGTGTGCAAAGAGCTTCTCCCCAAACACTTTCTGACTTGGATCATTAAAACACTACCAATTTTTCCTAGCAGGAAGAGTCATTCTTGGTAGGACTGAAGGTCCACGTATGTTTTATTTCAGTCTCTGTCCAGTAACTCACAGTCAGTAAAAGCAGGATAACCATGCACAGACATTCCCCACTCGGGCTGTAATTGTCAGCTTAAAGCAACCTGCATGTTTGAGCCAGCAGCTGTACTTCCAAGCAAGTTACAATTATACCCTGCCATATACACAACAAGGGAGCTCTTAGCTACATTTCTACTTTATGATTTAATATACATATGCTTTTAAATTGTTTGTTCTTTAAATTTAAATATTAAGTCTAATTACACAAGATTCTGTCTTTAATATTATTTAATCAAAGCTGAACCCTTAATAAAAAGCACCACAACGTATCCTACGCACGAAGGAGTCAGAACAACTAAGATAAAGCTACAGAGCAGTTGACAACCCTTCCAAGATGTTGACTATACAGTTTTACAGTTACTCTAACAACAAGAAAGCATGTTCAAATGCTGTGTGATTCTTTGCACTATACTTTTGTTTTGTTACTTTTCAAATCAGTTTTAACTATTATACAGTAACTAATTTATTATGCAGATAAAACTCATTCATCTAGGAAAATCTAAAGACGAATAATTTAAAATTATTATAATTGTGCTAAATACTTCAAAAAGGGAAAAGATGACCCAGTTTCCTGAAATTTAAATTCTAAGATTTTACAAAATGAAAATATTACCTCCAATAAGACAGTAGAAATCAACAACTCCCAAACCCCAGTGTGTCATATGGAAGTAAAATCTACTTTTTAGTGTTTGCAATTCTTACATGACACTGTATGCATGATCTTGTTTATAATGTTCACAAACACTACAGGACACAAAATCAGCAGTATTGAAGCAAGATATCAAGCCTATTCTATGTACACGTGAGTACCATCTGCAGGGAACCACTTGGATTTTGTGACTAAATTTTGCCTTAAACACGCTTAGATTTAAAGGAGAAACTGCTGCTAAGCAATCTAACTGCGGAGGCAGAGGAAGGGTTTTTTTAATGCCAGTTTCTCTCATGCACCATAAGCTGCAAAACTCTGAAAGTTTACTCAGAACCTTTGTTCAGAAACTTTGTCCAGACCCTGAACACACACTCTCACACCCCTGGCTTGACACTGCCAGACTTCCAGAATCTTTCACAAAGAAGATCGTACATGTCCAGAACTCCTCCTGGAGGAGGTATTGGGATGTTTACTGGAAGAATGAGGGTTATAAAAACCCCAAATTTTGATGCTTATGTGGTCTTCCACCTCTGATGGACTCCCATTGCATCAAAACCACAGACCACAATCACCCACACATCACTGGAGTCAAAGAGAGTGGTTATCTTTGTCTTTTCTCCTCTATCTTTTTTCTTTCCAGTTTTCCTCTCTTACGGTGATCGCTCACTGCAGAACAACTATACACCCATTTCCAATCCATTACAGTGTTTTCCACTTACGGTTTCAAAGCAGTTCTAATAAAATTTATTGTTGTATCAATTATT
The DNA here is from genome assembly GCA_013400435.1 of Pycnonotus jocosus. Taxonomy (NCBI): domain Eukaryota; kingdom Metazoa; phylum Chordata; class Aves; order Passeriformes; family Pycnonotidae; genus Pycnonotus; species Pycnonotus jocosus. Next base: position 43,354 of record VWYP01014846.1, on the reverse strand, counting down.
TAGCATTTTTCTACTTTAATCTACCCCAAGGGATCCTTTAGTAACAAACCTGGTTGCCCTGCCTCAGAGACAACTCACAACACCATCTCACAGTAGAAAGAACAGCACATGCATAAAATGGGTTTGAGTAGAGGATGTACTGATTTAATTGACAAACTTGCATTCTGCTGGGGAAAAAAAAAACTGTGCTTCATTACTGCTCTCTGTGTTACTCCACTACTAGAACTTGCACAGATATTCCCAAAGCAACATCAATGGTAGTATCATATTCAAAAATATTAACTTAACTTGATAGGCCAAAATAACCTCCTCAGCAATCAAAAACTTTTAAGCACATTCTGGTATGTCAGCACCACTAAAGGAGTAAATTAGAAAAATTGATCAATAACTCTGTTTCAAAGATCCATCTCAGTCACTTCATGTAGCAACTCCATGTTAAAAATCTCAACTGCTGCACTGGACACCAGGAGGGAGAATCTCATCAGCCTGAAGCACCCTAGCACATAATTTTCACCAAACATAAGTAAGCTCTGCCATCTCCTTTGCATCTTAAAAGTATTACAATAATACATTGTTTTATAAAACCATTTACAAGCCACAGTCACATAGAGCTTCCAGCATGTTCTAAATTTTCTCGGGACAAGCTTACATTCTTTTTACAATTTGAGTTCCATTAGATGATCCAAGGGAAAAGGAGATCTTTGACAAGCAGAAACAAAGAAAATATGGAAAATGCAGAAGCTGGTTGTCTCTTACATTTCTGTCATGTTGTTTTGTGCCAACCAGTTCGAAGCTCAACATTTTCCCCGCACTGAAGCAGGCAGCAACACAGTTACATATTTTGCCCCTATATAAGAACTCCAGAGACAATTAGGAAGTTTACTTTTCACTACTACAACAGTACTGAGTTATTAGGAACTTTACATCCTATCTATACTCTCAAAATCAGTTACATTCCGCCATCAAGTCCAAAAATATTGATACATATCATCCATTTAAAAGTTTCCCCTGAAAAATGGATCAAAGATATAATTTCTGAATAACTAAGAGATTCTCCAAACTTCTCTACTCATCCCTTTCCAACCCAGTCCCTGACAACCACATTTCTTTAGGAATGAGATACTTTTCTGATAGTTAACCCATTTATCTGTAGGAAGAGCTGTCATAGCAAATTTTAAAGATTCAGCATAAGTAAGTTTCCTGATTTGAAGTGTCAACTCTCTGGCACCTTGGCCTGAACCTCAGGTCCAGGAAAAGCCCTACTAATCTTGAACACATCTCATTGGAAGGATCCTCTCAAAGATCGTATTTCGCAAACAAATTTTACTTTATCCAGGACATTGCACTCTTGTTCACCATGTGATTCAGTGAAATGATTAAATTTTCTCCTGAAATCTACAACTTGGAATCTAATTCATGTAGCTTCAAGCCCTTACATTGCTGCCTTCTCTCACTTCTGAGAGAAACTAAGATTACTCTGATCTGAAAACACCATCAAAATCTATCATGTACTACTTGAAATATCTTCTTGATGCTGAGTGGAGAAAGTAGAGATGAAATATGTGATCCAATGCTAACATTGATTGCTTTGGTACTAAACAAACTGAATTTTACAACTTAAAACTACTCTTGATTGGGCAATTGCAAAGCAATTCACCATTGCAAGTTGTCCTCTCCTCACTCCAAGCAACAAAGTAAAACTTTTTGAAGAAAGTCTTGTGTTTTTTTTCCTCTCAAGAAGGACCAGATTAAGATGTGATATTTTAAAAAATTAAATAATCTAGCCATAGAATCTGATCTGATTTATAGCAAAACCTCATCAGCACAGTGATTGCAGATGCCTGGCAGTAGCAACTGCACACTTCTCAAGAACAAACAGTGGTACTTCTCTGAGAAAAAAAATTCCTCCACAAAAAAAAATTTTAATGCCCTGACAATGAGGCAGAACTTTTCAACCTGTTTCCAATTATGTGAATTTAAAGATGCTTCATACACTAACTATTCTTTGAAGCTACAGACAGTATTCTGTTTTCTGAGACAGTAAATCTACATATTCCATAATATGAAACAAAGAACTATGGTGAACACTGTGTACTCCAAACTAAATATGCAATGCTACATTATGTTATAACTCAAGGTGTTACTTGAGAGATTTTCGTATGTTTTTCAAGACAGAAAAGAGGTCTGCTTCTCAAAGCACTCATGTACTATGGACTTTAATCTCAAGATCATAAAACACACATATCCCTGGGGATTCAGTCTCATCTTTGTGTTTTACATACAATACCACTGTGTTTATCTCCTTTTATCTGATATTAAAGCAGACAACTCGAGTGTACTCCTTTCCATCTCCACATTTAAGATCTACATGCAGCTTATCCCCTTATCCTGTATTCCCGAACAAAAAAGATGAGTAGATAACATGGGTATAGCTCAGTAGTAAGCCAAATTTAATTCAGAATCCAGTTACAGAATACCTCTTGAAGAAGCTTAGTTCCTCACAGACTTAGTATGTTCCTTCAGTTCATCTCACCATAACATAGTAACAGAGCATGCTAGAGAACCCAAATTACCAAAATATTCAGCACTCAGCTGCAAGATTCTTCAAATGCTTCATTAAATGTTTATTCACAATGTTGGTGATTTTATGCCCCAACTATATGAGATAAAGTTTTCCAAAGACTAAAAAACCATCAATGTCTTACTAACCTTAGATGATGGCCTAAGATTACTGGTCTGATGATCAGATGCAGGTATCGTCAACTTTATTACTGGTAGTTTGTAACAATACTACCAAATGCTTTAAAATTAAGTTTGGTAAACCTCCATTATCCTATGAGGCTTTCACAACAGCACATTTGGAAAGCCTCCTGAGTCTTCCAATTTTCATATATGAACACATTATTCAAGAAAACCATTCAAAGTAGTATCAAACTTAGCAGAACAGAGAAGACACTGATCATAATGCAAACCTTTGCATATTTTACAGCACATTTGAATATACTACGAAATCTGTCATAAGACTAAGATGACTGTCATAAGGCTGAAAGGCTAGATCCAGGCAGCAGATGAACTGACATTCTCTGGAAAAGATACTACCATCAAGCTCATCTGCTCTCTAATTTGAAACTATTATAATATGGGACAAGAAATCAGGGCAAACTCATTAAGATCCCTTTTTTCCTAGAAGATTGCACCTGTAAACATAAGCACTTTGTTATTATGAATTCAAGGTAAAGGCCACTTTCATAAGAGGCTGAATAACAAGATGGCTGTTCTAGACATGAAGAGGTGAAAAAACCCAAACCAATGACAGAACAAAAGATGTATTTCTTTGAAATCTAACCATTTCAAAAGCATGTTCTAAGCTTAGAATTTTCTCCACACTGAAGCAGGCAGAAACAAAGACTAGCTAGAAGAGACTATTACAGATAATTGTTTCCTTTTATGAAAGTACTGTCACTTCCTTGAGAAGATACAAACAGGAAAGATGGGATAGGACTTCTGGAATCTAAAGTTCCTCTTTTGGTGGATGGCAAAGGGATTACTCTGGAACCTGATACCCCTAAGATTGTTCTATTTCACACTCTTCAGTTTCTTGTGCTTGTTTGTGTCATTTGATTGACCCTTGATCAAGACATTACATTCAGAATTGCAAGGGACAAGAGTATAGCTCAGTTTTGGAGCTGAAGTCATGTATATGCTGCATTAAACTCATGGAAGTAAAGCTGACTAACAGGTTTATGAGCTGGTCCTTATATTTTGGCCCCTCTTAAATGGATTCCATTGGAACACATCTGAAGCCAGACTCTTTGCGATCTACACTAGTAGCAAATTTTCAGACTTAACAGGGTCTTTGAAAAGTTTATCTTCAAAGCTCTTAATGCAGCTGGGTATCTATCCCAGGCAATATCTCTACATCTTTAGTTACAGAAAAATCAAAGTAGTAGAGAAACTGAAAAAAACCCAATAAAGCTTAATAAAAACATTCCACAGATGCAACACAGAAATTAATGCAGTTTCAAGACACCTATTACTCTTGACTGCAGAAAGAAAGTATCTGCTATGTAAAATTAAAGCAGTTCAAGTTTGCTGTGAATATGCAAGTGGATAACTACTCAGGTTATTTCCTATTATTATCTGAATATCACATTACAATAAAGAAAATGGAAGTAACAGCTTCTTAAACTTTATAATTCAACTAAGTTACCACATATTTCTTTCAGACTAAAAAGAGCAACATCATTCGCATAATATACTACTGTATTGGTTTAGCAGCGATGGTAAAAAACAATTAGTGATTGACTTTGAAATTGATAACGGCATTAGCCAATTAAATATAGGTACTGGGATCAGTGACTCCCGAGCTGGGGGAGGGGAGGAGAATATGCCCCCTCCCAGCTCGGATTGGGTCTCCAAGAGCTGTAAATCACCCTCCCGCTCCCCCCTCCTTGGGGGGAGCAGGCTGAGCCCTGGCTGTGCCCCTGGGCCCTTCCTGCCCCCAACTTGCCAGTGGTGCGGGGGGAGGGGCCAGCAGGGAGGCTGCATTTTAACATCAGCTAATTTTAAACCCTACCCTGAGCCAGCCAAGCTGGGGGAGATGTCCACCAGGCCCCCTTGATAACAACTAAGGGCTCGATTTGGTTGGGGCCTGACCCGATGGTCACCAAGGCGGGGCAGCGCAGGAAGCATCTACCAGAAGGCTGCTCTGAGATCCCTACTCTTCCCCCATACCAGCTGCTTTTGAAAATCCTAGAGGCTGCTGCCCGGAAGAGATCAGGTGACCATCTGCAGGCCTGGGTGAGAATGTTAACTCTTTCCTGGTACAGATGAGACTTTTTAAAACTCTCATTCTCCTTTTGAGTAAAAGGAAAAGGTCAAAGTGATTGAACGTAGAGAAGACACAGTATGATGTCAGTGAAGAGAGACTGAAAGTTCTAACTGGGACAAAGGAGGGGGAGTGGCCTCATTTGGCTGGACTTTTTCTTGTGAAATCATGGAGAATGGACTATTTCCTGTAACAAATGAATGCTGTTGGGGAGATGCATGGCGCTAGTTAAAAGCTGTGGATTGATATAATTGAGATTTAATGGAGAATTTTGAATAGAGGAAGAAAAAGTGGTATGAAGCCCTTTGCTCTTAGGGAAAAAGGAGATCTCTAGTTTTAGAGATGAAGATGATTTTGGAGATGCAAGAAGAGAATCTTTGTTTTATACTAGAAGAGGCATCCTTAAATGGTACTGTGATAAATAGGTATGATTCGTGCTGACAAAATTGAAATAATCAATATTGAAACAANCACACGCATTTATAACAGTACCCTAAATAAACAGACATAATCCATAAACAGCTTGGGAAACTGCTAATGGGAGCAGATGTCACAAAAGCAGGTTTTCATCGGGCAGCTGTTTTTGTGACAGTTAAAACTCACAGGACAACTGTTCTATGTTGTCAGTGGGGAAATCTCCATGGAAGTTCTAAGAGAGACACCTCTCCTAAAGAACTGATGAAAGATTATTTTTAAATTATGAAACTGACTGAAAATCATAGGTTTTGTCTCTATGTTGTTTGTAGGAAAGTGAACACTTTGTGGTGTGAGGAAGTGTTTTGGAAGTTTCATTTTGATTCTCATTTTCCTCTTTTAGTGTGTATCAATAAATGTACTTTTATATCTTTAAGTTTGGGCCTGCTTGGCTTCTCCTGATCCTATCTCACAGAGGGAAAAAAGAGAGTAAACAAACCACTATACTAAATTTGGCCAACAGAGACAGGCAAACGTGAAATCACTACATAATCTGGTGTTTCCATCCAGTTACAAACAAAGCTATTACAACCACAGAGTTTATAATGATATAATAATTACATTTAAACATGAGTTTACTTACAACCATTAAAAGAATTTGATTGCTCAACAGCAAATTACTGTAGCTTTTTATCAGAAGATGGTTCAAGTTTACTTACCCATTCAAATTAATATTTGAATTATTTTCAGATATTCTAATCAGAGATGTACTTGACCAGACAAACACTAAGGAAAGTATTTAAGTTTTTCAAAAGACTGTTATGCAGTCACTACCCAACTGGAACCTACCTTCTGTAACAGTTAGTCTTCTTTTGTCAGACCATTCCTTATCCCAAATAGAAGCTGAAAGAAAATACCAATACTGCCTTATGGTCAGAAAAAGAGAGAGCATCAAGAAAATTTCAAGACTTTGCCTGCCACTGTACCTAAGACAGGATCATTTTTCTCATTCTCTCTTTTTCCTGTTGCACTGTCAATGCACATCCAGAGTTCTTTTAATAAGAGCTTCACTCTTCCTGTTAAAATAAATAAATAGAAATATTTATTTATTTAAAATAAATTGATAAAATTGAACGAAGAAATTATGTTTATTTTACCCAGAACACAGACATGCCTACAACTAAATACAAAATATCCACAAAAACATTAAGACAAGGCATAAGTTTCAGTGAAAGAGAAATGCTAGATGCCATTTAGGGAATGGATCCTATTGGCCATGTCCACATAGCAGAATAAAGGAACAGCTAGAGAATGCTTTAGCTTTTCCTTTTTATAGGGAGTACCACAAAAATTTATAGCAGCCCCCAGAAGAAAATATAAGGCAGATTGAAATGTAGCATTAGTGAAATTTAATAGCTCTGTAAAATAAATCAAGTTACGTGAACTTGGGAGAAAATCTTCTAGGAAGATGTGTATCACATTTATGCTCACTCAGTAATAATTCATCTTAGTTTTATCATGTAATAGCACTAGGTATCTGAATCAATTACCAGGCCAGAACACCAGGAGACACTACAGTGCTAACAGCACCATTGCTAGGTGATGTCAAACAACCTAATTTCAGAGACAGAAGGGCAGGTGGAGAGGGAAGAACAACCAAAACCTCAGTAAAATACAGAAGCACCTTACCTACTTAGCCAAAACTATCATCAGATCCAACAATCCAACAATCAGGAACTGAGACTGTTTTTGTGCAAATGCCGTAAGTCAAAGGCCATAGCAAACTGCTATTATTTTATGAAGAGGCATATTGAAAAAACATCAGCGTGTAAGAGGAAAACTTGCCAAATTTTGCTAAACACCTAGTAAAAACACTAACATTTACTCAGTACTAATAAATCCTTGCTGCTATTTGAAGCTCAAATTAATGCTCAGATATTAATTTCCCTATTTTGCCATTAATTAAAAATCAAAGGATTAAATTGGGTACCAATTCAGTACAATCCAAAAGTAAAAAATATGCCAAGACACACAGAAACTAACAAGGTGTGGCTTCTTCAAAAAATTTAATTTCTGCAACAAACTTATTGCAAAGCAAGAAATAGAACAGTGAAGGTTTTTTGCCTCAAAACAGCCTTCAGAATATCTAAACAGCTCAAAAGCAATACCAGCATTTTAAAAGACTGCAAAAAGTAAAAAAAATAAATTTGTCTAAAGTTTGGCCTCAGTACTTTAGAGGAAGTTTTGAAGGAGTTTGCTCTATTACAATTAGATTCAGGTAATTTGTAGCATATATTTTAGATCATTAGAGGAAAAAAGTCAATAACATAAGATATAGCTATACCTCCTGTATTTCCACATCATTTTCCAAGTCTCACAGAGAAATTTCAGCAGATTACTCTCCTATTTGGTGCTTTATGATTTCAGCGAGCTTCAGAGGGACTGTTAATATTTTTTTCAGTGTTTGCATTCTGTTTTATAATTGCACATCAGCTGACTTCACACATGAACAGCGTAGACAAGTCATTTTTATCAATCAAAGAGTTTTCCTTACTGAAAAACTGAAAATAGTGATCTATTACATCAGTCCTTCATCATTGTAACATACTTGTATCAACCATATCTCCTCTTACATCACTTTGGCAGTATCCTCTGTTTCCAAAAATGCAACTCCAGTAGAGCTGCAATACATTCATAACAATTGGTTCCACACAGAGAATGGACTTCCATAAAGTCTTACCTTTGTCTATATCTGTTGCACGATCTTCACTTGAACTCTGAGTTTCTGCATGTTTAACTATTAAAAAGAGAAGTGGGAAGAAAATGTTCAAATGGAACAATACCACATACAAATTTGAAAGCATTCAAAGGTAAACACTTACGTTTTCTGTACTTCTCTCTAATTACACCATCAAGTTTTCCCTGTTAAAATTAAAAAGTACAGAATTTTTATGCCATACAGATTTTTTAGAGCATCAACTCCTAAAGACCATGAAATCTGTATCAACATTTCAAAGGCCATTCTTGAGCTGAAAAAATTCTCTCTTACAGTGAATTGCTGTTTACTTACTCATTATCCCCCCAAAAATGTAATTTTACTGTTTCAGCATCTATTACACTAATAGCTTCTTTTTTCCCCAAAAAAATACTAAGTGAAGTTTCACCTAAAGACAAGGAAAGCCTTACTTGTGCTTCTTTTAGCTCCTTTTCAAGCCTCTTCTTTTCAGTTTTCAGTTGTCTGAAGTCCTGTGTATGCTTTGTTGCAGCCTCTTCAAAAAAGAACCAAAATTCAATTTAGAAACTACACTGTAAGAGGCCACTAATTTAAGTGGTGCTGGTCACTAGTTTGCAAATCAAATTACCAGAAAAAAAACCAAACAAACCAAAAAACAGATAGTGTGAAATACAACTCTATTGAAGTCATATTTCATTCAGAAAACAACCCATCCATACAAGTATGTTGCCTTCTACTAGATAGTTACTGTTTTGAACCACTGCAATATTTATTAGTTTTCTCAATTATATGCAAAAATGAAGTGTGGGTCATTGTGTAATGATATTGTACTGTAGAATAATATACATCAAGTGAAAAAAGGACAAAAAATTGAGGTGCAAGGGTATTTTTACATATTTTATTCCCTTATTTACATAAGAGCTCTGGTTCAACAATGAAAACACCATAGCCAGCTGCATTACAAAGATACAGACAGCACTCAAGACTAATAGAGAAGTCTTGGATCTTATCTTGGATAAGAGGACCTTATCTCTTAATGTCTAACAGACACCTAGGAAGAGTGCAGATGGGTGGAAATAGAGGGTACAGGGTAGGTGAGAACTGAATGTAAGGTTCCTAGGAAAATTCTCAGGTGACAGAGTCAGCTGAGAGAACTCCTGAGAGTTCAGCTTGATGACTTATGTACAAATAGGAAAGAAAATAAATGGAATCTTCCTGCTGATCCAATCAGAAGTGAGCCTATTAAAATAAAAGGTGTTAAAAAGGAACCTTGAGTGGTAGGCTAACAAAAAAACAAGCTTGGGAAAACTTTGTACTGACAAAAGACAAAAGGTTTGAGATATTTAATAAACAGGAAAAAAACCAAAACAGATAAGAGTCACTGAAATTGCACCTAACACATACTCTCTTCCAATATTTTGATCTAGTTCTGTCAGAATTTGAGATTTTGGAGGCAAGTGTGTAAAAAATTGCTGTCATGCAATGGAACTCTGAAATTCTCATCAAAATAAACACCTTGTACCTCTACTTTACATTAGGATTCAAGGGGTTTCTAACACTAAGATATGTCACTCAGTTCACTGTACTTTAAACGATGATAAGCACAGCTAAAATACGCGTGATACGAATGCAAATATCTGCCCTGCCAATTGATGATATAGCAAGTGAAGTCTCAAAAAGTCTTATGTATATCCATCCTCTACCAGCAAAACAAGAAAAACCAATGCCGTGAAGCCTATGCTTTCTCTCCATGTAAAAACAAAGCAAGCAAAGATATTAACTAACCAAAATACAAATGCCGGAATATTTAAAAATCAGAAAACATGCATCAGGAACACTATATACTTAAATATGAACATAAAAATGATGAATCCTGCCAGGAATATTAGAACAATGGAGCACCACACCTTGTGAAAACAGGCTTGTTGAACTAGACTTAATTAGCCAGAGGGAAAAACAACAAATCACAGAAAGAATCCAAGAACAGCTTTCCTGTACAAGGATGTATCAAGAAGACAGAATGAGACTGTTCATTGCTATATGGTAGACATTAGGTATAAACTGAAACATGGGAGCTTCCAACTAGTTATGAGAAAAAACATGTTACTGAATCATATTGCCTAGAGAGGCTGGTAAGACTCCATCCTTCAAAGCTTTCATGACCAGAAGTTCCCTTCCAACTTCATCTATGCCATGTGCCTAAGACACTCAGCAGAAAACATTCTGCAGGAGGGCTGATGTAAATCAGAGACTAAGTACCCCATATAGTACTGGCCTGCCTTGCTCCTTGGCCATCAAAGTTAAAGTCACAATTCCTCAGGACAGAAAAGAAAAAAAGAGATTATGTTACTGTACTGTTGTCTTACTCAATGTAGAAAGTTACCTTCAAGTTTTTTCACTTTTGTTTCCAGTTTCCTTCTCCTATTAAAAAGAACACAATACATCATTTTTAGAAAAATAAAATTATGTTGTATGAAAAGAAAAGAAAAATTTAGCCATTCAAAGAAAACACATCTCCTATACCCAGGACCTGTGAGACCAATGAGTCCCTAAAGTTGAAAAATTAAATTGGTGGCATGTTGATGACATTCTCACACAAACAGCTATATCTGTTACAGAGGCAAAGTTTGCTTTTAAGAGAGTCAATCCACTAAATATACCTTTAGCTACAACTTGGAATTAGAAACAACCCCAGAAAACTGGCTTCTGTTTCTTGCATTTCTGTGATGTAACACAGACAGATTAGTTTTACTTCTTAAAAACAATGAGGCTTTGCTTACAATGAATAATATCTAAGCAATTAGATAATCAGGAATAGCTTTCAGGACGTCTTATGTCTCACAGCTTTTTGTTCAGAATATCCAGATGTTCCAGACTTAAAGTCAAACTAAAGGAAAAAACATTAAGCATCCTGAACAATTTTGACTTCAGCATTTCCAACCCTACCTTATATGTAAAAAACACAGGACTGGAAAAAAATATATAGAAAAGTAAACATTTCTATTATTTTCTTCTTCTAAATTCTAATATCCCTGAAATTGTTTTTAAACTGTTAAGTAGGCAATTCTACCAGTGATCACTTTCATGAAGCAGAACATAGTTCATCTATACCCCAAATTAAATCCTGTGTAATAGATTGAGATTTACCATCTAAGCCTTTGCTGAATGTTCAGGCTTTAATTACCACTTCAGATATTAACCAGAATATATTCAAAAACTCACTCATAAATGGTAGGATTGACCACCTTCTGCATGTTCAGTAGTCAAAGCATTTATACTATAAAGTAACAGACCAAGGATTCTGTGCCTTCTCAGCCTGAAGATGTTCCTATTTACTTTCCGATATGATGGCTTTGACAGTCAAGCCATAGGTGAGAATTTCAGCAAAATTCCTCATAAAACATCTTTACAAAAAAAGGAAAGGCAAGGGGCAAGGAGGGAGTTGTCCTTTACCTCCTAAACAGGAGGTAAGAAACTTCTGTTTCTCTGTAGATTATCTTCAAGTGAATACGCGGAAGTATTACATCTACAATGCATGGACATTGGAAGCAAGATCAGTTGACACACGAAGACCACAGAGATGCTATTTACCATTGCAGGGAGAAGACTCATGCAGTCAAAGCTCAATTAAAATTCAAGCTGACCAGTACTCTGAAGGACACAAAAAGGGCTTTTCAAAGTATCTTAACAGCAAATGGAAGATCAGAAAAAACATCAGTCCATTGCTTGATGAGGTTAGTCACAACACAAATAGGGATGCAAAGCAGAGGTATTTAATGCCTGTCACCAAAATCACGCCTGTCACCAACGACAGACCCTGGGGCTCCCAGAAACCTGTGCTGGAAGACCATGATCGGCTTGTTTAGCTTAGGAAAGAGAAGGCAAAAGCTTGACCTCATCACAGTTTACATCTTCCTCAGTGAGGTACAGTGGAGAGGAAGGTGCTGATCTCCTCTCTCTGGTGACCAGTGATAGGACAGAACGAAATGCAATGAAGCTGCATTGGTGGAAGTTCAGATGGGACATTAGGAAAAGGTTCTTCATGCTCCCGAGGGAAGCAATCATTGACACCAAGGCTGTCAGAGCTCCAGAAGCACCTGAATGACAGTCTTAGTCCTACAGCTTAGTTTTAAGTAGTCCTGCAAGAAGGGAATTGGATTCAATCATGCTCATAGGTACTTTTCAACTTGAGATAAAAAAACTATGATACAAATAACTATGAATCTGAACAAACAAACAGACACTAAGTGCCAACATTATCATTCCAATAATATTTACAAATTAAATAATTACATTTACATATGTAATACTATACTAATCTCATCAACACACAACTACATGAAGAAAATAATGTTACATCTAGCAATTTACAAAAAGCAGTTTGCAGATAAGGCATTTGGGCAGATCTCCTATGCTACCCAACTCCTATCTGATCTTTAAGATACATGCACAGTTGCAGCTGACAGAATGCTATGCTAACAGAAGTTGTACTCCATGGAAACTGCCATCCTTGTAGAATATTCAGATCTCAACTAGACAGTCTTGAACAAGCTAACTTTAACACTGGCTCTGAATGGCAGATTGGACCAAAGGACATGAGTGAAAATTTCTGACTTAAGTTTTTTAACTGTAGATTAACAGTAATTTTATGAACAATTCACTATGCTTCTGAAAAAATCAAGCTTTCAAATCACTGAACTCATATGACCTACTGCTTAAAATGGCCTCAGTATCAGAGGTATGCAAAACAGCTACAGAATCACAGAATTGAGGCTGAGGTTGCAAGAATTCTCTGGAATTTATCTTGTCCAACCTGTGCTGCTCAAGCAGGGTCACCTACAGCTCACTGTCCAAGATTATTTCCAGATGGTTTCTGAATATTTCCAAGGATGGTGAGGTCACAAGCTCCCAGGGCAATCTATGGAAGTACTCAGTAATTCTCACAGCAAAAAATGTTCCCTGATTTCATGTTCACAGGAAACATGACCTTCTTTGTCTTAGCTTGTGCCCACTGCCTCTTGTTCTGTCACTGAGGTCCAAGGAAGTGAGCCTGGTTCTGTCTTTTTTACATGCTCCCTTCAAGTACTTGTAGACATTGGTAATACCACCTTTAAGTCTTTTTGTCTCCAGACTTAACAGCCCAAATTCTCTTAACCTTCTGTCAGTGGAGAGCTGCTCCTATACCTTAATCATTTTCATGGTCCTTCACTCAAGTCACTCCCATATATCCATGTCTCTCTTGTGTTGAGGAGTCCAGAACTAACATAGTACTTCAGGGGTGGCATCAGCAGTGCTGAGCAGAAGAGAAGTAACACCACCGTCAGCCTGTTGGCAAAACTTTCCTTATTGACAACCAAGATACTGGTAGTCTTCTTTGACACAGGTGTGCATCATTGGCTCACACCATGAAAGCACACCAAGCTGCTGTCCACCTAAGTGTCTCCCACCACATACTAGTGTATGTGATTATTCCTCATCGAGCACTGGGCTTCACACTTCTCCTAGCTGAACTTCCCAAGGTTTCTGTCAGCTATTTCTTCAGCCTGTCAAGTTTGTGCTGGACAGCCCATCAGGCACACTTGCGTCATTGGTAAGCTTGCTGCTAGTAAGCTCTGCCCCATGATGCAAATCACTAGCAAGATGTTAAACTGGACTAGACCCGCTATGCAGCCTTGACTGTTCCCTCCCCAGGGTAGTACTATCTACTGGTCTCCAACTAGACTTCGCACAGTGTTCATCACCACACTCAGGGCCCAGCCATTCAGCCAGTTTTTGATCCACTATCTGCCCATTCAGCCCCTACAGCACCAGCCTAACTGGCTATGATGAGGCTGTTATGGGAGATGATGTCAGAGATCTTACTGATGGCCTGTCAGACCCTAGCCACTGCTCTCCCTTGATCTAGCAGACATGTTTATTTATAAGGTCAGAGAAGCACAACTTCTCTTTGGTGAGGCCATGCTGTCTACTCCCAAGCTTTCTGTCCTTCATGTGCCTGAAAATGAGTTCAAGAATGACCTGCCTGCACACCTTGCCAGGGATCAAGGTGAGGCTGACTGGCCCATAGTTCCCTGGCTCCTCCTTCTTGAAGTTATGGGTGATAGACAGGGACACACATTTTATCTATACTCACAAAATGAACTGCCAGCACATCAGAGTGGTCAGTTCCCTCTAAAGATGCAGTTAGCAACGGGGTTGCTGCTCTCTGCTGCTCTTAGATAGGACAATGTGCTGAATATTTCATTAAGCTCACAGTACATTGAGTCCATCAATATGTGAAGTAAGTGCAATCTGGCTGATGAAATTACAACAATGCTAGTCTCCTCATACAGTCTTTTGGGTAACAATGGCTTGCTGTTCTGCTTGTGAATACTGTATGTTTCAAAAGTCACGCAAAGATACTAGGGTATTTCTTTTGAGAAATGCTTCAGTCACTTCATCATCTCCATGGACCTTTACTAGACACTCTGCAGTATACAGTATCTCTTGTAGAGATAAGCCTAGAACTGGGCACAGTACTTCAAGGCATGGCCTCACTAGTACTAAGCAGAGGGAACCAATCATTTCCCTTGAGCCACTGGTAGCACCAAAATAGCTTAGAAACACCAAAGTTAAAAACGATAACCAGCTTACACGAAAGCAAGGAGTCACCAGCGAGAGGCCCATTGGGATGTGTGCAAGAACACATCAGAAATAAAAACTCACTACAAAACCAGAAGGGTCTTAGAATTCCAAGAAAGTAATTACTGCTTTTCATAAAAGCAAAGTGATGCACATGAAGAAAAATAACCACAAGTATCAACACTTTGATATATATTAGCTGGTTCTCTTTTGAGAGCATGAGTACCTTCCCATACAATACTGGGATGTCACAGCTCCCTGATACAGGTGATTTAAAGGATTAAAAAGCAATTAGACAAGTTCATTAGAGAATCCATCAAGAGCTGTAAGAGTTAATACACATATATGCTCCAGGCAAGGAAACCTTCGAGTGACTGCTTACTGGAAAAACAAACTTTGGGAATTATCAAGGAACAGCTTCAGAATATTCTGTATTAGGGCAGCAAAAAATGACTTTTGCACTTTTGGTCCCAGATTCCTCCTGCTCATTTCCAAACATGGCAGACTATGAATTCACTATGAGTTCACTATGAATTGTTTAATGTTACGTTAAAACAATTATTTTAAGGACTGATTTTAGTACAGACCACTTTGACAACATCATTTCTATACTGGCCTCAGAGACTTAACAGCAAAACAAAAAGCTGAGACTAAGAACTACTTAAAACTGGAGAAATTACAGCTTTTTTCAATTTCATCCTGTTCTTCAAAACTTGCATTAAACAACCACATAAAGCCACTTCATGACAAAACAATAAATAAACTAACACTGCACTCAAGAGTGTTTGCTACAAAGCTTAAGATCATTCTTCCATCACCTCCTTCTTCTAAAAACCCGAAAGTACAAAAATTTTTGCAAAATGGAAAGTGTAAGTAGATAAGGTACACTATCAAGTTTGGAAGAGGTAAGAGAAGCAAAGAAAGGTTGGGAAAAAAGGGAGCATCACTCACATAGCATCACTGTTTAATATTTCTTCTTTAATTTTAATATATTCCAGTTGACTCTCCCGATAAATCTTGAGAGAACTCTGAAGAAGGAAAACACAGTTAAAATATGTCCATATTGAGGGAAAAAAAAAAACCAAAAAACCAAGAGATGGCAGACACCTTACCTCTTCTACTGAAAACAGTGCCTGGCCAAAAAAGTATATTCAACAAGAAAAGAAGCAAGCTGGAAAGTCAGGTTATCCTCCTTCTTTAAAGGTAAGAGTTGTAACAAACACATAAATCTCTATATGTCTATCTTTTGAGTACATGCCTTCAACACTTGGCTGAATAGGAACTTGAAGCTGGAGTCAAGAGCAAGCTATTATATACAACACATATAATCCTATTTTTTCGGAAAAAGTGCCATCAGGACATCAGCTACTAATGCTTGCTGAGGGAAGAGGAATTATAAATCCATTCTAAAACCAAACACTAACTAGGTACAGCAACAAGACAAATGTTAGTATCTTGACTCATACCATCATGAAAAACCTCCAAGAAAGAAGGTGGGGTATTTTCTTCAGAAATTATAATAATGTCTAGAAAAATACATATGTGTAGGTAATTTGAACAATCTAAATCTTCTTTCCTGTAGACTAAATCCCAACTAGGCAATGGGAGAGAAATTAGGAATAAACTTAGGAAGCTAATGATATAAAAGCATATGTTCAAAAAGGTAACAGAAGCATAACACTATTCTGCACAGATCCTCAATTTCTTGACATTTTTTCACTAGTACAAGTTATATTCAATCATCTGACAAGATCAGAGCAGAAAACCAAAGGAGACTGAATGTTTCTCTCCCTCTCCTTCCCTCCTACCTTCCTTCATGAGGAAATAACCAAAGAATCCAATCAAAAATCGTAAGAACTACAGCATCCTAAATTTATTGCCCCTCTGAAACCTAAAGTAATTTAATTAATTTCACCTAAGTTCACCAGAGCTACCTGTCCCAATGAGCTGGGAATAACAACAGAGCTCGTTAACATCAGCTTCATTAAGACCAGCATAAGATATACACATTTCCTTCAACAAAAAAAGTGGAAGTTATTTAAACCTTACAAGCACACCTTTTTTTCTTCCAACTCTGCCTTCAAGGAACCCAGCTCTTCCTGGCACTTTTCCAGAGGCAGAATTTTCTGTAACATCTTCTCCACTTGGCAACGAAGAGCAGAGATCTCTCTGAAATGAGATGTCCAATTAAAAAAGAAGTTGCCAAAACCACAAATGCTTTGAAACTCAGTATTCTGATTCTTCAACCAAGCATCTGAGTATTTTGTTTTATCCTATGGAAAAAATGCTCTAAGAGATAGCAAAAAACTTTCGGAGTTTCAGTGTTCTCATTTTCCTACCCATTTAAAGAAAATCCAAGATCTGATTTAAAAACACTACACTGAAGCCAAAGCTAGATGCAAGCAGATGGCATGTGCCACAGAAGTATGCTGCCTGCACTAAAGTGCCAGTAATAAGCGTCTCTGCACACATACACAGTGCTGTAAAGTAAGGGCAGAGTCCAACTGCAGTGTTTTTCAGCAGCCAGGTTGGAGTCCATAAAAAGTATATGCTGCCTCTTCCTCTATAATCACAGAGTAAGCAAGGGCACACAGAAGCAACTCTTTAAGTAAAAATGCTTCACACAAATATGGACACCCCAAATTGGCCTACATTTAACCACCACTAAAAGATGAGCTTCACATCTCCACTTGGTCACTTAAGATTATCACCAGCCCAGAGCCAGGAAAGAATCCCCACACAAGTACTTCATGAAGAGGAAGGACAGATTTCTCTCCTCATCATACCTCTGCTAACTATGGCCTAGGAAGCATGGTAGAAGTACCATACTAAAAGCGCAGCTTAGACCCATGGTTGTTGCTATGATACTGTCAGACTCCTAAAATTAACCACAACACAAAGAATATAGCAGTATATCTTTAGTAAACAATATATATCAAACTTACCGTTCAGCAAATTGAAGCTGTAATCTCTTGTTAAGGTAGAAATTAAAAACAGTTTATCAAATATCCTTAAGTATATTTCAATCCAACTGCCACTTGCAAAGAAGCATCCACTAAAGACTTCCTCACACACACAAAAAAAAAAAAAAACCCTCCCCAAGACTTGGAGAACAAAAGGTTTAACATGTGCATTTCAATACATTTGAAGAATGAATAATTAGAGCTTCTTCTGTTACATGAAAAAGATTGAGTAATTCCCAGAACTCAGATTTCAAATAGATCACCTTAAACCATGTATCAGAAACAAGCAGATCTTAAATGGATAGTTTTAATTACAAAGGCCTATTTGCTTTACAAAACCTACCCAGTTTGTTCTTTATTAAAGACATCATCTCATAACTTAAATAGAAAACCTCAAGCCCCTTTATAAGAAATTTTTGAAGTACATTAACCCTGTAAGAACACAAATAGAAAACAAAAGGATATCAGTGCATTTCTGTTGATACTCTGTCAGCAAACGACTGTAAGAAAAGAAAAAATCCAGACATTACTCATTTTCTCACCTGATTTTGACAATCGTGTGTAAGGGTATCTTTCCTTTTGCTTTATTGATAAATAGAGAAAGTCTAAGATTGTACATTTTCTGATAGTAGTCAATATAATCGTTTTATTTCATTAAGCCATTCACACCTCAAATCAAGCTGCTTTAAGTAGAAAAAAAAACCAACCTGGCAATTACATGAAGTTGTAGCCATTAACTAATTGCAGCTTTAAAAATATTGCTTAAATAAAGGACATGATATATATATTAGAAAATACATATACAGATACATACATATATATATAAAATATACAACGTATTTCCAAACTTGAAAGGATGTTTTCCTAAAAAAGAACACACATCTCAGAGAAATAGCCTGAAAGACCCTAAAAGGCTTTAATCTTTATATTATTCTCCTAGCAGCCATAAAGGGTAACACTTACTCTGATGCAAGAGGGCCGTGGGACAGCACCAAGGAAAGGTACTCTTTCCTCAACCATTGTGGTTTTTTAAGAACAGAAAGAAGAAATTACAAGAAAAAGTAATACCATGGGAGTCATCCCAATACACAGAGGGCTGCATTACTTTCTATTGCAATAGTTAAAAGTAATCCAGTAAAGCAAAAAAGAAAGGCTGAACTGCAAGTAGTTAAGGAAGAGGCAATTTCCACAAGAAATACGTCCACTGGCAGAAAGAGGGACACAAAGTTTAGAGGTCAGAAAAAAAAATCAGAAGAGAGTAAAGGAGCTTTGAACAAAAAGGGTACTAGTCAAGAGACCTAGTGTGTGCTAGCTGAAATACTCTCTGGAAATAGAATGCAGGACTGGCATTTAGATTCATTAAAGCCAGACTGACATATATCTAGGAAAGGGTACATAAGAAAAAAACCCCTACCATTAGGAGACTTAGCATGGATATTGGGCCATAGTGTGGAGATATACATAACATATCTTGATATATTATTCCATACAATCATATGTTGATGGGTTTTGAGAAGAATTGGAAGCAAGCACAGAAAAGAAAACAAACTGTAAGAAGGATTTCATAATCATACTGTTCTGAACAATGTTCAGCTTCACTTTTCATATTCTAGTATTTAATCCCAATAGAATTTCAGAATTTAATGATCAGACTAAATTCTGTTGAAACAGTTCATATACATCTGTACTCAACTTCTAGTTCTCATATTCTTCACTACAGAAAAATTAAATAAGCAAGCACAATTAAATGAATGAAAGCTAAATAAATATTAAAGATCTGCTTCTGCCTTAAATAAATAAATTAAATAAGTCTATTCAAAGAGTTACTTCTATCTGTACTTCTAATAATATTGCAGGTACACAAAATAGCCCTGTTTACTGTCATTATACAGAGATGTTTATAGAATAAATTAGTCTTACAGTCTAGATTTAGGACATGTTTGTGAAGAACTTACTTTCAGTTTGAGAAACAATTAGTTTAGTGCATTAATGAATATCCACATTCCACAAATCATTCTTCCTACATTGTTGTAAGTACTTAAGAACAATAAAACCCCAACAAACAAAAATGTGTGTAATTTTACTTACTCTCCATCAATCATTTTTTGCTTCAGTGCAATTAATGCAGCTACATATTCATTTATACTCTGTAAGGAAGAGTCTCAAGTCAGTAAAGAACTTACATCCCAAAAATCAGTACTGTAAATAACTCCTAATCTGATTTCTCATCTTACAGAAAATACAATAAACTGCCTTATTTTTTTTCAGTTCTCTTGGTAAACAAGTTACTAGATCACCCAAAGTACATTCATTTAAATTTATGCAGAGAATGCAGGCTCCACAAGGAAGTATGCATCTTTAAATGAGGCATTACTACAAAAACTCTTCAATCTTTCCCTTTGCGATAGATTCTATACTTGATCCCTACACCTTTTTCCCTCAAAATCCAATTGACCTCTGGCAAAATATCAGCAATAAACATTAGCTCACTTGAGTCTAGATTTTCCAGTTTCTCATCCATACTAAGTGTGCCCCGTGAACTCTCAACAGGACCTTCTCCTCATTTAAAGGGGAAATAAGAATTACTCAAAGCGTAATACCATAAAAATAGACTCTCGCTCAAGAGCCTTCAAGGAAGTAAACCGTAAGTACTTATACTGCACCGAAGCAAAGCCAAAAAGGACACGACTAGAATTTCCCCGACAGATGCCACTAGGCACACCGGAGACACGAGCTACTTTTTCACACTTTGCCTGGCTAAAGCTCGACACTGCTGCTACTTTTACAGCGCCCGTTTACCACGCGCGCTGCCCGCGTTCCCGACGGCACAGGGAGCGGTGACTGTGGTACCCGGCATTTCCCACCCGCCAGAGGCCCGGCGCTCACCCACTACCTCGCGTCCGTGAACAAAAACCCCACTCCAGCGGCACAGGGGCGGCGGTCCGTGCCTACCTGCTGGAGAATACCGCAGCTGGCGCAGGCCCCGCCGGCGGCCGCAGACCCGGCCGGCGCCGTCGGCGTCTCCCCGGGCATCATCGTGCCCACGCCTCCGTCCGGCCCCAAGAGCGGTGCCTGTGCGCCGCTCCAATGCGTCACACACCGCGCCACAGCCTGAGCAAGGACCCTGCTCGCTTTCACCGCCTCAAGAATGATGTCCACTGCTGCCTGACTAGTAGCAGCAGAAAAGACAGCAAAAAATGCTCTCTGCAGAGACAAAGCGTTGAAAGCAACTAGTGAACAGCGCCTTAGCCCACTGAAAGGCACAGCCCCAGCCACGCCCTTCTAGCAGTACTATTATTTTATATTCTCTTAGCTGCGCGCACTTCTGGCACCGGAACTACTACGGTCCCGGCGCAGGCGCGGGAGTGGGCAGCTTCTTTGGTCTGGCGCGAGAGGCGGGACGGAGCCGCCGCTGGGGTAAAGGTGGGGCGTGCGCGCGCGGGTGCCGGTGCTCTGTGACAGGGCGGCCGCGGAACCAGGGTGGGCAGGGCTGAGCTGCGGTGCAGCCGCAGTCACCGAGCATTGGCCTCGGTGATCCGCGACGAGCCTGAGGTGATTACCGACATGGGCTGGAAAATAAACTAACACAAATTGAAGTATTAGAAAGCCGGTATTCTTTATTACAGCGTTGGACACTTTGGGAGGATATCTCCTCTAATCGGATGTGTGTCATGAAACTACAACAGGGCATTTATTCCATCATGATTATACATATTCATTACAACTTACTTCCTAGCTAATAAATAAACATCACTAGTCTACTTCCTGTTGGAAGTCCTTTTATGGTCCTAGACTTGGACCTCCTTTATGGTTGTCTAAAGGCGTCTCTGATGCTTGTAGTCACTGAGTGTCCCAATATTACAGACGACTTTCTCCTGAACATTTTTTTGGGCATGCACTGTTACATAACTGCCAAAAAATCCCACTGTGTTCCTCACTCTCTATCCACTGCTTCCAGCCATGTTTGTCATCCTGGGCATACTTCAACATTCTTTTGTTCTGTTTTGTTTGCTAGTGATTTTTTTTGCTAGTTAGTTTTTGAGCTCTATCTAGGAACTTCAGAGGAACTGAAAATTTCTGTTTCTATGTTATGTGTCAGGCAAATCACCCTTGCCATCTCTCTTCTCCCGTGCTGGAAAGCTAGAGCTGCCACCTAGGCGAGGGCATGCATAGCTGATGCTATTCCCTAACACAAACCTCTCCTTCCCCTAGTTTTTCAAACGGGAGCATACCAGTTCAGCTCAGTCAGACAGCATCTTGTGGGAACATAATACTCATGGCAAGAGATCAAGCTTTTTACTTCATCCAAGCATTTGTAAAGACTTTTAAGGTTTAATATTTAGCACCGCTTGTCATGATTGCCTGCATTTACCACATACACTGAGGAGAGAAGACAAAGGACTCTGCACAATTCTGTGTGAATCTAGCAAAAGCTGTTTATTGTGCTTCTGAACATTGTTTATATTTACTTCTTATCTTGGTTTACAGAGTCACACATTATTTGATTGGTAGCTTTGCTTTGTCCACGCATCTCTTGATTGGTAGCTCTATCTTGTCAACGAGGCAAGCACACATCTTTTTATTAATCTAATTGGTTGATACTGTAAGCATAATTTTACTCAGGTTGATATCCTTATGTCTGTCAGCAACTTTTCTGCTTCTTCTTTCTTATTGCAACATCAGCTTTTTTATTCACAAAGATGACCTTGTTCTTGAGTTCCAGAAGATTAGGTTGGTTCATTTAGTACATGTTCATTTTCCTGTAAATATGACCCTGCATTACACTACATCTTTCTTCAGCGAATGAGCTAGGGAAAGACTTTATAGAATTACAGAATGGCTTGGCTTAAAAGAGACCTTAAAGATCATGTAGTTCCAAGGCCCCTGCCATGGGCAGGGACAGGTGTTGCTAGACCAGGTTGTTTATGTGTTTCAGGCCATGCTTTCAATCACTTAGAGGCACAGAAGTTAAAGTAGTAACTGCTCTACTGTATTGAGCCACTCTGTATTACTCTTTGGGTTACGTAGCAATCGCTCAGTATTTAGCAGACAGGACAGATTGTTGCATATAGTGTGAATTAGTTTTAGGATATTTTTATTCAGCTTATGATGTTGGACTTCACTCACTGAATGCTGCTGCTTACACTTCTAGTCTATCTGAAACTTTCGCTGGCTTACAATTTATCCAGTTACTTTTTCACTGTTGTCTTCCTTGTAGTTTGTACATATTTCTCAGGGGAATCAATATTCATTTCTAGTTCTGCAGACCATATTACATCTTCTTTCTCATGAACAGTAATGTGTACAGTTGCACAGTCACTTGGACCTTGATGAAGACATTGAAACTTGCAACTCCTGTATAAATGCTGTGATGAAGCACAATGTTTCAGGCTTTCTCAATCTTTCTACTTTGAGAGTCTTACAATATAAAGCATAATAAAACACCCTTTAGAATAGCAACAGAGTTTAAGTGTCAGTGTCACTGGAATGAATTTACTCTCGGGGCTGAGTAAGTTTCCCATGTGAAGTGCTCTTCTAAGGGTATGGAGCCGACTACTACGCATTTTGGATTTGAGAATTTGGGGCTGTAGTCAGTTCAGGCAACAAGGCACTCTCTTAGGTGAATTTCCTAAGGACAGGGTTCTGCAGAAAGAAACAACGCTTTATCTGAAAGAAATTAATAGATGTTTTTGATAGATTCAATCCTAATGACTGAATCATTAGGATTCAATGTTTCTTGTAACTATTCGTGCTTAAAGTGAAAATGTGACCAAAATTTTGTTTTAACATTAAAGATGTCCAAATTTTCTAGTTGTTTAGGCTTCATGGAATCACAGAATCATTTAAGTCAGAAAAGACCTCCAAGATCATCAAGTCTAGTTTTTACTAATCTCCACCTTGTCAACTAGGCCATGGCATTAAGTACTATATGCAATCTTTTCTTAAACACCTCTAGGGATTGGTGACACTATTGCCTCCCTGGACAGCCCATTCCAATCCTTAACATCCCTTTCCATGAAGAAATTCTTTCTATGTCCAATCTAATCCTCCCCTGGCATAGCTCTAGGCTATGTCCTCTTGTCCTGTCACTAGTTGCCTGGGAAGAAAGAGGTTGAACCCCCACCTTGCTACAACCTCCTTTCAGGCAGTTGTAAAGAGCAATAAAGGTACCCCATAGCCTTTTCTTCATGCTAAACAATCCAGCTCCCTCAGCTGCTCCTCCATGGACTCATGCTCTAAATTCTTCACCATCTTTGTTGCTCTTCTCCGACATACTCCAGTACCTCAATGTCTTTCTTGAATTGAGGTGCTCAGAATTGGACACAGTACACAAAGTACAGCCTCAACAGTGTCAAGTACAGGATGGCGATCACTTCTCTAGTCCTGCTGGTCACACTATTGCTAATACAAGTCAGGATGCCATTGGCCTTCTTGGCCATCTGGTCACATTGATAAATGCATTTACAGCCAGCTGTTGACTTACACTCCCACTTCTTTTCTCCTAGGCAGCTTTCCAGCCACTCTTCCCCCAGCCTGTAGAGCTCCATGGAGTTGCTGTAACCCAGATGCTGGACCTGGTACTTTGCCTTGTTGAACCTCATACAGTTGATCTCGGTGCATCAATCCAGCCTGTCCAAATCCCTTTGCAGAGCTTTTCCACTCTCCAGCAGATCATACGCTCCTGCCCAACAACTTAGTGTTGTCCATGCGTGGACAACTGACAGTGAACTTGATTCCCTCATCTGTATCATCAGTAAAAATATTAAACAGTGCTGGGCCCAATACTGAGCCTCAGGGAACCCCACTAGTTGCTGATGTTGGAGACAGGAATGCAACAAGAACACACTGAGTTGGTGCAGCAACAGCTGAGGTTTATTGTTGGCACCCCCTTTTATAGGGGCTTCAAATTTCCCATGCTTACAAATGTGATTGGTTAAGGGTCTTAACTCCCCCCTTAACTCACTAGCCAATGATATGGGTATATTCATAGTTTAAAGGGATAGGCTGACATCTCCTGTTTGAACTTGAATCTGATCTATCATTATCGTGTCTGGGGACTTGTTTACTTCTACTCTCCAATGAACTACGCTGATCAAGTTGCTGTCTGTTAGGCAAAATTATCTGTGCAGCTTACAGCCCAGCTGAAGCTGTCACAACTGTTGAGCAGCTACCAACTGGATGTAGCACCACTCACCACACCTCTCTTGGCCCAGCCAGTTCTTAACCCAGTAAAGAGTGCTCCAGGAGAATTTGTTGGGAGACAGTATCAAAGGCTTTGCTGAAGTCCAGATAGACATATCCACAGCCTTTTCTCCATCCACTAGGTAGGCTATCCGGTCATAAAATGAGATGAGTTTGGTCAAACAAGACCTGCTTTTCCTAAACCCATCTTGGCTGGGCCTGAGCCCTTGTCCTGTATGTGCCATGTCATTGCACTGAAGATGATCTCTTTCATAACCTCCCTGGACACCAAGCTCAGGCTGACAGGCCTGATCCTCCTTCCAACACTTCCTGTGGACAGGCCATTGGGCAGCCTCCAGTCACCTGGGAACTCCCTGGTTAATCAGGTCTGATTATAAATGATAGAGGGCGGCTTGGCAAGCTTTTCTGCCAGTTCCCTCAGTACCCTTTTATGAAGTCTGTCTGAACTCATAGACATATGAGTGTGTAAGTGGTTCAACTGGTCACTAACTGCTTCCTTCTGGATTACAAGAGGGCTGTTCTGCTCCCTGTTCCTGTCTACCAGCTCAGGGGGCTGGTTGCCTTGAGGGTAACTGGTCTTACTGTTATAGACTGAACCGAAGAAAGCCTTAAGTACTTCAGTCTTTATCTCATTCTTGGTTACAATGTTTGCCCCCATGTTCAATAAAGGATGGAGATCTTCTTTGGCCTTTCTTTTGTTTTTTATGTATTTGTAAAAAACACTTTTATATTCTTTCAGAGCAGTGGCCCAATTGAATTCTAGCTGAGCTTTCACCTTTGTAGTTTTCTCTCTATGTCTAATGACATGCTTGTACTCCGTCTGAGATGGAAGGAGTACATGACCTTTCTTCCAAAGGTCATGAACTTTTTTTCCCTGAGTTCCTGTGAAAACTCTGTTCAGCCAATTTTTTTTCCCCACCAGCTCATCTTTTAGCATAGTGGGACAGCCTGCTCCCGGCCCTTTAAGATTTCCTTCTAAAAATGTGTCCAGCCTCCCTGGATCCCTTTGTTGTTAATGACTGTTTCCCAGATGCCTCTGAACCAGTGTCCTGAACAGGCCAAATTCCAAGGTAGAGGTTTTGCATACCCCCTTCATTACTTCACCAAGAATTGAAAACTCATCTCATTTTGTGGTCACTGTGTCTAAGACAGCCTATAGCCACCACATTTCCCACAGGCCTGTTGGTATGCACCTCACACCCAAGCAAGTGTTCTCCATATAGGGAAAAGTTTGAGACTCACTCCTTGTATTTCTTATAAGGTAAAGGACCCAGAAACTTCTTTGCCATCCTGTCAGTAATTGGCTCAGTGCCAGCACAGAGTATTGATTGGCTTGAAAAGTGCAACTCAAAGCCTGTTACCTATTTCATTAGGCAAAGTGCCAAACAGCCCACTTAAAACATTAGGTATTTAAGAAAAAGCACAAAACTCAAAGGCTTTTTGGGGTGTCTTAACAGGGTGTTGGAGGCTTCTCTGACACCTGTGCTCAGCTTTCTCTTTTGTTTCTGTAATGTTTATTATTTTTCATTTATTAAACCTTTTGCTTTTATAAAACATGCCTGAAGAGCAGTCTCGCTAATTCTTTTAAGCCAGTCTGAAAGTGCAGGACACCCTCAGAGATTGATACAATTTCACGCGGCTCATAACACTCTGGCCATGTGTTAAACTATATCACAAGCCCTTCTCTGTTTGTAAAGAGCAGGTCTAGAGGGGCACTGGCCCTGACAGGCTTGCTTACCAGCTATGTCACAAAGTTCTCTTCTACACACTCCAGGGAACTCCTAAAAAGCCTTCGCTGTGTTGAGTTTCCAACAGATATTTGGCAAGTTTGACAAGAACAAGGTCTAGGGATCATGAAACATCAGCAAGCCTTTTATAGAATACTTCATCTGTCTCTTCATCCTGGTTGGGTAGTCTGTAACAGACTTCCATCAGGATGTCTGCCTTCCCCCTGATTCTTACCTATATGCACTCAGCCTTGTCATCACTAGCTTTGAGCTCTTTATAGTTGAAACACTTCCTAATGTACACTTGTTCTAAAAAAGTTCTAAAGTTTGATTGCTTCAGACTCTGGATACAAGGCATGTCGGAACCCAGGGCATCTCTTTGGCTGCCCTGGAAGCTCAGGAGACCCTGACCAGACAGTCTGGGAACTGAACAAGAAGGATTGACCCCAGTACAGGGTGTTTACAGCCCTGTCCAGGGGGGTGAACAGAGGGGTTTCAGTTTTGTCCATGGGGGTCACAGACCATGACACAAGGCAGAGATGAATTACAAATCTCAAGAGTGTGAAACACAGTAGTTTAGCTTATCATTGAGCGAGAAATATGTAGTTTTAGGTTTTCTATAATAGAAGTAAATGGAGACAAGATGGAGATTTTGGGGCGGTTCCCTAGGTTTTTCTTCTTCTTCTTCACCTCCATTTTCTGATGTGATGTTAGCACAATGTGGCTTGTGGAGATTGGGCCAAGTGGGTATGATCTGTTTGATGCGGATGGTGGACATTGGTAGGAAATGGTAAACAATATGTTCGTAATAATCTGTATAAAAGGCAACAACCTTTCGGGGGATGGAGAGTTGTGCTATGGCGGGGGTTCAAGACAGACCTCGCTGGGCACAGAGAGAACTATGAGATAAGGAATAATAAACAAAGTGATAGACCTTGGAGAAACTGAAGCTTGAAGCCTCTCTCTCTTTCTTGCGTCTGCCCCGAAACATTCAGGAGGGCAAAAAAGACTCTAAACCACCAGAATATCAGAATTAGAAATCCGATAAAGGCAGAATTAGGAAAGTAAATTTATGAAAACCTTTGTATTCCTTTATGCCACATTCCCATCCTTTGACAACAAGAAAATGTTTTAAAACTTGTTTAACACACTGTACAAAAGCTAGTTACTAAAACAATTTCCTTCAAAAAATTATATTTTTAACAGAGTATGAAATAATACTTTAAATTACAGGTTTTTGTAAAAAAATTGTACTTAACTTGATTAGGCCAAGAAGGAAATTGTAGACTATGGAATTCCAGATTCTGCTTCATTATATGTCAAGTGATGAGTACATCAAAGTTCAGAGAAGATGCATGGGGATGCATGGGAAAGAGCAAACATGACCTAAAAGAGGAGGGTTATAAATCTGGAATTTAAAAAGTGTTGTTAGTTCAACTTATTCAATGCTAAGATGTGTGTGCCATGTGGTCCAAGTCACAGAGACTTTGGTCTCTTTTGTTGGCGATAAAACAGAAAATCAGCCGCTTCTTTAAATGTGAATCTCCTCATTACTGAATGGGGCCATTAAAAAATAATGAAATTATGCCTGCAGGGTGAATGTGTTTATTTAGCAGAACTGAAATACCCAGCAGTACATAAACATGATTTCTTTACTGTTCCTTACAGAGACAACATAAAATGTCCTTCCTCATTTTCGTGAACAGTGAACAGAAAGGCGTTGATGTTCCTCAAGAATTTCTGCACAAAAAAAGCCTCAGGTGGTCATTCATAGCATTTAAAAGTGTCATTTCACCACCAGCAACTGAAGGCAATATTGGTAATAGCTGAAATTAGAGAGACTGAAGAGGAAAGGAAGATGCCTAACCATCTTCACAGCTTGTCAACATGACAACATCATGGTCTCTGACAGTCTCAGCTTTATAGTAGAAAAGTGTATTAACTGTAGTAAGTATGAAAGAAATCTAGCATGGTTAGATTAGGTATTAGTTCACCAAAAAAAGATTGTCAAGCATTAGAACAGAATGCCCAGGGAAGCATTTGAGTCACCATTCCTGGAGGTATTTAAAGGCCATGTAGATCTGCCAGTTACAGATATGGTTTAGAGGTGGAACTTGGACGTGCTAAGTTAACAGTTGAACATGATCACCCTGAGAGGGAAGATGTGTACTAATGTCTTTACAAATATTTTGATGGGTGAAAATATGGGTTTTAACATCTTTGAAATGGATCTTAATATCTCTACTGACTTTGGGCAGCAGTTTTGTTACAGAGCCCAGACAGCTTGGCTTCTGAAAGAGACAGGTGGGTCTGCACAAGCTTGAATTCCTGAACAGATTCAGCAGGGGAATACGTGGTAGGTGCTTCAGGAAGGCTATACCTTCTTCCTATTACCTCAGCCAATGGGGAAAGGAAGAGGGCAACATGCAGCCAGGAGTTTAGGATAAAAGGT
Source organism: Pycnonotus jocosus (assembly GCA_013400435.1). Lineage (NCBI taxonomy): Eukaryota > Metazoa > Chordata > Aves > Passeriformes > Pycnonotidae > Pycnonotus > Pycnonotus jocosus. The sequence goes on along the minus strand of VWYP01014846.1, from coordinate 14,412 downwards.
GCCTGCGCCCTCCAAAACCTTGAGAGAGAACACTCCAGGGGTGTGTGCCCCAGTGGACTCTTGCCTTTTATTCGAATAAAGTTGCAGGACTCCTTCGTCTCCTTTACGGACACTGGCTTTTCATAGAGATTTTCCATACAATCCTAAGGGTCTTTTTCAACCTACATGATTCTATGATTCTATAATTTTAATATTACTTCATGAAGATGTGCCACTTCACCTATCTCAGCTGTAATCACTTGCAGAGTGACTTCCTATGCAAATCTTCTATACAGTCTTTTGGTGGAATCTCTTGTTTTAGCAGCTCTTGCTGATTTCAGATTCTTGGAAATTCTCTATTGGCAGTCTACTGTACAAGATCTCTGCAATACTTTACACCTCTAGCTTGGAAACACAGACATATAGAATCCCACTCTTTTTGCTAAAAAGACAATACATCAGGATGGAATTACAAGTATCACTTTTTCTCGCTTCCTATCCATAGTACTCTGGGATGCAGTAATGGCTAGGAAGCAAGTCATTTAATACAAACTTGAAGCAGCTGTTTTATTTAGACATTACCAGACAAGCATATTATAATTTTTGTATTTTAAACATTACATCACCATAGGAAAAAAATAGCTTTCAAGGTCTCCTGGAAGTCCAACCTGCTCAAATTGAATATATCTACAAGCTAGATAAGGTGGCACAAGGTCCTGTTCAGGTGGGGTTTTTTACATCTGATGCCCAAAAACTAGGCAAGAAAAGAGTACTCCATAGTGTAGGGCCTATAGAGCAGATATTTGTTTATTCAATACCAGGAATGAAGGGGATAGTTCCACCACAAACTCACTTGTCCATTCTTCACACAGTACAAGTTTTTATACTTTTTTACTTAATGTGCACATTATGCTTTCCTAACCTTCATATTGCAACGTATTTTCTAATTACATTATTACGTAAGCCCTTGTAGCACATGTGCCCTTTTTGCACCTGATGATGTGGTCATCAGCCTCCTTGTGGTTGCTTTCTGAAGGCTCAGAAGTCTTCCTTGGGCTTGAAGTTTTCACCTTTGTTTCTGCGCATGCTCTATAAGATTGCCTGCCTAAATAGCTAGTAGTTAGCTTTTTGCATTTAGTTTGTTCTGCTAAATTTGCTGATTTCTAAAAAGTGCTTCATTCACATGCATTCTTACAAAGTAACTACTTCTTTTGGCAAAGCTACAGCTTTTTGCATAGTTCAAGCATTATCTTGCTGCCTAGGCATCAAAAGGAAGGAAAGGAGGAAGGGGCGAACCAGGGAGGGTGATGGGGCAACATTCTCTTGTTGCCCAGGTATCACATCTTCAAGGGCATAGATCCTACCATCCCTCTCACTGTCTTGTTTTCAGACAATTTAAAGGGCAGACACTCTAAAGTGGGGTGCCTCCCTTTTTAGTTTTAACTACTCCCCCTTTCACCAATAGGAGAGATGAATGTAAGAAGATATAAGTGAAAAAATAAGTTTTCTAAAAAATGAAATGGCAGCAGGCAAAAATAAACGTGCTAATCACTAGATACAAAGTTGTTGAATGTCATGGACTCCCCAGAAACAAAGAGAAACAAAATGGCAGAGAAACCTCTCCCCCAAGATGGTGGCCTACAAAAACAACCTTGTGGTCTGAGAGACAAAAGGCAGAAATGGCAGAGAAACCCTCTCCCCAAAATGGCACCCCTGCAGACAACCATGCAGTCTGAGAGACAAAGATGGTGGACAATCCCTGCTTAGGTCAACTTTCCCCCAGAAAAAAACCCGGGAAGGTAGGAGCTTTATGAAGCAGTTCTGGTGGCATATGGAGTGTGCTGGCATTGCCTGGGGGCTCCCGCCCCCTGGTGTCAGCTTCCCTGCTTCCTTTTGGTGACTTTGTGACCTGTGGTCAGTGTAGCTGCTCACTGCCTCCTCCTGCCACCTGCTGCACTCAGCCAGTGTTGGTGCTGCTGTCATGGGTTGCTGTTCCATGTAAAAAAACCACCAAGGAGGACAGAGAAGAAGCAGAGCCATCTAGCACCAAAGAATGACGGCCTGGTTGCTACTCGCAGATGTGCCTAAAGCAACATCTTCAGGAGCCCAGAGAGAGACAAAAAAGGCTTCTGCCCAGCACCATCCCAGCTTCCCCACAAGAATGAAAGAGAAAGGCAATAGAGCTTCTGCTTGAGTGCTTCTGATATTAAGACCCTGGTACCTGCTGACTTCTTGTCTTGGAGTGATTTGTGATAGTTTATTCCTTGATCCTCTGCTTTATGCTCAAAATGGTTGCTGTATCTTTAAGGTGGGTCTGTGAAAGCGGGGAGCCTTGGGCTTGTTGGCAAGTTTTTCAAAGTCTCACTCCCCATGCATCTGGGGGTGTGGTGCAGTCTGAGTTGTTGTTTGGCTAGCTTGTTTTTAGTTAGTGTAGGCAAAAAATGTTTCCTTCTTTCTTGACCTCAAAGAAGCTGCAGCAGCAATTCTTCGGCAACTTTTCGAGGTGAACTGGGTAGTTTGTTTAGTCTGAGACCAGAGAAAATGGGACCTGTGGAAGAAGGGTTGGTCAGGATTGGCAGGAGAAATTGGCCGCTCTCGTTTTCAGCTGCAGACCTTGGAGAAACCAAACTGAAGAGGAAATGCATACCAAGAGGCTCTAGCCCATCTGCTTCATCTGCTGTTGAGAGGAGATGGATGCCAGAAAGTCACCAAATTTTCATCTGTCTGCCTGTACTACAGCATGAAACCTGTTTGGTTTCTTTTCCTGAGAGAGAAGCCAGTGCCATCTTCTACCATGTGGCACGAGCCAGTATATTTTCCCTGGCATTTTGGATCCCTTTTGTGTGATAAATATATTACAGTGTTGGCTTTCGCAGTTGTTAGAGTGAATACTATGTGTTTCATAATGTTGACCTTTGTAAAAGAAGTTTTACTAAAGCTTAGAGTTCTTTCAATCCAAATGTTGTGTTGTGATGCTAATGTTGGTTGGGAGCTGTAATGTTAATATTTAACCAATGAAAGAATTGAGGCCGGTTAAATGTATCAAAAAGTAGCAGATGACTACAAGGAGGACGACTGGACATGCTCTGAATGGAAGGAACAGAGGAGGAGCTACTGAAGTTGAACAAAAACTCCACAACCAAAGGTTATGAAGTAGGGAAGCTTTACTCGGTACCCAGACACAGGGGGGATAGCTCTGCCAAAGATGCGCACACTGAACAGAGCGGGCACTGTGTTCAATTACACTTAAACTCATATATATTTATGACAGTTTTAATATATAGTTGTATGAAAGTTCATTGCCTATACATATTCAGAACCTATTCCTGCCTACTCTCGCTTAGTATGTTTATCAGCTTTTCTTCTGTGCTTGCGCATTGTCTCCTGGTGGTCTCAGGCAGGGGTTGCTGGATGAAGTAAAATAGTGTAATGCACTCCCCTTCAGGCTTTTAGAGCTCCGGCTAGCTGTGGGGGAGCCATATGATGAGCATGGGGAACTGCAGGAACACAGACGATGCCCGCTGCAGAACCTTTGGGGTGCATGACCCCAAGCCAAGCAAAGGGGGCAACAACAAGGATCTAGGCAAAGGAGTCGAGGGAGGCTCTCACTATGAGGTTCCAACAAGATGTTTAATCTGGTTGAAGGGGTCAGGGAGAGAGAGCAAGAATCTCAGGGATGCAGCGGTTTTAAATGGTGGGTGGCACAAGGGGTGGAACAAAGCAACATCCAATGAGAACTCCATAGGCGGGGAATCCAAGGGGAGGTACGATTGACTGTAACCAGTGAGGGCTCATAAAGGGGAGTGTACAAAATCACTGGATTCATTGGGTATCAGAGAACACAAAACTTTTCAGATAAAGGGGATGGGATATGCTTTGATGGACAGGTGAGGGGCTGAGACAACTGGGGATTGATAGGGAAGGCTCTGAAATAAGGGGCAGGGTAAATTTGATAGATGGGAAAGGTGGTGGGAACATTCTCAAGGGCTGAACCGACTGTATAGGGAGTTGGAGAGGAGATCAGGGACACAATACAACAAAATAGTCTTCCTCAGGTGTCCACTGGATGAACCTGGTCTTTGTGCAGGCCCTCTTGGCTTCTCACTGTCCTGCTGGGAATAGTCTAAACTACAAATCCATTTTTTTTCCCAGGTTTTTTAGCACTGGTTTCTGCTTATCAGTCTTAAACAAACAGGCAAGGTTCTGTTTTTGTATGGCAAAGATCTATCTGTTCTTAACACACTTGATTGCACAGCAAATTATAATCTGTTTAAATTTATTGATAAGTTTCCTATATCAATCCCCCCCCCTTTTATCTATACCGTAGGCAAATTCTTTTGCCTTCTAGGTGATACTGGAATACTTCTTATTGAGTTTTCATGTGCTTCAAGCATTGCAATAATTTCATTCATATCCTTCATTATTTTAACCATCTAAATAAGCATAAACAATAATAAAGCAAAACTTACACAAACTAGAATCAAAAGCACTATTATAGGATGACACAACATGTTTAGGATCTCAGTGGTGGTAGGGGACTATCTAAAGAGTATATCCCACTAATGATGAGTTGTGCTGTCCTTTATTTGTTTTAAAACTTTCCCTATCTCCTCGGCATCATGGTGGATTGTGATTAAAATTTTCTTTCCAACCTCCTTTACCTCTTTGAGAATCTTCTCTGTAGCAGTGCATTTTTTAATTTATCATTTTCATATAGGTGTGTGGTCCAAGCCTTTAATTAAGTGATGGGTTCCAGTCCTTGTTTATGGGTGATGGGTGGTTTTATATTGTGCTGTTATAGTTACCCCATTGTTTTCCTTCGCCTCCATAGAATGTTCTTAACTATCCTTGCCCAGTCCTTTGTATCTCTAATACCTGGCCTATTCACCATCTCCAGTCCACGCCCTGGTATTTGGGAAGTTCCCAGAATGCCATTGTCCAGCATCTAGACTTTGATTCCCCTCCTCCTTTTATTCATTAGACTGTATTCTAGGTATCCCCTTACTTTTGGAGCAACTACCCCCAATGTTCCCAATTGGTCCCAAAAATCTGTATCCGTTTTTTCCCCGCACCACTTTATAAGGTACTGTAAAGCCTGAGAAAGGCACTTTTGCCTTGACCACCTGGGTAGAATAAAGCATCTTCTACCCCGCAGAAGTCCGCCTTTCATTTCTTTGCCACTACCATGCTTCTGCTAGAGCTCGGACCCACAAACCAGGATTATTAAAGTCGGTTTGGTGAAAGGGCTAGCCCAGAGGTAGCATCGAACCTCTTTATCTCTCAAGGTCTTTATGTCTTAATAATTGTTGTACTAGAGTAAGATTTATCCTGATGGGTGTGGGTAATATCTCTTGAACGGCAGTAAAATTAGTTTTTACATATTGATATGACAAAACTGGTGCTTGATAAGAAAAATTGCAGCCATCTATTTCAACAAAATTGCAGATACAGATTAGAATGATTATCGTTCATAGTCAAATTATCTTTTACTATGGTGGGGCACCATAGTAATTCTATGTATTCTATATTCTATGTAATATAGAATAGTATACATAGTAATTCTATATATTCTATAGTAATTCTAAGCTATTCTTAGACATATACAGCTTTGGCCTATATATACAAGCATAGTTGTCTGGTTAACTGGATAAACTTCAAAATGACAGATACTCTGTTCAGTATCTAAGCAAATGTCTTGTTCAATTATTGTGTTGCTTTCACAGATGAAACCTAGTCGTTCCCTTGCAATACAAGACTATATTTACAATTCGCCACTTCTTCTCAGTCTTTCGTGCCCAAGTTCTGTGTTCAGAAGGATATAACACAGCTTTGGCATGGTGTAGTAGATGGCCTGAAGATCCCTCATCTGCCTCACAACTGTCTCTATGAACTGAGTTCCCTAGAATTCCCCCCCAAAATGGGAGCCTGGCCTGGCTAGGGTGGGACTGCTGGGCACCGCACAACCCCCCTCAACAGCCAGACCTGAGTTCCGGGCTGGCAAAGGGGAATGTTTGCCAAGCCGAGGTGTGTTCACTGGACCAGTGCATCCCCATGGATACCACTCAGGGACAATTAGGGGCTCAGCTAGGCACCTGGGATACAGCCTGTCCTTTGGTACCTGTCGTTTTGCTCCCTTGCTCCCGGCCTGTGCACAATGGACATTACCTCTGCTGCTCTTCGCTCTCCTTTTTGGCCAGCTGCCCGTCGCCTTGAAAACCCAATAAAGATGCTCTCAAAACTTGCTCATGCCGAGATCTCCCTGCCTTCTTCGGATCGAAGTACTATCGGCAGAGAAACTGCAAGGACTTTGACTTGTGGGATAGCTATTCCCTCTTTCCTCTTTTTTCCCCTCTTGACAACACTCTCTCTTTCTCTCTCTCTCTCTCTCCTCTCTCTCTCTCTCTCACTCTCTCTCTCTCACACTTGATGCATAAAAGGTTGATTGGCACTCAATAAAGGTGCATTTACTGTGATTTAACTGAATTCCCTTGCCCCATGTGTCTTTTGCACTTTGAGATCACCCAAAATAACCTCCACGACCACCGATTGCAAGGCAGATTGCGTCACATGGTTCAATCCTAAGCCAATGATGGAGTGAATAATGTGTATTGAGGCATTATGTATGGTCAACATGAAAGCAGTCACTGTGCTAGTGAGAGGCTCATAAGTGAAATTTACTAAGTCTACCAAAATTGAAGCTCTCTTTCTAGCTAAGTAGCATTATTCTAAACAACTTTTCAGGTCTCAGTGGGGAAGATGCCCTGCCCTCCGTCTCATATAATTGAGGCAGCTACTGATTGCATCCATAGTTGTACCTGTATACAGCTAAGAGCTAAAGAAACATTGTCTTGAACTGTATCTAGTGCGATTATTCTGTTCTTCTGTATTTTCCCACCCTGGTAAGATTTTAGATAATTTCCACTGACTAGTGCCTAGTGCTAGTAAGGAAGCCTTGTAGGGTTTTTGTTTTTTTTTTTTGTAATTTAACTAGATTGCTGCCTGCAACAGCTAATGTGTTAATTAGCACATCTGAATCTATTGTATTTTAAACCCCCAGTCCCATTCCCAGTGTCCCTGTAACATCTCTCTTCCTTTGAGTTGTGGGGAGCATAAGTTTCTGTAGCCAGTTAGTCTATTCCATGAAAGAAGTTTTAAGGAACAGAGCACATTTGACCGGATGTTAGAAGCATTCACCTGCACTGCTATTTCAACTCATTTCAGGGACCATTCTGGGTTTATTAATAGCTTTTGAATTCCTGTATTTTTAATGGCCCTATTTAGGGCCCTATATGACCCTATTTCGGTAATTGCAGATTGGAGTTCCTCTTTATGTTGGTGCTTTTCTTTATTTGTTATGTTTTTATCAAGATCCTTGCTTTCATTTAAACAAATTTGTGTTATTGTATAGAAACTGTGTTGCCCCTTCTTCTTTGCCTTCAATGAGATTGTAGAAACTGTTCAGTTAATTAAGCATTTGTTGCTAATTTCTGTTGAATGTATAGGCCCATATTTTGTTGTATTGTACAATACTCTCCCTGACCAGTTTGTTGCATTTCCAGTAACAATCATATGTATAGACCCATACAAGTCTTCTCACAACTTACTAACAGTGGTGGTGCCATTGCAGGTGCTTGTGGGTATTACATTTTTTTGTTTCTTCCATATTCTCATATCTTTTGATTAAAATTAGGATAGTGAAAAGAGCAGCTTTCCAGGATGTACTTGTGTGACTTTCCAGAAAGACTGTGGAGCCTTTTTGATGTGATGTATCCATGATGCTTGTTCCTTGATCTTGACTGCTGTGAATGAAGTGAGGAGCACCTGGAATGGTCCCTCCCACTGTGGTTCCAGAGTTTTTCTGCAAGAGAGCTTACATATACATAATGTCCAGGTTTTACGTTATGGTCAGGCCCATCCAAATCCCTGCTTCGAGTCCCAACTGCATGTTTCTGAATTTTTGAGTTGTTTGCCTAATGCCACCATGTAGGAGGTCATAATTTCATCCTCAGCTTGTCTGGACATCCCTTTTTGTATTCCAAAGGGTCTCTCATACAAGATTTTAAAAGAGCTCAGTCCTCTTTTTACCCTTAGCTTAGTTTGTATGCACAAGAGTGCTAGAGGAAGACACAGAGGCCAGGCTAAGTTAGCTTCTAAAATCTCACAATCTGCTGTTTGATCAAGTGGTTCATCTTTTCTACCTGGCCACTTGAGTGAAGATGCTAAAGGGTATGAAGTTGCCGATTGATAGTTAAATGGCAGCTGATTTGCTGTACTGCTCTTGAGACAAAATGTGGTCTTCTGCCAGAAGATATAGTTGCTGGAACTCTAAAGCACAGTATTATCTCCTATATTAGTATTCTAGTTACTTCTCGAGCTTTGGCTGTTCTGGTAGGAAATGCTTCTGGTCAACTAGAAAAGGTATCAGTACTAGCAAATATCTGTACCCCCTTTTTCTTGGGAGTTCCATAAAGTCAATCTGCCACTGGACCCCAGGCCTGTTGCCTTTCCTAATTTGGCCCAATTTTGATTTGGGGGTATTTTTGAGATTGGTCTGGAGGCAAAGAGCACATTGCTGAGTCACCTGTTTTACAGTGGTGTATAAGTTTCTAGCTACAATTCTTTCAAGTAGGTGATTGTATAGGTCTTTTGCCCCCAGTGCCTTTTCTTATTTTTTTTTTTAATCACTGACCATATTAGATAGGAGGGAATGATCAATTCCTCTTGTGGGGTGAGAGCCCACTCTTTCGTTATGTAATATATGGTATAAAATAATTTGTGCTTGAGAATTAAAGATTCCAGGAATTTTGAAACCACAGTCAGCAACAAGAAAAAAACCCCCAACAATTTGCAACAGAAAAGAGGGTGGATTTGAGCAAAGATGGGCTGCCTCCAGAGATGGGCCTTACAACACTCCCAGGATAAGCATCCAATATGCATCTCTGATAAGATAATATGTGTCAACAACATACATTCCCAAACCAGATTCCCATAAAGAAAATCAAGTATTCATCTCTTCCCAGAAAACTTTTTGTCAGACCAACAGCAAGAAAAGAAACTACATGAATATGCTAGAAGAAAAAGAGCACAAAAGAATAATAAAAAAAATCCCTCTTCAGTCAAAAAAAACTGCATAAAAATGAACCCTGCAAAGATATCATTTGTGAACCACAGGGTTTTGAAGCGAGAGAGGGAGATTTCACAAGTGGTTCACCCAGCACTGAATGCCGGCCCAATGCTGTTAGACTTTGCTTGTGACTTTTACGATTTTATTTTGATCCTGGAATAAATTCCTTTTAATTATTAAATTGGCTGATTCATTTATAACAATCATATGATTTGTCTAGGTCTTCAGTGTGTCTTTGATCCTCTTTGGTATAGTTTGACTCAACTTCTAGGGAGATTTGCCCATCAGGGATCAAAGCTCCCTCTCTTTTTACTGTTCCTTTGGCTACCTGTTCTGCCTCTTTGTCCACCAGCTCATTTCCTTTTTCTAATTCAGAGCTTACTTTCTGGTGTGCCTTAATATGTATAATTGCCACCTTCTCAGGGAGTTGGACTGCCTCCAACAGTTTCAGGATCTCTTCTGAATGTTTGATTTTTTTCCCTGTGCATTTAATAATTTTTTTATTTTTTTTTTCAGATTACACCATGTGCATGTGTGACTCCAAAGGCATATTTTGAATTTGTATAGATATTTACAATTTTGCCTTTGGCCAGTTTCAAAGTGCAGGTTAGAGCAATTATCTTTGCCTTTCATGCAGAGGTGTTGATGGGCAAAGGTGCTGACTCTATTATTTCTTGACTGGTAGTGACGGCACATTCAGCATGTCTTTTACCCCTTAGAAATAACTGCTTCCATCCATGAACCAGTTTTCTGTGTTCTCCATACGGCTATCTTTCAAGTCTGGATGGCTCAAATATGTTGTTTCAATGGTTTCCAGACAGTCACGATGCGCTGGATCCCCTGTATTTTCACTGAGGAAAGAGGCTGGATTGACAGTGTTAGTTCTACATTGTCGTGCTCTGCCACTGTGCCCTGGTATTTCAAAAATCTTTGTGGGGAAAGCCAATGCCCGTCTTTCATATCTAGTACTGCAAATACTGTATGGGATACTAACACAGTCATTTTCTGGCCCAGGGTAAATTTTCGGGCCTCTTGAATGTTTAGTATCATGGCTGCGACCACTCACAAACATCTGGGCCAACCTTTCATAGTTGTGTCGTTGTCTGGACAAGTAAGCCATTGCTCAGTGATATGGGCCCAGATCCTGTGCTATATTCCTAGGGCAATCCCCTACTTCTTGTGAGAAAAGGGAAAAAATGGTCTTCTCACATTTGGGAGTCCCAAGGCTAGAGCAGACATCAGAGCCTTTTTCCGTGACGTAAAGGGTCCTACAGCTCATTTATTCCACTGAAGGTGGTTTTGTTCAGTGGTTGTCAGTGCATATAGGAGTTTAACCAACAGTCTGTGTCACAATAGGACACAAAAGAAACATGCCTGACTCCAGTCAGCAGGTAGAAGAAAATCAGAAGGCTTTATTATCTAACTCCTGACACCTTTTATAAGGTGTTCCAATCCAGACTAACAGGATTGGTGAATAGGAATGACATCTCCCTGGTCCCATTGGTTAAACTAAAGAAATGACAAAACACCATCTGCCAAAGGTGGTTTTGACAGCCTGGGGTTGTTTTTCCGAATTTGTTTTGAGAGTGCCTTTTTGTTGACAGCTTTTCCCTTAGGAAAGTTTGGCAGCTGCCTAGCAGGCAAAAATCTCTCAGAAAATCACGTCCACAAGGCCATAGTTGTAGATCCATAGCCGACACCACCTAGTCATTCCCCCCAAAAATTGTAACTCTTTCACTGGTTGTGGCCTAGGGGTTTGGCATATTGCTTCTTTTCGGGCTTGTCCCAAAATTCTTTGTCCAACACGGATCTTGTATCTCAGATAAATTACCTTCTGCTGCATTACTTGGCCTTCTTCTGGTATCCCTGGAGCCCCAAGAAATTTAGCAGACTCACTGTCTAGGTCAGGCAAGTGTCTTTTGTCTTGGTGGCAATTAGGATATTATCCATGTATTGTAACAGCTGCCTTTCTTCAGATGGGGCCTCCCAGGACTCAAGATCTTTTGCTAGGTAATTGCTGAATATAAAGGGGCTGTTCTTAAATCATTGGGGCAACACTGCATACATAAGCTGGGTCTTACACTCACTTTGGGGATTTTCCCATTTGATTGCAAATATTTTCTGGATGGCTTTATGGCTTTATGGAGAGGGAGGCAAAAGGCCTTTCTTCTTTCAAGTCTAACACATTAAGCCAGGTTAGTTCAGGTGTCAATACAGTCAACAAGGTGTATGGGTTTGCCACCACTGGATAGAGGTCCTCAGTTATTTTATTTACAGCTCGTAAGTCCTGCACCACTCGATACGACCCATCATGTTTACAGACAGGTAATATGGGAGTATTAAAATCAGACTCACACTCCTTTAACAACCTCAGTTGTAAAAATTTTTCTACACTGGTTGGATTATTTCCCTATCTTCCCTTTCCAGGGGATCCTGTTTGATTCTTACTGGCTGTTGTCCTTCTTTGAGTTTGACCTCAACAGGTGGAGCATTCCTTGCTTTCCCAGGCACATCAGTGGCCCATACCCCAGGGTATACCTGGTTTGTGATTACTTCACTGATTTTTTTCTTCTGTAGGAACACTAGCTAGGGATAGGCTCATTATTTGTATATACTGCTGATTATTTACCTTCAGAGTAATTTTGTCCTTTTAAAACTTAATTACTGCCCCAATTGCTCTAATAAATATCTTCCTAAAAGTGCCCTTGGGGAATTAGGCATATACAGAAATTTGTGGATGCCCCATTGTTTTTTCAGTTTATATTTCAGAGGTTCAAAAAAACACGCCTTTTCACTTTGGCCAGTGGCACCTTTTACCATTATATAATCATTTAATGAGAGTTCTTTTATTTTCTGTGCCACCTAAGCCAATTTTACCTTTCTAATACATTAATATGCAGCCTAAAGGGCTTTTCTGGTGGATCTCTGCTCTGACTTTTCCCTATCCTTTTTGTCCTGTTTGGTGTTTTCCTTGTTGCCCTTAGTTCCCACATGGCTTTTTGTACACTTTATTATTGTCTTATCTCAGTTCTCTTCTCAGCTATTCACATATACAAATACACATTCAAAGCTCACTTAATATGTTGTTAATTATACACTTGGATCCACAGTGTCTCTGTATTAAAATTGTTTGTGGTACCAGACACATAATACTTTTACACACTTTGTCTATCTCTGGCTGTTCCCTTCACGGACTCACAAAACTGCAGACTAGGACTCCTCACTCACTTTGCAGCGATGCTGCATCTCAAACACATACACATGCAAACGTGACATGTTTTAAAACTTAGCACAAAATACCCGGCATATACAAATTAAACATCCAATTATTATTCCAGTTAGTATCCCTCCAGCAGCTGCAAATATTATCCAAGTAACCATTTCAAAGGCACCACTTACCCTTCTCCCGCTTCTTATACAATCATTAGCAGGTCCATCCTGGCTCCCAATGCTGGGATGCAGCGGTGACCTCCAATTTTGCTTGATCTCCTCTCGAGACCTCTAATGGCTGATTTATCAGCCAGCAAAATCCCCAACTAGCCCATAGGGTACCCCCCTTTCTATACGGGGACTATGCTGCACGCCAGACGTCTCTGAGCGGTTTACCAGCACCCCAGCAAAGCGTGGGCAACCCCTACTGGCCCTTACTGGCTCCCTTTGTTTTTAAAACATACTGTTTTGTCCACAGCCACAAGAAATTGTTCTCAGAAATCCCTCAGTGACAAGCTGGGATAGGAGGTCTCTCTGAGTAAAGTGGTCGGGGCACGCCTAAGTCATCCACTTCATGGCCAGTGCTGTGGGTGGGCAGAGAATCTCCTGCTTGGCTTGCCAAACTGAAGCAGAACAAAGACTCCACAACCAAAAGTTATGAAGTAGGGAAGCTTTACTTGGCACCTGGATGCACGGGGAAATACTTCTACCAGATGTGCACACTGAACAGAGAGGGTGCTGTGTTCGATTACACTTAAACTCATACATATTCAGAAAGTTTCAACATCATACATATTCAGAACCAATCCCTGCCTGTTCTCGCTTAGTATCTTTATCAGCTTTTCTTCGGTCTGTGCTTGTACATTGTCTCCTGGTGGTCTTGGGCAGGGGTTGCTGGATGAAGTAAAATAGTCTTCCTCAGGTGTCCGCTGGATGAACCCAGTCTTTGTGCAGGCTTAGTTTCTCACTGTCCTCCAAAGCACCTGGGCACAGTCTAAACTATAAATCCAGGGGATTTTGAGCACTGGTTTCTGCTTATTAGTTTTAAAGAAATGGGCAAGGTTCTGTTTTTGTATGACAAAGATCTGTCTGTCTTTAACACACTTGATTACACAGCAAATTATAATCTGTTTATATTTAGTTATAAGCTCCCTATATCACTACATTAAAATGATTGAATAATCATTTATGAATATGTATTTTGATGCAATACCCAGGATATATAAGAGGTGTTGCTGTGTTGACTGCTGTGTCTCTGGCTGTGACTAAGCACCCAGCACTATTCCTTTTGCTTTATTGACTTTGCCCTCTATTGTCTCCTACTAAATTTTCTGTAAATTTTAACTGAAGAGTGGGCTTCTGTTGGAACCCAGGGCATCCCTTTGGCTGCCCTGGAAGCCCAGGGACCCTGGCAGGGCAGTCTGGGAACAGAGCAAAGGAGGTCTGAGTTTTGTCCAAGGGAGTTTCAGTTCTGTCTGGGGGGGTGAACAAGGGGGTTCTAAGTTCTGTCTATGTGGGTCACAGACCCTGGCACAAAGCAGAGATGAGTTACAAGTCTCAAGAGTGTGAAACACAGTAGTTTAGCTTATCACAGGGTGAGAAATTTGTAGTTTTAGGTTTTTAGAATAGAAGTGAATGGGAACAACATGGAGATTTTGAGATGGAGCTTAGGCTTCTTTTTCTTTCTTGTCTCCATTTCCTGCTGTGACATTAGCACAATATAATTTGGAGAGATTGGGTCAAGTAGAGATGACCTGTTTAGTGTAAACAGTGGAGGTTGGTAGGAAATTGTAAATAATGTGTTCGTAACAACCAGTATAAAAGACAAAGACCTCCCATGGGAGGAGGAGTTGTCTGATGGCTGAGGTACGGAACGGACCTCGCTGGGCACAGAGTGCACTGTGAGATATGAAATAATAAACAAAGTGATAGACCTCGGAAAAACAGAAGCTTGAAGTCTCCGTCTCTTTCTTGCATCTGGCTCAAAGATTCCAGGAGGGCAAAAAGGACTCTAACCACCTGAATCTCAGATATCCAACCTGAGAGACTTCCTTTCTCACAGTTTGGGTGGGTCAGGGTATTGAGTTTTCTGTAGGTGA
>VWYP01014845.1:0-31306 GCA_013400435.1 Pycnonotus jocosus | reverse complement strand
AAAGCAGGTATGTTTTATTTCCAGCTGGGACACAGGGGGGATATCTCTTCCAAACTTTGTGTACCTGGTCAAGACAAGGTCCAGGTTTAAATACACATTGATCCCACAAACCACCCGCCCATTCCCTGCCTTCTCTCGCTTCGTATTCTAATTAGCTGTCTATGCCTCCTGGTGGTCCTGAGCTGGGGTCTCAGGAGGAAGGCCGATGTTTTCCTCAGGTTGATATTCACTTCTGGGCAGGCACAATGGAGGTTTGGCTATTTTTCTGGTCACTTTGCTCTTGCTAAAGATGAAGAGTTTGATTTTACTGGATTCAAGCCACAAAGTTCCACTTTATTGATTTTTGACAAATACTGAGGTTCCGCTTGNCCTGGTGGTCCTGAGCTGGGGTCTCAGGAGGAAGGCCGATGTTTTCCTCAGGTTGATATTCACTTCTGGGCAGGCACAATGGAGGTTTGGCTATTTTTCTGGTCACTTTGCTCTTGCTAAAGATGAAGAGTTTGATTTTACTGGATTCAAGCCACAAAGTTCCACTTTATTGATTTTTGACAAATACTGAGGTTCCGCTTGGCTGAATTTCGACATTATACATCTTGACTATATGATTTCTACTTAGTAACTGCCTAACAACCAATCTTAATAGCTAATCTTCTATGTGTTCTCAGTACAAGCTGTTTCGTTACTTTTACAAAATCACCAAAAGCTGCTTCTAAAATCTTGTGTTTTTATATTTATAAACATCCTCCATATCACTATTATTCACCCAGAGACTTGTTTCTAGAATGAGCCAGGTTAGCTGAATTGGATTTGTTATGACCAGATTTAGCTTGTCTAGCTAATAGACTAGCTGCGATATTCTACAAGCCAATACAATCTAAAAATAACCTTAATAGAGGGAAAAAACAATTTCAAATCCATTAATACATCACAATTAAAAATATAAAGGTGAATTATTAAAAATCTCTAACTATGTGTGTTTTAAAATTCTGTTATTTCAACAGCAAGTTTTTAAATAGATTTGAAGTGCAAGCAGAGTCTGTTGTTTAGTAGAAATGGTCTAGTTCTGTACCTACACGTTCAAAGAACATACAAGTTAGTCAGAATACAAAATGTATCTGGAGCGTTCTCATCACTTTAAATACCTATGAACTGTTGTGACATTATGCAAAGCTACAAAGGATTGAGGAGAAGAGGTAATGGAGTAGAAGGCCTTTTTCCTAAAATCTTCCAGGCAGTTCCACTTTAAGCTTAGAGTAAGAAACAAGTTACTAGATCAGCCTTTAAAAATTATTGGTCCGTTATCTTGGAAAAAAATATTATTTTCCTAGAAGAAGAAAAGAAAAGGAAGTGTCCAAAATGACACCCATGTTCTTTTTTTCTTCATATATCATCCGATTCTACCTGATCTGGTCCTTCAAAAGACTGATTAAATTAAACTGCTTGAATCAAAGAATGTTTCTCACTAGGTTAATAAAAATTAAATCAATGTGATTTGAGGTTATAATTAAATAAAAGTCAAACTTTTGTTCAAAAGTATGACTCGGGATATACATTTCATAATGAAGCATGCATATGAGTGTTAGTTGTATTTATCCTCATCCATATTTTGGGGAATTATTTTTTTCTTAGAATTTCCAAATTTTCCAGTCTTTTAAATGTAAAATAAATGAAATAAATGATGAATGATGATGATGATGATAAATTAGACATTGGTAATGAGGAACTGAGGGTTTTAGCTTTATTTGATTTGATTGTTTTGGGTTGTTTTTGTTTTTGTTTTGTTTTGGGTTTTTTTGTAAATAAGATAATGAACTTAAGAAAATTACCTGAACTTAAGAAAAACCTGTGTGGAAACCACATGTATTCTCCCCTGAGGAATAGCATGGGTCATAATAGAAACCCTGTGGATTAATCTGCTTTATGTGAACCAGGGAAACACTCCATTTATATTTACATTACACATTAAGGCCTGTATTTTTTGTTGCATCATAATTCCTACTTGGGACAAAGCCCTCCTCAGCCTGTAGTTTCCCTGCAGCAAAACAAGATGTGCATCAGATGCAAAGCATGACTGAAAAATCAAAAAGGTATGATACAAAAGTAGAAATTTAGAATAAGTGCACAGAGACAAAACCAGAAACCCTGAAATGTAATATAAGCTTCAATTAGTAGAGAATACAAAAATAACCACGAAAAAATACTACTTATGTGTTAAAAGGAAGATAAAAGCAAAAGGATAGGAAAGTTCATTTATCACTATGACTGTTAAATACTAATAAATGAATCAAGATGTTTGAAATATTCAAAATCTTCATGCTTTCACCTTCACAGGAAAGAGAAAGCAACAAAGAAATGAATGAGGAAGAACACTGGAAGTAACAGAGCAGCTGGAATAATTTTGTCTCATTCCATATTTTTGGAATAAGTTATTAAACAGTTTGCAATAATCAAAACCATGAAGAAGTAGTAACAGTAGGACACAGCCAATACAGACTTTTCAGGAGTGTTCAGTGTGAAACTTCAACCCAATCACTCACATCATGTAAAGGATAGTCAAAATTTGCACTAAATCTGAAATATGAAAGGACAGTTAAGTGTACTGCTCACAAGCACAGAAGAAGGATAGGCAAAGCACAGATGTATTTTAGCTCAACATTTTTGAAAATGCTATGGTTGTTGTAGCAGACAGAAAAATTATACTTTGTGCATCAAACTCGGCTGGTTTTAGGAGGATTGTAAGTTATTGAAGACAGGATCATAATATAATCTTTTAAAATTTAGACTTCAAATAAAAAAAATACACAACATAAAAGGGAATTTAAAGAGCTATATTTAAGAATATGAACTTGAATTGACTAATACAAGCAAGAGAAAATGTCTGCCTATGTGTAAATAAGACAAAAACCAGCAATGTGATACATAAAATCAGCTCCATAATGCTACTAGAGAACTTACATGTACAGAGAGAAGTCTACAAGTTTTCTCAGGTGTGGTCATCCACAGAGTCTAGTTTTGACCCTTACTGTCCACAGATATTTTAAAAAATGGGAAATTTTTGAGAGAAGAGCCAAAAATTTTAAATTACGTGACTTGGTAAAAAAAATGTTGGAACTAGCGCATCAATTTCAGTTTAGAGAAGAAAATAGAGAAGACATTTATTTTAAAGAGCTCTCATATGGTGTTGGTGAAAAAGTGCTCTTGTGGCCTTTGTGAGACTCCTTCCAACCTGTGGTTTTGTTCTTCAGAGGTCAGAATCCTAGCAGGTTTTATCTATGCGTCACTGCCTCTAGTTCCCTGAATGACATTTTGTAACTTTTCAAGATACAACATCCTGCTAGTTGAAGCAAAATGGTGTAGTTCAGATAGTCTGCTTAAATATCATTATAAGCCCTTTGACCCAAACATTCAAACAGTCTATTTATTTCTCTTCAACTGACGTGAAAAACATATTAAGATTTCTTGATTCTCTGCCAGTTTTGTAGTCCGAGAGAAAACACTGGCAAGAAAGAATATTTAGCTGATCGTAGGCACTCACTTCCTGGACATGGTCCACAAGATTTATCTGGAAACTGGCTGGAAGCTGAAGAATGATGTCATCTGTGTTTCATGTATCTTAGTCTATTGCACAGGGAGACTTTTATATTCTTGATGCCAAATCTTGCAAATGTTCAGTCACGCATTTCACTTCAGCGTGAAGCAACCAAAAACATCAGATGAAAGTGTCTATTCATCAGAACTGAAATATTCACACTTCAGTAAGGAGCCAAGAAGAGATCTGGTATTGGAGCAACATACGAAGGAACTGCACATTATGTCAAATATTCACCAACAGTTTGATCATTTCTTTCTGTCTTTTGGCATGTAACTTTGTGAATGGAGCAAGAAATATCCATTATGGAACTGTCTCCAGCTAGTTTTACACTTACCATTCCTAAGCAATTTCATAAATTAGGCCTGGCTGACATGTCACAGCCACGTCTCTGAAAAGTCACAGAATATTCTGAGTTGGTGGGACCCAACAAGGATCATCAAGTCTGTCTCTTAAGTGAGTGGCCCAAGTGAGGATCAAACCCACAACCTTGGCCTTATTAGCACAATGTTCAAGTCATTTTATTAAGTCGCAACCATGTATGTAGCAATTCAGGAATTTATACAGTCTGTATTACTTTCTTTTGGAAATAAACCCTTTTGATCAGTATATGCATGGTGCAAATACCCAGTGCATGCCTTCTGTTGTATTATTAAACATTTTTGTTCAGTATTTTGCATAGAAAGCTTGCCCATGTTAGAATATTTTTAATTCCTGTTATGCCTATTTTCTATTATGTTGTACTTCACTATTTCTGGATTATTTTTTATATTCTTTATCAGATGAAGATAAAACTGCAGAGGTGTGCAAAACATAAAACGTCTCTGATATGAAGAGAAACTGAATACATTAAGATTCTTCTAAAAGCCGTGGGAAAAAGAGACAAATCTGTGCAAGACATTATGAATGGCAGATATAGTATGGTGCACTAAGATACAGTGTAAAGGTAACACAGCTTTTGAACACAAAAAGAAACAAAAAATCTGTGGAAAGGACTATTTTACTTTAAGATGAGCAGAAAGGCTCTGATCTGAGGCAAGGACACTATGATTACAAAGTTGTTTCAGCAGTGAGGATCCTTTTCACTCTAAATGTCTAGTTTTGTTCTAGGTATTAGTAAATGCCATCTTCTCCCTGATACACTTTTGTAACCACTATTGATTTTAACAAAATAAAGGGAGTGCATGAAAAATACTAGGTTTTTTTTTAGAAAATAAGATTTCATTTTCATGTTTCAATTTCATTTGCTTGTTTGTTTTTATTTTACTTTTTGTCTTGAAAGAGAAAAAAAAGTCTGTATAAAATCAGAAAGCAACAAAACCAAAATTACTGAAAGATGCGCTTTTTTAATTTCATATGATATTCTTTCCAGGAAAAAAAAAACCATAATGAAGCTGTACTTTTCTAGTTTTCTACTTGCTTATATGGGAGACTTTTATGAGTTTCATGTACTGTCTATTGCCAAAGATCATGCTGTAAAAGCCTTATGACAGGTCAGGTCTGTTGAAGAGGAAGCAGTCTTGCTAAAGGAAGGGGAATTATTTTCCTGTGTGTTTCAGATTTTCTGCTCTTTATCCTTCCATCAAATTCAGCTGCTTCTTGCCAGTTAGCTGTTTCAGATGGATGACAAATTTAGTTTCCCCTTGCAAGCAAATGAAACTTGACAAGCTGGATCTAGGCATCCAGGCAAATTACAACACTGAAATCCCTGACAGGATTTTAATCTAGAATAAAAACATTCTTCTAACCAAACACAATTTCATAGCATTAATGGTTTACCACAAAGACTTCTAATTTTTTAACCAAAATAATTACATGCCCTATCCCTGGATTTACATTTTGTTTTGACTTCTTCCTTTTCTTTTTTTTTCTTGAATTTATGCCAGAACCCTTTGTATTAAGGCTTATAATGACAATACCCTTTGTCTTTTTAAATCCACAGATACACGTAATAGATTTTCAGATTCTGTTGCCATGTTTCATTTAAAAGTTAAAAATATTCCTTGGAATACAAGAACAGATATTTCTTGTTTTGCTGCCTTTTATAGAAGCTGCTTAAAAACAATTTTAAAGCTGAAATCTGCATATTTTCCATTGAAATACCCTAAATTATTTACTTTTCCCATTCCATTTTCTATAGTCTCTCTTTACCTATTCATATGGCTGTCAGCTACATAGAAAATGCCTTCAGTTTTCTGTTATATTCAATGTACCTTCTGAGGGAAAAATAGCCTTTTCATAAATATTGGTTACACCTAGTTCTCTCTACATAATAATCTTTCAGTGTTTCATCTGGATTATATCTCTTATTTTTTAAAAAAAGCCTTCCAGCTAAAAATATTCCTTTAATAAACCCCAGTCAAAAAGAAATGGGACCTTGGCTGTGTAAGTAAATGCTTAACTAATCCAGAATCTAATTGAACTGAGTCATATTTAATTAAATAAAAATAAATAAATATAATAGTTTCAGTTGGAAGGGACCTACAACAATTATCTGGTCTAACTGCCTGATCACTTCAGGGCTGACTGAAAGTTAAAACATATTATTAAGAACATTGTCCAAATGCCTCTCAAACACTGACAGGCCTGGAGCATTGATCACCTCTCTAAGAAGCCTGTTCCAGTCTTTGACCCTCTTGGTAAAGAAATGTTTCCTAATGTCAAGTCTAAACCTCCCCTTGGGGCAGCTTGGAACTACTCACACGAGTCCTATCACTGGATACCTGGGAGAAGTGATGTCCCTGTCTCAGAAAACTGTAGAGAGAAATGAGGTAATGCCTCAGCCTTCTTTTCTGCAAACTAGACAAACTCTAAATTCCCCTCTGCTTCTCACTGGGCATTTCCTCCAGCCCTTTCCCCAGCTGTGTTTATCTCCTGCTTTGAACACAATAAAGGACCATCATATCCTTAGATTGTGGGGCTTGTGGTGAGGCTGCATCAACACTGAGTACAGTGTGATAATCATGTCTTTCCCAGCTGGTCATGCAGTATTTGATGCACTCCAGGATGCATTTTGCCCTCTGGGCTGCCAGGGCTTATTGCTGACTGCTGTCAAGCCTGCAGTGCCTCCCATACCCCCTTTTTGCAGGGCTGCTCCCCAGTCACTCCTGTTCCCATTTGTGTCCAATGTCATTCCATCCTGGGTGCAGATTCTGGCATTTGTTCTTGTTAAATTACATGCCAGTATTGCTAAATCATCATACTAAAATTAAAGATTATGATCTCTATCAGGCTCCTTCATCAGTGTCCAACCATGTTCATTCATTCACTAAAATGTAGTTTAGTGCACCTGAACATATAATAATTATTTCAGAGGTAGTCTTGGCAAATTAAATAGTTCAATGATTATATATCACGATAATATAGTGCTAACTCATTAACACACTGAAATAAAGTACAGAGCTTGAGACACAGAATTTTTAGCAAGGTGCAGATTTTTCTTCACAAAACTAGTCTGAGCATTGCAAGAGAAGAGTGGGTGGCTGTGGTTACACCCTAGAGCTCCATGTGGCTGGCTCTAAAGGAAAACATGGACCTCCCCAACTCACTCCTTGAAACCTTGGATCGGAGCAGCAGTATCTGGAAAGCCAGGAACCCCTCCTAGAGAGGCAGTACAGTTGAAAGTGCTCAAGGAATGTCTTCCTTTTGTAGAAAGTATCTTCCTACCATCATTAACAAATTAAAAGGAGAGTTTTCCAGACCTTTGTTTCTCATTTATGTACACTTTGGATATTTCTGAAATACCCCATCCTACATGTAGTGATGGGATCTTCATTTACAGAGCCATTGTGGACGTAATCTGACAAGGCAAGGAGAAGGAAAAGATTTTATGCAACCATTGTGTTTGGCCTATGTTGAAAGAAACTAGGAGAATCTTCTTTCTCGCAGCCTCATGGAGCATTATCTTATGCAAATAGTCAAAACAAATATATCCTTTATATAAAAATATTTTAACGGTTAAAATTATAAAATCTATGGAAGTTGTTCTTGTTTTGAAGACAAAATGCCATATCCTAGAAAGCAAAAAGATCTGTGACTTAATTATGTTTCATTTGTTCCTTTGAAAGAGTGGAAATATCTGCCTTCAGAAGATTTGAAGTTAGAGATCCTAGGAGTCAGTGTCATTAATTATACTGGGCAATCACTGATCTAGAAGCAAACACCATGCAGTAATACCTTCCTACAATAAGTATTAATGTATGTGTATTTAAATGAATATGTACATAGATGTACATAGACACGCACACACACATATGTGCTGGTGCTATCATATCTGTTTCATTTTATTCACTTTTTTGCTAATATTCAGAGGGATATTACATGTTGTTCTCAGTGGAAGGTATGTTGTCCTTCTTTCATGCTCAGATGAGAGATTTTCTGAATTTGATACTTCTTTTATTATTACTACTTTCTTAATATACTATGGTTGAAGTAGATTACAGTTTAGTAAAGCATAGGAATAATAGGATGATTGTTATTAATGTATTTTGGAAATTTTCTGGCCTGTATCTGGTATTAAGTGAGCTGTAACCTTTATGGAGATTTATTATGAAGAAAAAAAATAAGACAGAAACCCATACTCCACTAACCTTCCATATTGTATTTATATTTTGTTAAAGCAAATCAGTTCCAAGACTGACCAGCAGATCAGGAAAACAAATTTCTCCCTCAGAAGATCTCAGTTGCTCATCTGTCTATTAAATGTTTAATGTAATTCTAAAAATAGCGAATGCATTATTGTGACACGATATTCAAAGACTGGGCTCATAATTTATATCATCCATTGTAGAAATGGCACTGGGAAGACCAGGGGCAGATCCTCCACAGCTGTTTTCGACAGACAGATATCAACACATTTTTGTTAGATCTTCTTCCAACACTGGTATTCATGTGGGGAAAATGATTTAGGCTGTATTACAAGCAGCAAGTCTGTGTGCCACTTCCAGTGTTTTCATGCTCATTTAAATGTATATATATAGATAGATAGATAGATAGATATATTTCAAGCTGTGTAAAAAATTCATTTTAATTTTTACATGCTAATGAATGCTCAGTTTTGAAAGCAAACACCCTGATAATAAAAATTAGAATAGTGTTATTTTTGGGAATTTAATAAGCTACTGGAAAGACAATTCCCTATGTGATTATTTTTGCAGACTTTCCACAAAATAATACTCATCATAATACTAAAGCACTGACAGAATGGTTTAAAACGAAGAAAGATTAGTTGAGCTTAAAGAATCTTTTGTAAGTTTAAACCTCAGTACAATCCTGGAGCAGGGGCTACAGCTTTTAATTTCCTAGTTGTACCTGCTGCAAAAGCAGAAAAGTAAAATTAACTTTCCTTTTTTACAGGGTAAAATATAAAATCAGCATTATATGTCATGAAAGAAAAATGATTTCTCAAGCTTAATATTTAGCACATTTGGCTGTATTAGATTAATCATTTATATTCTGAAAAATTAGATAAACAAAGTACTATTGCAGAACTGCAATCTATATGAGTTCTGCTTTGGCAAAAGCACCAAAATTGCAATTTTTATGAGGTGTGTTTCTATTTTTTTTTCAACATATGTACCATGTCATTGCCAAACTTTGAAATTAATGTTTCAAACACATTGTAAGTTACGTTGTAATTATTCTTATTTTATCTCAGAAGGCTATTACTGTCCTTTGTATTTTAGTGTAATTTTGTGAATTTTGTGATGATATTAAAGGATAACATGAATTCAAAGTTCAATTTGTTACAAAATATTCTGGACACATTTAAACATATACATAAACTACCCATCTGGTAGCTATAAAAACTATCTTTATTGCTGCTGACTGACTAATTATACACTGTTCTCCTACTCAATCATGTCAATGGTCACCAAAATATTTCAGTAGATAAATTTGCCAACTGCCACGTGGATTATCGAAGAGACAACGGTGATTAAAAAAAAAGTTGATGAGACACTTCAACAGAGTGACAGTGTATCTAGCCACCAAACCAGAAAGGCTGCATTAATGGAAAAATAGAGTTTTGATAAAATCCATTAGTGTCAAAGCTTCCAGAAGGAGAGTAAAGCATGTCTGTGTTGATAAAAAGTCCTTTCATGCCAGTCAGATTTAGCAAGTCTTACTGGGTGGATTCACATTTATACTAAATGGTGTGTAGCTTTTTGGCTAAGCTTAAACATAAGTGACATCAGCCTCTTTAGCCCAGAATAAGAATGTTCATAAGAGGAATAATAGTTTAAAATCACATGTCACCAGAATAATTTAACCAGCATAATTCAAGTCTATGTAACTTTCCTATATATTTGAAACCTTAAGGAATTTTCCAGGTTTTCAGATTTTGAAAGCTTCAGTACACTTGACAAAAACCTTTGAATGCACCAAGACAGAAAAAAAAAAGCATAAAATAAATAATGGATAATATTCTATCTGTCATGCCCCCCATATACAAAGATAGTACCTGGTAGTTCAACTTAGGTCATATTAATAATATGTCAAATTGACAAGGTGTGATCAACTGTGTTAATGATTTATAATGCCTTTGGTGTTCATCACACACTTATCCTTATCTTCCATGCCACAAATCAAAATATCTTTTACTTTCCAAGTCTGATAAAGAACAGGTAAATTTTCAGTTTACAGGCCACACAGGACAATGATCAAGAGTCTGTCTAAACTATTGTCTACTCCATTATGGATGAAATGATGGTTGACCGTAGATTTACAGTCACACAGATGAAGTGCCATTTTAAATGAAAGGTGGATATGATTGATATGATTAGATAACCCCATAGCAATGCATTAGACTGATATGTCAGAAAATAGTAAACTGGCCATGATAGCCTTGACCTGAATCTTCAATAAAAGAAAATTAAGAATAATTTTAGGTGTCACTTGAAATACATCTCTAAAAGCTGGTATGCTGATACCTGGGAGAAAATGGAAAGGAAGGAAACAGATGGTCTGGAAACTTAAAAAGGCAACATCAGCTGATTCCTGACAGCAGGGAGGTAGAGATTTGGCAGCTTTTACAATCTCCAGTTGCCGTTTTCATTCTCATTCTGCAGAAGTCCAAGTCCTTCTCTCACCACAGGCTGATTTAAGACAAAGTTCTCCACTGGCCACCAGTTGTTCATATTTCAAGTGTCATCAGGTCACTAGATAGATCAATAGGAATTATATGTATTGCTGAGTGATTATAAAGTGTAGAAGACTGATTGATGTATACACTTGAATTTTCTGACCCCTGAAATTGGTGCTCTAAATGCCTTTTAATACAAGGCAGGAGGTATGGGTTCCCTGGATAAAGTGCATGGTCATTAGCCTGGAGCCAGGCTGAAAGATACCATTCAAATGACTGCCTAGCCCATCCCTTTTGCAGAAATATCTGCTGTGTGTCAAAGTAGCAGCATCTTCTTGAATGTTCATTCTGTCTCTGAAACGTTCTGGTATTTTTCTTCCACCCATTCTGTTGATTACTGACTGCTCTGTGTTTTCTGCTACATTTGGTTGTTCTATAGCTCTTCCAGGACTGCACAGGTGATGAAGGCTGAAACACAGACTACAGAACCTGCCTTCACCATAAAGATAACAGAGGAAGACTGTGCTATTTGGATGCAAAATTATGTAACTATAGTCCTGAGTTTTTTGCTTTCTATGGGAAGAAAATCATGCCTGGTACTGAAAAGCAATATAAAAAAAATGATGATTTAGAAATGTAACTTGTTAAAAGTCAGAGGCTACTGTTTTAAGTTCTTTGATGGACTAGATGAAGGAATATATGCACATTTTTCTCTCAGTTGTTTCAATTTAACAGAGTTTATAGGTCCATTAGGGCTGTTTCTGATTCATAGCATGTGACCTGAACCATCTCTTGCAAGCTCAAGCCTGAAGAAAATTAAGTCAGGCACCTGTCTCCTCAATATAAGTTAGCCAGAGATAAAGAAAAGGCCAGAAAATCTCCTACCATGCATCTCTGAACATTTATTTTGGGTTTTTTTGTTTATGATGATTGTTGCTTACCCAGTCAATGAACCAGATATTTTACTTTTATTTCTCCCTCTAAATTAAGTTTTTCCCCTCACAGAAAGTTCGAATTTTACTTGAAACACTCAAGAAACAACAAAAGATTATAAAGACACATCATAGTTTCATTGATTTGCACTGAGATCCATCACTAAAATAAAGTTTCATTTCCCTTTTATTTTGGCTTATATAAATTTAATCATATTGTGCATTCAGTTTTTTGTTTTTGTTTTGAAGATAATGTCTCTGAAATTGAATTTGAAATCTCTCTTTTGGTTTAATATACCTTTTACAGTGTGCATAACTGCTTTGTTCTCCTTTTTCCTGCATATATTTTCCCAGCAGATTTTGTTTCTGTTTTGGTTTTTCTTTTAGTTGTTTTTGTTTGTTTGTTTGTTTGTTTGTTTGTTTTTTAAATAAGCACACTGACATTATCACTGAAAGAGATGATTTATAAAATGACAGTAGTAATAGAGAAACAGAGGTACAGTTTAATGTATTCAAAAGTTTCAAGGCCAGATAATCAAAGGGACAAATAAAATATAAATTATTTGCACATTTTGGACTATTAAACCACAAAGCACTTTGGGCTTTTCTAATGACAAGTGCAGGTTTATTAGCAGTGATCTGTTCTTTTTGCCATCAAGAAACAGGGAAGCTTGTTATTTGACAAATTGTTCTGATAGTTTCCAGACTATCATGCAGTTTCCTTTAAGTGAAATCTTAAAGTAAATTTGTATTGTTTACAGATACTTCTCTCAGT
The DNA here is from genome assembly GCA_013400435.1 of Pycnonotus jocosus. Classification (NCBI taxonomy): domain Eukaryota; kingdom Metazoa; phylum Chordata; class Aves; order Passeriformes; family Pycnonotidae; genus Pycnonotus; species Pycnonotus jocosus. Next base: position 18,929 of record VWYP01014845.1, on the reverse strand, counting down.
TTACTGCTTAAAGTAAATATGAATATAAAGTCAATGTTAACATGCATCAATAAATATACCTCCATTTTAATTGCAAAATAAACAATTCTTCTCTAGGAAAGACTCCTTAGCTTTAGGAGAGATGAATTTGCCCAGCTTCTTTCCATTTCCACGTTAAATGACACTCCTCAGCATTGTAAATCCAGCTGTTCTGCAGATGCTTGGTCTGTTAACTAGCTTTGATTCTTTGTACATTGATCTTTTGTTGTAACTGTGATGGTGCTTGTTGAGTTCTGACACTCCTCACACGTCTGCTCCAGATCCTCTTCTCACCTCCTGCCTTTTGAGTAGAGGAATTATATGGGATTTCTTGGGGACTAGTTCTTCAGCTCCTCCTATGTGGCAACTTAAATATTCCTGCATTTTGATTTACTAGATTTTATACTATGACATCATGGCTTATTAGATGGCTGTAACATGTATCTCCAGAAACGTGTTCAGCATAGCCACACTAACAGGAAACAGGTTCCATCTAAAAATATCTGTGTATTTTACTGATCTGCCCAGTTTCTCTCAACAGCATAACTGTGGAAGCAGTGGTGAAACAGGGTGGACATGGGTATTTACAGGGTTGCATTAAGAGTTAGAGAGTGATTGTGCTATGAAATCTGAGCCATTGTTCACATCAGAGAACAGATTTTGTATATAATCAACCCCTTGGGTGAACTAAACACTCCCCACTGTCTTGTGCAGAAGGACAAGTCTGAGCAATCTGAAGCTACCCTAAATATTGATTTGGGCTGACAATGAAGGCCAAATCACAAAGTCCTTAATATATGAAAATTTCTAACTTAAGTAGGAATTTTGCCTGAATTAAAACATACGGGCTATATATAAGAAATAGATAAGTTACTTTGTGTTTAACAGATAATAATGGCCTAACTTGTTCTGCTCAAAATGAAAAGAGGTTCTCCAAGCTATTTAACTACCTCCAAGTAAAACAACTTATACAAAAGAAACATGAGTATGTATACAACAAAAATGAGATGTCTCCCTGTCGCAACCCAGGGCATCTCTTTGGCTGCCCTGGAAGCTCAGGAGACCCTGACCAGACAATCTGGGAACTGAACAAGAAGGATTTACCCCAGTACAGGGTGTTTACAACCCTGTCCAGGGGGGTGAACAGGGGGGTTTTTACCCCTGTCCATGGGGGTCACAGACCATGACACAAAGCAGGGATGAATTACAAATCTCAAGAGTGTGGAACACAGTAGTTTAGCTTATCACTGAGTGAGAAATATGTAGTTTTAGGTTTTCTATAATAGAAGTAGATGGAGCCAAGATGGAGATTTTGGGGCGGTTCCCTAGGTTTTTTCTTCTTCTTCTTCACCTCCATTTTCTGATGTGACATTAGTACAATGTGGCTTGTGGAGATTGGGCCAAGTGGGTATGATCTGTTTGATGTGGATGGTGGACATTGGTAAGAAATGGTAAACAATATGCTCGTAATAATCTGTATAAAAGGTGTCCTCCTTTCGGGGGACGGGGAGTTGTGCCATGGCGGGTGTTCAAGACAGACCTCGCTGGGCACAGAGAGAACTATGAGATAAGGAATAATAAACAAAGTGATAGACCTTGGAGAAACTGAAGTCTGAAGCCTCTGTCTCTTTCATGCCTCTGCCCCGAAACATCCAGGAGGGCAAAAAAACTCTAAACCACCAGAATATCGGAATAGACAAATTCCACATCTCCCCATCTGTTAACATCTTTCTTTTTTTCCCTTTTGTAAGCTTTTCTTTATTGTGTCACTAATAAATTATGGTTTTGTTTTGAAAAACTATAATATTCATGATATGTTGTGGTTAAAAGTACTAACTGCTATTAGGGCAAAAGTTCATTTTGTAAAGGTTCTCGGAGTTCATTAATTTAGAGAGAATTCTGAATAAAAAAGTTTAGCCCCTTATAGCTCCTTATTAAAGCCCCTTATTAAAACCCCAAATAAAAGAATTTGATTGAAGAAGCAATTTATGAATATATATATATTACAGGGCAATCAATATGCTTTTCTTCAGTTTCAGCCTATTGCTTTGCTATTGTACTGAAATATTATGCAAAATTAAAAAAAAAATCAGGAAAATCAATTTTTTGTTCCAGAAAGGTTCAAATGAAAACCTTTGTTTAGTACAATTAGAGAAATTAAAAAAAAAAAAAAATCATGAATGCAGTTCCTTAAATTAGTGTCATACATCTTCGTCAATTATAGGTAGACATGATTCTCTTGAATGAGTGTATCTGCTTCTAACAGCTGCTCGTAGAAATCATTCTCCAAATATTTCTCTGAATAAACACTAGAAATTTTTTGTAAATGAGCTGGATTCAGAAAACCGTGTGTGGGATTATTATACGTAGCAGCCATTCATATTTAAGAAAACCTTCTGTAATTGTAATTGAAACAGCAGTTAAATTCTGTTTAAAATTCATGTATAATAAGTTTCTGGCAACTTTGTTATCAATGGATTGCTTTTCTAGTGAAAAAAGCACTACAAACTGTTAACATCATGGCTTTAATATCTTCATGCATGCTAATAATATGATTCCCAAATAAAAAAAATGGTCTGAAAAAAGAGCATGTCCTTTATCATCTCCTCTTTGTATTCAGTCAGCACCAGTTTCAGTACAATTTACTTAAACTTGCAGGGCTTCTGGAGTGCACTTACTCACATGCATCATTTTGAAATTATAATAAACAGCAGGCATTTAAATTTGTGTCTTCTAAAGAAAAAAAATTTAAAAAGCAGGAAATTCAAATTATAACCCAGTATGTTGCCAATCTCTGTCAGCCTAATTTATTCCAGGGCAAAACAACAGAATTATGTGAAGATATTTCTGCAATGGGCTTGTCATTGTACCACTTACAGGGCTCCATCTTCAATTATCAGTGAGATTCTCTAGTCTCAGAATCTGAAACAATTAAGTAGCTCAGGAGATGGCCTTTCCCTGGGTCTAAAAACACACAGCTTGCACCATAAACAAACTGACAACCCTTCCTCTGACAAAGGAGATGTGCTACATTTTAATCATTGCATAGTGATTGCAGACTAGCTCAGGACAAAAAAAAATATTGACTATGACTATTTGGCATGACTTTGAAATGCCACCCTTTTGGTTTTGAAAGTGTCTCAAGGTATATGTGAGGAGATCAAAATGTCTTCTGAACTCATTAGCCCTAAAGGGCATATTTTGAAGGACGTGTGAGTGACATTTCAAAGGCAGGACTGATCTCACTTGTCTTCCTTCCCAAAACAACTATGTATGTAAAACCACGCAGGAAGTCTATAGACTTGATTGCAGAAGCAGTTTACAAATATATATATTACAGAGCAAACAAAATGCTTTTCTTCAGTTTCAGCCTATTGGTTTGCTGTTGTAGTGAAATATTAGACTTATCTCTTTTAGTGTATTTTTGTTGGCTCTTGCTTGCTTTTTTTTTTTTTTTTTTTTCCCCATGGGAATCTACAAGAGCCTCTTTCCATTATAATTTTGGACAATAATTAAAACTCTCTGTCTAAAGAAGGGGAAGTCTTTTGTCAGGCTGCCAGTCAAACTCCCAGTACTACAATTTTTTCCGTATTTTTTCTGTTATTTATTCGATCACCGTAGTTACACGCATTAAATTTTTCACACCTGCAAATGACAAAAAGCCAACTTTCTAATTTTTTGGCATCCATATCTTCAGGAAAAGCCTAGGCCAAAACTTGCCATTGACCCCATCTCTACATTGTTTAACTCAAGAGACCAGATGTTTATGTGTCTAGTTAAACCCTGCTTTAAGATTTTTGAAGTTTCTTGATTACAGAAAACGCAAGTTAAAGAAAGCAAATGTTTGTTAATATGTATATGCATATATTTCTAAGCAGATAGTTCTGTTTTGTTTTATTTTATAGTATGTGTTTTATAGTATGTATTTTATAGTATGTCAAGTCATATAACTTTTTTAATACTGCTAAATATTTTGAAATTCTTTGCAGAAGTCTTAAAAGGCTAGCTAGCCAAAATGTTTATAATCTCACTTCAGATGCTAAGGGCAGTAATATATAAATGATGACAACTTACAGTGTAGAACTTCCTTGTAGATAATGATGCACGGACTGAGGTCTAATCATCCTTTTAGTAACTCACACGTGAAGATCAAGTTCATCACACGGACTTCATGGAAAAATATTTGAAGACTATTATACAAATTAAACATTTCATTTATTGAATTATCATATATTTTCTTTCTGTTCCATCCACAGTTATTTTCTACCCACTGTCCCTATTTTTTCCATATATTTTTGTAAAACTTTGGAACATCTCAGCAAGAATAGAGAAATTAAATAAATAATTTAGGACAAGTTTGGAGGAAAAAAAAAACAACAACAACAACAAAAGCCCAACCAACCAAACAAAAAGCCCCAAACCAAACCAGAATCAAACATATTAAAAATCTTTTCAATTACTTCAGAACTGTTTTCCTAAAAACTAAATGGTCTGGCTTTTTTAAGGGAATGGTTTTCCCAAATTTCCCTGTGTTCAAAACTTTCCTAGACCAAGATTTTGGATTAGAGTTCCCTGGAGAACATGAAGCACTAAAAAAGATCTTGCTAGAAATGCTGTTTGATTCTAAGGCATCTGTTTTACTAACTGTATAACAGGATGAGGCAAAAATGGAAAAAAATATTTGATTCCCATCAGAGTAGATTTCAGAAAACTAGGTCTGGTATATTTTTCTTTGTCTGACCACTTGGATGACCTCCTTCAAGCTGCCTAGAGAGTATTTTTAACTGTCTGTAAAAGAAATAACATAGGGAAAGACAGAAAGGAGAACCTCCAGGGTCTCAATCAAACCTGCTAACTGTAACCCAGTTTTTCCTAAAGTGAAAAGATTTTCTTACAGTAAATGCAGAGATTCTCTTATAAGATAGAGGGCTTGTGGAATCTGGGAAGTGAAACACAACAATGAATAAAGCTGCTCTGTCTGAGAACACTTTCCAGCTAATAATTTGCAGTCTTAGATTATCCAGGAGGATACCTCAGAGCATCTCACTGAAAAAATAGTTTTTTTAAAGGGTGAAAGGTGTATAACAATATGCAGACTGGTAGTGAGCAAGTCACTAATTTAAGTGCACTATTAAAATCACACTCATGACTAAATCTAATTAAAATAAAAATGACTAGAATCTGAAAGTGATTTGAAAGTGTGTGTAATGCTATGGTTTGTGACCAGGGGGAAAGGGACCTGGGGGTTCTGGTGACAGCAGCTGAACAGGAGCCAGCAGTGTGCCCTGGTGGCCCAGAAGGCCAAGGGCATCCTGGCCTGGATCAGGAATAGCGTGGCCAGCAGGAGCAGGGAGGTCGTTCTGCCCCTGTACTGGGCACTGGTGAGGCCACACCTTGAGTGCTGTGTCCAGCTCTGTCCCCTCAGTTCAGGAAGGACATTGAGACGCTTGAGCACATCCAGAGGAGGCAACGAGGCTGGAGAGGGGCTTGGAACACAAACCCTGTGAGGAATGGCTGAGGGAGCTGGGGGGGTTCAGCCTGGAGAAAAGGAGACTCAGAGGTGACCTTATCGCTCTCTACAACTGCCTGAAGCGTGGCTGTAGCCAGGTGGGGGTTTGCGATGTGTGGCAACAGTAACAATTATGTCCAGGAAGGCCACAGCCGACAGCAGGGAAGCAGAGGAGACAAGTCTCTTTTTAAGCAGGAGAGTCCATTTTATTTTCCCTGCCCCCTGGCACGAGGTGAGGGAGGAAGCTGGGAGCCCGAGCGAAGCCCAGAGAGGCAGAGGGCAGGAAGACACAGGGCAGACCCAAGTGCGTGGGGTTGTATCAGGAGTTCTGTGGGAGGAGCCTTTAGATCAGATTACAGCTCCTGAGAATGGGGAGGCTCCACAGTGGGGGTTGGTCTCTTTCTCCAGGCACCAACTGAGAGAATGAGAGGACACAGTCTCAAGTTGTGCCAAGGGAAATACAGACTGGATATTAGGAAAAAGGGTTTTTACAAAAAGGATAATAAAGTATTGGAATGGTCTACCTGGGGAGGTGGTGGAGTCACCATCTCTGGATATGTTTAAGAAAAGACTAGATGTGGCACTTGGTGTCATGGTTTAGTGAAGGTTAGGGTTGGGTTGGACTTGATGATCTTGGAGGTCTCTTCCAACCTAACGACTCTGTGATTCTGTGGTTTTGATACTGATTGAAAACTTTGGAAACCTAGTAGTCTAAATCCTGATGCTGGTCATTCTCATCATGCTTTAGATGTCACGAGAGAGCAGTTCAGAGGTGTGACTAATAAACTCCGCGCTGTGTGGGGAAGGGCGTATTGGAGCTTACATTGGAAGCAACTTAGAAAAAGCTCATTGGGAAGAAACACGTCCTTATCCATTCCTATTAGTACAGGAATATACTAATATAGTACTTTGTGTCTGTTTCTATTGTCATAAGATGATAACAGGTTACCTACTTTGGCAAGACAAAGAAAGATTACAGCTGTTCCCTGGAGTGACAAAATATATAAATATATAACAAGGATATAGTTTATTTCTTTTGGACTACATTTTCTTCTACTTCAGTCTTCTTGTAGGTGTTGATTCTCTGAATTATTTCAGATCATCATACCTTTGCAACATAAAACAGGGAAAGTTTCCTTGTGACGAAAATAATAAACACTTTCACAGTAAATATGGGGCAGTGCCTTCCTTCTTGTTTGTTTTTGTCTTCCAAGACAAAATTTAATGTTAGGAAACAAAGTGCCCAACCTCTTATGACAAGGTAGTCTGCTGGCTAAAACTCAAGGAATGAAAATAATACAAACAGAATTCAATTCTCTAATCTCATCTCTCTCGTATTTGTTTTTCTTTTTTCCTTTTTCCTTTTTCTCCTTCTTTTCTTTTTTTTTTCTTTTTTTAACAGTCTGATGATTGTCTTCTCCTTGTCATTTTCTTTTGGCTTCAGTTCAAGTCAGCTTGTCTATCTTGATAAAAATCCCAGAAGAAAGGGGGTAATTGCTTCACTTAATAATGGATGTCCAGCTGAAGGAATGTAGATCACTGGCATTACAGAAGGGGACTGGTGAAAACAACATTAAAAGACTTGGAAAGAATATCCTGGAAAAAATAGAAAAACTTCCTTGCTTTCAATACTGTGTATTTGAAAACAAGAATACTGATCTGAAAAATCAGAGCAAACCCTTGACATTTTGAGACAATCAGCATAATTTCCCTATACTTTTGCACTGTATGGGTGAAAACACTCCTTTTTTTGTAGAAGGGTCATTCTACTCATGTCAGGTTGTTTTGATTATAGCAAATAAACTGTATTTTTCTGTGTAGAACTTAACACATGCTAGATCTTTGTGCGATTATTCTCTTCTCCTTGCAGAAAGAAATAAGTGGTATGAGTAAATGTAACATTTACACTATTAAAAAAAAAGATATTGAGTTTTTCATAGTGTTTTTTATTCTTGAGCATGTCTCCAAATAAAAAAAAATTGTTCCCCTCTCATGTTTTTACATTTCTTCTTCCACATGGAAAAGAATCTAGAAATTCTAGTTGAGTGGCTGAATTTTTTTTTCTTGTTTTGTTTTGCTATATTTACAAAATTATCGATTCAGATGAGAGTAAAATTCACATTATATTTAGAAAGTTCCAGATTTTATAAGCTGGTGAGTTTTATAGGTATTATTTCAAAAGTCTCTTTTCTCAGCATTTAAAGACACATCCCAATGGAAATCCCTCCTATGCAATTAGCTTCCCTGACTGCACTGATGCAGTTTATTATCTGTTTATTTTATATGATTTTTTCTGAGGAGGAAATTTTGCCCTTGGATGCATGAATATGGCTTCCATTAATGTAATGAAAATTACATGTGTGCATCCAAGGGTCAAATCTTTCCTTAAAAGTGAGATTTATCTTCAAATTAGCTACTCTAAGATCCCTGGCTAGGACTTCAACTACATGAATCAATTTTATTAAGAAAAGATGAACTGTTCTGGAATTCTTTTTAAGCCCTACTTGTTAAAATGTGCACAGATGAGATTTAGATACCAGCAGAAGTCTAACTCTATAAACATTTTCTCTGTTGTAAATTTGGATCATTTCCAGTGATTCTCTTTGGCTCTAATGACCTTTTTAGGTTGACTGTCCTAGAAAACAATTATCTTGTGTCTTTGCAAAATCCTTTTGAAGTTAATGAGAATCCATGTGCATAAAATTCCCTGTGCAAGATTAAATCCTGAATAACCAAGGAATTTGGATGGGTATCAAGGACAGTAAAGAAAAAGAGAATTAAAAATTCTTCTCTAGACATTTCAGTTTTCTTTACATTTCTTGAAGGAGACATATAGTTCTTCATTTGTGAGATATGGCATGAGTACTTGGTGGGTTTGGGTAGATACCTGACTACATTTAAATAAGTGTTACATATATTTAAAATAGAACTGGTTAACACCACTGAATTAGAGTTCTTTTAGTTAAAAGAGTAATTATTCTTTTAGGAATAGAGCTTATTTTGCAAATTATGTACAGCAAGATCTGCTATTATCAATAATGATCAGAACATTTAATTCTGAGCTTACTGTGCTAAAATAAAAATTACCTCCAAATTAACCAAAGTACATTACCTCAAAGTAACCAGATGGTTCACATTTAGAAGTACTTTCATAAGCATTACTGTTTCTTTTAAATGAAGACTTTCTTAAAATCTTTTTCTCTTATGCAGACAGCTTAAGCTATTTTTTATTCTTTCCTGGAATAGTAACACATCATTATGTACAAGCATACAGAAATTACAAGGAGTTGAGAGGTGGGTCACTTTTTATAGGTATCTTACTCAGAACATTAAATAGCAATCTTCTGTTTCTGTTTTTCAGTACATAATTTACTTCTAGCTTGTTCAAAACAATTTGCACACTCATGTTTATTTTTTACTTCATAAAAATGTAACTGACAGCTAAATTTTAAAGAATGCATATTACTCCCCCTTTCAGCATAAGTTTACTTCCTTTCCCAGTGTTTCAGTGTGTTAAATATTTGGCCTATAGGGAACCCCAGATTTGGTGATCAGAATAGAAGTTTACAACTGCTGAGTGCTCAACAAAGACGGGCAGATGCAGTCTTCATCTTACCTTGGATCCTGAGCAGCATCTGAAGACATGCAAATAGGAACACTGGATATATTCATGACAAAAGTATAGTTTAACTAAGAAGGAAAATTAAAGCCTTGCTCTTCTTATAAATTTGACCATTATTCTCTATTTGACCTCATCATTCTATTAAATGATGAACTATAAATTAAATGCCTGGGCATGTGAACAAAGTAAACAAGTAAAAAGTAAAGATCTTTTGTTTAATCTTAAATATTTTATATATAGTGGAGGATTTATTCCTATATTGAACATATGCTAGGTTCTGCAAAAGAAATTGAAATCTTTATCCTTAAAGCCCAATTTTTAATCACATAATTTCAATGGATATACACACATTTGCATAGTTACCGAAGCATATAGTTAATATTCTTGGGCTCGTAATCCTTTAGCAGAAAGGTTCAACTCCCACAGCCTTCAGACTAACAGAATACTGATTACTAGAGTTAGTGATTATGCAGCAGAAATGCAATTTTCAGAAAAAGAGCAATTTTTAAGGAGGAGAAGAGAGCTTTTATATTTGTTTTTGTTAGGGTTTTGCTCCTTCTACCTTTAGTTCTAAATTGAATGAACCTTAAATAAAAATATTTTTGAGAATTCTATGGCCTCAAAAATGTTGGTTTAAAAACTAATCTCATTTCCCTCTTCCATCTGTTACTACATAGATTACAATGTAGACCAAACTCTTTTCTCTTGAAGAATAGACTCCTTGGTTAGCCTATAAATTATGTGACACAGAAGTCTTTTTTTTTTTCTGACAGAATGGCCTATGGTATTTTGGGAATAACATGGCTGTAAATATAGGAGGGAAATATCTTCTCTGAAGAAGCAATCCTGAAACTCCCTCTCAAACTGAATAAAGAAAAGAAAAACACAGGCAAATTCTTGCTTTGAACAGGAAAGCTTGATCTTGGTATTTGAGAATCAGAAAGAAAGGATAGGTAGAAAATTTTATTCTTAGAGTCTCAGAACTACACTTTGCAGAGGTTTTGTCCATGTCTGGCTTGAGATGTATGATAATGTAAGTCCTATGCCAAACCATTAGCATCAAGATGCATTTCTTTCTGTTAGTGCCAACAGGCTTTGGATCAAAATGCACCAGAGTCAGCACTACAGATTTTCCACATCATTTTCCTTTGGCTCTTGTTGGAAGCTGCTGCAGGTAGCCTAAGACCTTGTTACTGGGCTCTACACTCAGAAAACTCTATAGGAGATTACTTTTCCCCCAGTCCATCCTTACAGAATCACAGAATATGCAGAGTTGGAAGTGACCCACAAGGTTCATCAAGTCCAGCTCCCATGCATAGCACCATCCCTAAGAGTCACACTATGTGCCTGAGAGCACAATCCAAACCCTCCTTGAATTCTGTCAGTGGTGCTGTGACCACTTCCCTGAGGAGTCTCTTCCAATCACCCTCTGGGTGAAAAATATTTTCCTACTATCCAACCTAAACCTGCCCTGACATGACTTCAGGCTGTTCCCTTGTCACTGGTCACCACAGAGAAGATATCAATGACACCCTTCCATTTCCCTTCACAAGGAAGCTGTAGACTGCAGTGAGGGCTCTCCTCAGCTTCCTTTTCTCCAGGCTGAACTGATCAAGTGAACTCAGATGCTCCTCACTCAGCTTCCCCTCAAGGCCTTTCACCATCTTCATTGCCATCCTCTGGACACTATTTAATAGTTTAAGATCTTTCTTATATTGTGGCCCCCAAAACTGCCCCCAGCACTCGAGGTGAGGCTGCCCCAGTGCAGAGCAGAGGGGACAATCCCCTCCCTTGCCTGGCTGGCCATGCTGTGCCTGATGCCCCCAGGACAGGGCTGGCCCTCCTGGCTGCCAGGGCACTGCTGGCTGAAGGTCAACTTTCCATCCTACAGGACCCCCAGGTCCTTTTCCACAGCTCTGCTTTCCAACATCTCATTCCTCATTCTGTCTGTACATCTAGGGTTGCCCCATCCCAGGTGAAACAACCAGTACTTTCCCTTGTTGAACTTCATGTACTTGGTCATTGCCATCTTCCTGATTTGTCAAGGCCTCTCTGCAGGGCCTCCCTGCCTTCCAGGGTGTCAACAGTTCCTCCTAGTTTTGTGTCATCTGTAAACTCATTTAGTATCCTTCTCAGTCCTGCATTTCAGTATTTCTGAAGATGTTGAAGAGCAGAAGGGCAAGAATGGAGGCCTGTGGTACCCCACTAATGACAGGACCCCAGTCCAATGTCACCCTTTTCACTATAATTCTTTGTGCCTGACCTGTGAGCCAGTTGCTCACCCATCCCATGATGTGTTTATATAGCTGTGTGTTGGATATTTTTTCCAGAAAAATCCTGTGAGAGACACTATCAAAAGTTTTACTGAAATCCAAAAAGATCACATCAACTGGCTTCTCTTGATCAACTAGTTGGGTCACATTGTCATAAAAGGGAATGAGGAAATCAGTTCTTATATCCTTGCATACTCCTTCAGCATTTGTATATTCTTCCTAGATATTTTATTCTAGATGATATATGAATATTAAAAAAATCACTATTAAGTAAAACCACCACATACATTTTGGTAAATACGATGATGTATTATGAGTCCCTCTGTCATCAAGTTTCATCATCGTTCTTTGCCATGAACTTTTGGCTGTTCAATATAATTTTGGGTAAATCAAGGGGCTAAAAGGAAGAAAGGAAGAAATGAAACAGAAATAGAAAATTTAAATTAAAAGTAGCATCTTAAGCACCAAAATCTGTCTGAAATTTTTGAGTATCTTTGCATAAGACCTTGACCCTACAATAATTAAGCAGGTATCTGGTATTATATATGCATGCTCTTCTATGATTCATTAGAAATGCTCTCATGAGTAAACATTGGTATGGGATGAAGTGTTCTCAAGATTGTGGCATAAATCCAACCAATTACTGGTGGTTGATCTGCATCCATAGTCTTCTTGCTTAAAATGGTACTGGTGTTTAACTGATGGTAGGGTGGGAGGAGATGTGTGTGTGGCATAGGGCATAGAAAATGTAGAAAAGGTGAAACATTTAAATGGGCATTAAGCCAACCAGAAGGCTAGATTTGATTTGTTTTCCATCATCCCTTTCAGCAAAGAGATTATATAAATATTTTAGACGGTTAGGAAAGCAAAAAGTAAATAATATAAAGTAAGAGGATGACACTGTTAGAAGCTTTGGAAATGTCCCATGAGCCTCCTATTTTAATTCTAACAGTAAATAAATATTGAGGTTTGGGGAAGTTTTCTTTACATTAAAAAAATGTACTACTCTTCTACGAAAATATAAGATGATTTGCAAATCATAACAGATAATCTAGTTACTATGACATGAAATAAAACTCCATGAAAAATCTCTTTTTCTGGTTATTTCTCAGAGGTTTCAGCTGTATGATCTCTTCTAGTGTTTTTGCTCCCTATATAGGCATTTTACCTTTTCTTGCAATCTCTCCATGGCTGTTATTTCATTAAATTATTAATTCAATTTGTAAAAATGTATCAGAGGAATAAGATTTTCAGTGTTGGAGCTTATATCCTCTGCTCTTGAGACCTACAAGTTTCTGATCTGACAGTCTAAACTAAAGAGAAAATTACTTTCCCCACTTTCTTTACAGTCTTTTCCCTACTCACACATAAATCAAAATCTTTTATATTCTTTTTCTCTTGATAAAAGTGGAAAAAAAGAAAAAAAAAGTGAAAAAAGCAAATATTCCTCCAGATGCCTGGAGCTTGTTCTGTATTTCTTTAAGTATGGGAATTTTTAGGCATGCTCTTTAACTGGAATTAATCAATCAACCAATTTTTAATTTTTTTTTTTTTGTAAATGGCAATTTACCTGGAACACTTCAGGCATGCTTGAGAGCTTGATTAAATAATACATACAAATAATTATAGCACTAAGAAGAAATAATGCTTATTCACTGGAGAATTTAAAATTGAAGTGCTTTTCTCACAGTTTTATTTTTAATTGTTGTCACTAATAGTGATTAAAAATCTAAATAAATTTTGAAGGACTGATTAAAAATCCGAATACATTTTGAAGGACTTAGAGTGTTCAGCAACCTACTTTTTTTTTCCATATTCTCATTATACTCAGAGTACTTTGGAAAATGCAGCTTCCTCTTTCTGGAGTGAGGGGAGACATTTAGAAGCACCTACATGCATGCCTGAATGAGGAGTGACTGTTAAACAGCACACAGCAGAAATATAATTGCAGATTTACTACTGCCTGAGAATTCTGAAAGTTAATCTCATAGACTTCCCAAGATTTATTGTCTTTTTGGAGCTCTATATTTGACAAGGACTTGTGGCGTAACAGAAATGGGGGAAAACCACACCTTCAAGAAATTACTTTTGGTCCTGGAACTAAACAGAAAACTTCTTCAAGCATTGTGAGATATTCACTGCTTTCAAGGGCATGGTTGGACCATTGCATGGTTCAGGTGTAAACTTGGTTAGGGATGGTTATTCTGAGTCAAAATTGTCTCAGAAGGGACAGTGAGGCATCAGATGGGATCTAAGCAAGATCTAACAGCCAAAAGAATTTACAACACTAATTAAAGTATAATGGCAGATTATTAATAACTAGGAAACTGAAAGTTTAATTTCGGCATTGTTTTTCTTTCTTTAAAATGAGAGGCCACAAACATAACATCATAGATTCAGACTGGAATTGGTTTGCCTTGGAATCAGACTACCCTGGGGATGTTTTCTGTCTCTTAGGTGAAAATAAAGACTTTTCAGAGTTTTATTTTGATACAGGCAATCTGGAAGAAGGACAAAAGTGGCATATGAGTCACTCCGAATTAATGCAAACATAAGCTTTGGAATAAGCTATTCTCATTTAAGGAATCGAATAAATATGAGAGAATTGTCCTTATTTCAACTGAAACAGCTCACTAGATTCTGAATCATAAAACAAGTGGGATTTTTTCTAACTCTAAATTGCACTGCACTAAAGCAATTTCTTCAGAATAACAGTTTTTCTTAATTTGGCAGTTTTAGTCATAGTCTTTACAGATTACAGTAGAATTCAGTGACATGTTGAGACTAGTGAATTTAGTGCCTAACTAGTTTAAGAACTTTAAATTGCTGCTTTGTGTTCATTTGTACCTCTGTATATATGTATTTTATGAAAAAAGGTATTACTTCTATTGAAATGTTTTAAAATGGTTGTCAAGCTTGCCCCCTTTCAGTTTGAGAATTATCAATCTCACCATAGAGTACTTTCTTAAAATATTTTCACCTTAATTCTTGTTAAATTTGCCATATTTCAACTAGGTTAGAAGCTTGCATGTTAGAGGAAAAAGCAGTCATTGTCCTTCCTATTCTTTATCGATGATTGCCAGCAACAATGATGTGCCATAGTGCTGCACGTTATGCAAATATACCCATTTGTTTTCATAACCCCTTTGCACTTTACAAATTGTTAAGAATCCTCTCCTTGAGTATTGAGTGAAGGTTACTTTACACATTAAATTCCTTGGTAACACATATTTGTATTTGTATTTGTATTTATTTAGAATTTTTTATCATTTTAATAATCTTTAGATGAATTTTATATTTGTATTTTTAATTGTGGAACAAAATGTACATTTAATTTTATTGATATTAATATTATATTTCTGTGGATGTCTACCAGGAATTCAAGCCCTTTTTTTAAAATTTCATCTGAGAAATTCAAATCACACTTGATATATGAATATTTATTCAAGTATTCATAAGCTCATCCAGAAAAAGTCATTTGCTAGAATATAGCTGTTCAAAGTGGAGCTTTTAGTATGACACAAACTTCCATCAGCATGCCAAACCTCAGAAGGAGTGAGGTTGAAGCATTCTGTTCATATATCATGCCAGAAAAATACCACAAATCATCAGTAAAGTTTTTTTCACATTACTTGTAGAAAAACTTTACTTTTTGACTTCTTTCCATATAATGAGACTCAAGTGGTGAGTAGGTTTAGTAGGATAGGGCTTTGTTTTGATAATTGATGAAAAACTCATGAACTAGAGAAGAGAGATTTAGTTCATTACTTTTACACTCTCCTTGGCAGCTGGTTACAGCCAGGGGTAGCTTGGAGCAGTTCTGAAGCTGCTCCGTTGCTTAAGACAAAAATCCCAGCCTGACACAGGAAACAGGAGACAGAAAAACAGATTTGCTCCACACAGATGCTCTGAGTAATTCCATACAGTGAGAAGTTATCTTGTATCTTAGATACATGAGTCAGGTCAGTGATAAGGAACAGACAAGCACCTAATCTCTCTGCAAATCAAAAGAGAGTTGCAAAATGTTATTGATTTTTTTTAAGCTATTGAACTCAGGTTTCAATGATGGCAACAAATTCAACAGACTTGTTCTGCACTCACTAAGTAGAGAAATTTTAACTCACATATCCATGGGACTATGTTCCACTGGAAAATCCATCTCCTTATGTGATACATATAAACTCCCATTTTTTATCTAAACGTATCAAAAAATTTCAATACATGTGACTCTCTTCTGGGTCTTGATTAAGCACTTATGCTGATGATCTACCATTTTGGGATGATAACTGGACCCAGACTGCTGTGCTAAGATTCCAGGTACTGAAGAATACCAAAGTGTGACATTTTCTCAGTGGATACCTGCTGTAGAAACCTGAAGCAGTACAAATAGAAATGCATCGATACAAATCAGAAGAACTGCAAGATGGTTTCTGTGCTTATTTTTCATTGTGACATTGGAGTGAATGGTGACCTTACAAGAATATAGACAGATATATATGAATCCCTTACCCTGGCTGCCAATAAATAATGACAGGGAACAGCAATCTAAAAACTCATCCACAGAAAAATGAAATGCTGAATGCTACTTAAATGAGTGAAAAATAAATCAATATGAAATTTTATATCTTTCCTGATAGTTTTTTTAAAGGAATATATCCTTTTTCTAGTAAATCATAGACAAAAAATAGACTGCATGAATTTTTAATAGCTCTTTACAGAAGGAATTGTAGCAGTGAAATGAATATTTAATGAACAATCCTGAGTGTCAATGCAAGTTATATAAAATTAGTCAAAGATTTTAGCAAACATGTCAAGTCCATGTCTTTTCTAGACTTATAAATTTTGAGTTTCTAAAGTTGATAAATTTAAGAGAGAAAAACATTTTACAACTGATTCATAGATTCCCTTTAAAATATCCATTGTTATTTGTAAGGGTTGGATTCATAGAGGCTTCCCAAACCTACTTTTGAAAGATGTTTAGAGCATAATAGGTTGTATCAATTACCAAATATCTTAGATTAGATAAATCTGTGCATGCAGTAAGCAAGGAAGAATACAGGTCTGAGAAGACAGCAGCAAGCAAAATCAGTTCTGAAGGCCAGAATCAATGTTGTTGTTAGAAAAATAAATTGAGAATGATGTTGCAGGTTTCAGTCTTCCTTTTCAGACAGATGTTTAGAAGTTATGAAAGTTGTTTTAAACTGCAAAAAGTGAAAATTCTGTGAACATTCACAGATTCAGAATTTGTCTAGATGTGACCTTTTATTATGCCTGACCTTCAATCCACATCTAGCTCTTTTCCCTTAAAGCTAAAAATTATAACAATTATAACAATAATATTCCTGTGCTAATGAAAAAAGTGGCCCTCTAGTAATAATTTCCCAACTAAATTCTATATGTTTGCTCTAGAGAAAAAGATACATATATGAAATAAATATAGTCTTTCAGAGAAAGAGGAAGAGAAAATAGCATTTGGGAATGATATTTCATTTCTGCCAATGGATGTATCTTGTAACATTTAAACTCTGAGCAAAGTCAAAAGACTTTTATTTTCTGCAGCTTGATGAAAACAGTCGATCCCACTACTTAGTTTTCTGCATTTGTAAGAAATTATTCATATGAGCACCAGTAAGCTCTTAGAAAAACTGAACAATAATTCTCATACTCCTTCACCTCTACCCTCTCTCCTAGTCATTAAGGTGATGATCATACATGTCATTAATGCAATCTACTTAAAGAATTATGTAAAGTAGATAAAAAAGAAAAAAATCAGTTAATTTAGGCCAAAAAACCTCAGTGAAAATAACAGAATTGTAGGTAAGTGATCAAACCAATGGTTTCCAAAGCATTTATAAAATAGAGAGTTTTATTTTGTTACTTATAATATAATCAGACTTTAAATAATTAAAGCATAGAGAAAAGATGATGGATTCGGTACTTCTCTATTTATTCTGATTTGTGATTGTAACAAGACAGATTAAATAAAACTCACACTCCCACATTGTGGAAACTGGCACAAGGTTGAACAAGATCACTCCACCTCCAAAGCCCAACACTCTGAATTTAACATGAACTTCCACAATGCAGAAATCAGATGGAGATTTTCTGAATTTGGCCTGGAGATATTTGCTGTATTAGACTTTTTGCAATCATGATGTTATCATATCATAGATTCTGTAGCAAACAATGTCTATTTTTTTTTTCAGTTTCCTATTATATAAAAATCTGAAACTCCAGAGCAATGATTTATACACATTCAGATGCAGAACTGAACTCTTTTGGACTTTTTTAATAGGCTTTCTGTTAAATTTCCTTTTTTTGTTTTTCAATTGCTTATGTATCCTGCATATTGGCTATATAATACCAGTCTTTCTATGCAGTATTTTTTTAAGTAAATTGCTGTATGATTTTTTCCTTACAGAGAAAATTAACATAGGAATCTAACTTTTAAGTCCCCGTCCAATAAAATATACATGTGAATTACATCATAATGAGACTAAAATTTAAATCACCACAGAGAATTCAGAAGAGAAAGCAGAATTAATGTCTCGGACTACATGACTTCATGGAATACAAACTACAGGTCAAAATTAAATAAAAATGAGTTCTGAGACGAATCACAAATGTGCCAGGAAATTTTCTGTTAGCATTATCACTGGGAATTAAGTTGTAGAAAAAGGATACCTCAGATTTCATTTCCTAAAATACACCTCTGAAAGGGCAAACCCAATGTCTGCTTGTTTTATTATAGTAGCATTAAAACACCGTAACATGATTAGGCAAAAACATTTGTGAATAGAAAACAGCATGGGATTATTTGGTTATTATAAAGAGAGACAGATGAAGGGGAAAAAAGGAAATCCACTTTAACACACAGTAACTGCAAAGGGCATGTCTGCCTCTGCTGAAACACCTCATGGACTATTTTTCAGTTACAGTCTGTCCCATAGGAAGGATGCTACTACACACTGTCCAAGAAATGTCTCTAAAGAAATCTTGAAAATTTTCTGCAAATGGGGAAATCCCATTTAGGAAAAGCAGGGGCATGTTCTATTTCTATTTCTATTTCTATTTCTATTTCTATTCTTCCAAGCCACTGATTGCCATGGACTGTGGCATTCACTTTCAGATTAAGACACCTAGACCCATTCGTTTTCATGTGAACATGAGCTATATATGAAGTATCTTTCTCTTATATTCAAGAAAGATTTAGTTAGGGAAGTTGATGGACCCTGCAGAATGACTCCACTGATAAAAGGAACTTCCTACAGGCCTTCAGCAATGATCCACTTATGCCAGTGCTCTGACCTTGGTGGGAGTACCAATGCAGGCTGATAGGGGGGTGTGACACAATCTGTAGCATAGAAGTCTGGTGTTTTGTTTGAAGTCCATTGCTCTCCTATGCCCCTGTAATTCTCTAGTTTAGTATTACAGGTTTTAAAGAGTACATCTCTGCCTGATCTGTTGCTATCCTCTGTTGGATGTATTGCCCTTGAATTTACCTTAT
>VWYP01014844.1:195881-206771 GCA_013400435.1 Pycnonotus jocosus | reverse complement strand
TTACAGAAGCCCTCATGTCTAATGTACTAAGCCAACATAATGTTTGCCAGATTTTACAGGAGAGTCACAAAAAGGGAATACAGTTGCTAACTTCATTCTTTTTTAGGATACAGATTCATTCTCTGCCATAAACTTGAAAAGATCTTTTTGGAGAACTTTCCACAATTAATTTATTTTTAACTATGCATTTTGTTTCCCAGGAGGTATTTCATTTTTACCCACTTACTTGTCTATCTTTAGCTCTATTTCTTAATAACAACAAAATTAGTTTGTTGCCTTATCTGAAAGATAAAATAGCAAACCCTGTGCCCTTGTTCATGAAAGCAGCTGTTTAAGAGAAAACAAAACAAAACAAAACAAAAAACAAACAAACAACAAAAAAAAAGAGTATTGAGAAATATGGTCCCCTCTGGAAAAAAAAGGTACAGAGCAGATGACCACTCCCACTTATTTCCATACACAGAAAAAAATCCCAACATTTTACATCCTTCAGTTCATTCAGAATAATCCTATATCCTACGTGTCCTAATATTGAAGGTGAATTTCAGTATTTAAAAACTTAATGTGTATCTTGAGAGCCACTAAAACATTGCAGCACAGTAACACAAAACTGTAGTGTCTCTTCACCTCTGTAGGCATCTTCTGAAAAATCCATGTATGCAGGTAAGACAGGACCAGACAGGATCTCCTCCAGAGATCCTCCCTGTCCTTCTCTTAAGGAATGGCTATATGACTTGAGATGGGCTGAAGTAAAGAAAATTAACAAAAAAGGGCAAAGATACTTCAAGTAGACATAAAACAATGGCTGAGACCTCTTTAATACACTAGATATGTAAATAGAAATCTGAAAAGAATGCAGAAGTATTACTAACAATTTAATTGTTGCATCTTACATCTATGTTGCTTGTAAATACATATAAGAAGGATGTTCAGAGTCCCAGCCCTTGGGAAGCAGTCAGTAACTTACAACATTTTGAAAAAAGTTATCTGTGTCTACCAGCTGTAGGTTAAAGGCTTTGGCCTCCAGACTTACTGCAGAATTGTTGGTGTAGCCAAATACAGCATTCTTAAGTTCAGAATAAGCGAATTTTTAATTTATTTTTTGAAATTTTATTTATTTTATCTAATGCCTTTCATCTACTTTGTTCATGTTAAGTTCTGTATTACTGTACAAGTCAGCCTGCTCTTGGGCTAGTCAGAATATAAGGAGATAATCTGTGCTAGTGAATTCCAGAATTTAGATTTTCATAATTTTATTCAAACCATCACAAAACATGCAGATTTTCAAAATTTGTTAACCAATATCCTGAGAATAAAAGATTCCAAAATTCAGAGACTTTTCTTAATTTATGCTCACAATTCACTTTTCCTTGAATAGGTTTATAATCTGTATTCACTAGTTCATTCTTGCAGAACCATCAGTGCCTCTTCTTAAAAATAACTCCTTTCTAAAACCTTCACCTCTCAAACACCTTCTTTATCTCTCTTGGCTGAAACAAGGAGATACAAATTTATTCTCACCCTCACTTTTTTACTGTGGAGGAAAACCACCATTCAAAGTAAATTGCACCTAGGACAGCATGGAGTCAGGACGTGGGTTTGGGTACTCACCTCCTTTACTCTGTATAGTTTGCCTCCATAACAGAGCAACCTCAAACAATGCTCATGGCTCCAGCATAACAAGAAATGGGGAAAAATTCTCTCAGTGAAGAATTGTGGTGAAGGGAGAGCCAAACTATAAGTTTAGCATGAACAACTCAAATGCATGGCATTGCCCCTATTCCTAATAAATACTTTTGCTGAGAGAACTTGTATTGTCCCACAGTTTCCTGTAAAGCAGATCATTACATCTTTCTGCCAATGTAATGTAGTAAGATTAGATGGAATGATTGCAAGAATTTGGTTTGCAGAAAAAAAAATTTAGTTTTCTATCACATGCTGCCACTAATGATGTGTTTGACTGTGTTTAGCAGCTCCTAGGCCGCCACATTTATAGCCAAAAAATTTAGGAAAGTAATGCAGTCTCTCCCCTCCCTCCTACAGCTCCTAGTCAGGCTGCTGTGCCTTTCATTTAATTCTTTTTAATCTCCTGCCTTTACAAACCCCTTGAGGCACATGTTCTTAAAAGTGAGAACCAATCAAATATAGTTTACAATACCCCACAGAACACTATAAAGAGCCAAGAAAATTGTCAATCAAGGTGACAAGATTCACACCAAAAATCATTTTGCAAACTCTGAGAGATGTTGTCACAACAAACCAGAGGAAAACTTTTACTTTCTCAGCAGCCAATAATGGAGAAGGTGACAGGAGAGTAGAAAGACAAAATGAAGACTCCCACATGCACTTGGGATGCTTTTTAGATCCTTAGCTTTGTCTATACTTAGACTGCTAGATGATTTTTGATCACCAGTCTCTATTGCCAGTGCAACTGTTCACTTCAGTTCTGCATGCTCCTTGATGGGCTGGGTACATTCTCACAGATGCTATCATCACACTTTAACTGCAGTAACCATGGTGGAGTTGTGCTGTTACTATACTACACTACAGGCCAACTCTTCTGCAATGAGATGTCCAGTGCTGATGAACATGGCACAACTGCCTGAAATCAACCCTAGAGACTCCTTTCTTATTTGTTTCTTTGTAGGGAGTGATTATTCCCAAAATCTGATGAGTGGAAACATGATGGAAAGGATAAGTCCCAAAAATGTGGCAAATTATGGTATGGACAGACAACTGCAATCTACAGTTAGCGCACCTCAGCAATTTCCCCACTTACAAGCTGGCTTGCATTAATAGATCACAGCACACTTCTGATTCACTGCTACTATAAAGAAAAGTAGATTATTTTAACCAGGTTGCTAGTTCAAATCAAGATATTCTAATATGGAATACCTCTTAAATGCCTCTTACTTTGGAATTACAGTTAAAAGCACGCACACAAGCAATAAGCAGAAATTCCTTGAGCTGTGAAAGCTTAGTTATTTGCCTCTCCCTGTTCTCTAAATTTCTACACCATTTGTTGCAACCAGTGCTGAACCATCATTTCCACTATCCTAAAAGCACTGACAGTCTCCTATGTGCTTTACACAAATAAACAGTAACGTGATATCAAATTTCCATCTCTGAGTTGACATCCACAGCAGTCACTGGGACTAGATCAACAGCAGTTCCTTCTGTTCATGAGTCTAAGGGGCACAATCCTGTGTCTGTGCTCAGGCCCAGCCTCCCCAGCTATCCAGACCTATTTATCCCCAGAGACCAACCAGAGCTTCCTCCTTCCTTGTGCACCAAATTCTTTTTGCAAAGAAAATCCAGGTGCACGAGGGGACAGAGCCTTCTGGAATACAAATGTAGCCAGCAGCATCTTGAAAAAAAATAGGCAATGTATTCAAGATTTTGAGTTTTTTTAACAAATATGAGCAACTGCCAGCTCAGGATGAAAGTTAACACAGAGAATCATGGAATGGTTTAGGTTGGAAGGGATCTTGAAGTCCCTATGGTTCCGACCCCCCTGTCATGGGCAGAGACACTTTTCACTAGATCAGAATGCTCAGAGCCCCATCCAGCCTGGCCTTGAACTCCTCCAGGGATGAGCAATCCACAACTTCCCTGGGCAATCTCTTCCAGTGTCTCACCACCCTCACAGCAAAGAATGTATTCCTAATACCTAATTTAACCTGCTTTCTTTCAGTTTGAAGCTATTTCCCCCTTGTCCTGTCACTATACACCCTTGTAGAAAGTCCTTCTCCATCTTTCCTCTAGGTTTTCTTAAGGTACTAGAAGACTGTATTTACCTTTTTTTAAAAAACCTTTTAAACTCAGGATATTTTTTACAAATTCTTATCTCCCATGGAATTTTCCTTATCTCAGATCAGAGTTTAACCAACTGATCACACTTTTACCATGCTTTGAAACACAGATGTTATTGTCCAGGGACTTTTTTAGAAGTATATTCTTAACATATTTGGATAAGAAGTTTCTTCATAGCAATTCAAAAGTTTACAGCACCTTAAAATCATGTTTCAACTATAGAATTTATAACCAGTGGACAGTGACAGGACAAACTCTTTCCTTCTGCTCTCACTTGCTGTTTATCCTTCCATGTTTTCATATGCTGGTTTCTCCCCTGAAAGCTATAATGCAAAAGACTCCTCTGAGAAGCTCATGATTCTGCATAAACTATCAAATGTTTACCATCACCAGAAAAAAGTTATTGAGGATCCTACTCCCCTGTGCGAAAACTCATCCTGTCTTGACTTGGACTGAAACCACCAAATTGGAACAAATGGTTATGATTATTGATGTTACACTGGCTAACATCAAAGGGCCTAGAAAATTAGTAAATGGAGCAGATACTCTACAACACATCAGAATGCAAACAGTGTAAGCTAAACAATATGCACTGAGTCAGGTTCTCCCAAATATTTTCTTAACTTTAAAAACAGAATCGCTACTGCCTTTTCAACCATATGAAAGTTTTAGGGGCACGATGCTCTTTGACACTTAATGGGAAGCCAACTCTTTTTTTAGCTCAGATAAGAGTGGCACTGCTGTGTAACCACTTTGTGGCCCATGTGAAAGCATTAAGCAAGGCACAGAGGAATCAGTCTGTCTGCTTTTTGTACACCATTCTCATCAACAAAAGCATCTGGAGCTAGTCTGGTACTAAAATATGCTAATAGGGAGATCACACTGCCTATGTAGCACTAAGTAGTTCTGTACCTCATTTGTTTCAGAGCTGACAGAAAAGAAAACACAGAAAAAGAAAAAAAAAAAGGGAAAAAAAAGACAACCATTAGAAAAAAAGAAAAAACCAACAAAACCACCCCAAAAAACCCCAAACCCAAATCCTCCAAAACCACCCCCACACTTAAATTCTTCCTCCTTCATCCTTAGTTATCATCCAACACCTTGTCAGTGATGCATTACAACTGCTTAGTAGAGTAGATCACTGAAGAGATTTTAAAACAGCTGGATTGAGATGGAGGTGGGGCATTTGCTTTGTTTGCTTCTTTCACTGAGGACCAACCCAATTTATAGCATGGTCATACAAAGATGCACTGACATAGCTTCACTAATGACAAATCCTCCCTGGCCAGTCTGGCAGCCACCTATGATGGGGTGATGACAATAGATAACAAGGGAACACTGAGTGAGATCACCTACCTAGATTTCTGAAAGGCCTTTGACATAGCCACAATACAACATCCTTATCTCCAAACTGGAGAGGCATAGATTTTAAAGACAGAATACATATTGGATAACTTTTCCTTGGGGATAGCACTGTAGGCTTTGAGAATGGATAGAAGTAGATGCTCTAACTTAACGTGAGCATCTCTCCTTACAGTTTTTAAAGTTTTCCCTTTTGTTGTTTGCATGCAAGCTTAGCCATCTCACTTATTACTGAAACTCTGTGGCATCACAAAACATTGAAAATGTCCTTTGGTGTATTCCTTGCTTTCATCCATTTGCTATTAGTCTTTTCAACTCTGAAGTAAACTCTTGAAAAAGAACGTGTCCTCTGCTCTTTCCACACATTTAGGTCGTCCAGAGTCTTGGTTCTGCCTTTGTTAAACTCTTCTATCAATCAGCAGTATGTTCTTTTTAAAAGTGAGTTTAATGCCAGCTTGAGTGGTAGGCTGACAGCCCTGGAGACTGATGTCCATTGTTTATGTTCAGAGGAGTCTGAGCAGTGGCACTACCGCACATATTTCTCTCTGTAGACCTTCCTCACCTCTGATGCAAAGAGAACACCTCCAGGCAGAGACATACTCTGGTCTCTGTAACTGCCTGGCATTGAAGGCACGTGTTGGCAGGATTGTGTGGATGCAGCTTTTTTGCAAAGAAGTTCAGTGTTCAGAGCTGCTGGGCTGGTTCCTTTTGCTTCCTGATAAATACCCTTTTGAATTCAAAAGCCAAAAACCGCTGATAATATGACCTTGTCTTTATGGTGAGGTGAACAGCAATGTACTCAAGAGCAAATTCTTCAGCCTTGTACCAGAATGCAAAACTTACATTCTGTTGCTTTCTTGTTGAATTACTAGCATTGCAAACACATTCAGGTCTTATAGAAAACCCACCTTTTTCATCTTTGGAAGTTATGTAATTCCTTCATCTTAGGAGATCATAGCATGCACTTCAAATATCTGTTTGACTTAGCTAAAGTAACAGATAACACACAAAATATACCAGTGTTTGTTACTGACTTCAGACATCATTTACTACTGAAAGTGCCTGTGTCATGTGTCAGGTTATGAAAACTCTCTTTTTAATGATTTTGGCAATTCTTAGTATAAACAATGGCTTTGTAAATTAATATTGGAACTGCAGTGGATGAAAAGGTGCCCTGTCAGCTGACATCTTGATTAGCAAAGAGCAATCCATTACTCCTTATACAGTCTACCAAAGTATTTCTGACACTGTCTTCTCTGACAGTGAAGGGAACACAACCTAGCACATCTCCACTCCCTTTGCATAAATTCCGAGCCTACATCCCATGTAAAGAAATACAGAGTGACAGAAAATGCATGGATAAGTCACAGGATGGGAATTCTGAAGATCAGGATTCTTAGCTTGGCTCTTCTCAAGATTTCCTGTGTCATATTGGATAAATCAATTTTAATTCTGTATAGCTCATTGCTACAGCCAAGTTAAATTTGTCAAGTACCTTAAGGTATGTAGGCTAAATCCAAGAGTGCCTATAATGGTAAGATGGAAAGTTCTTTGCATTTATAAAGTATTGATTTTCTTCTATCCATTTATGTTGAGAGAGCATTTTATATATATCTTTTACTATAACATGAAATAAAAGCTTGGAAATATCTGGGGGAGAGTGTTTCATGATGGACTACTAAAAATTGCATGTATTGTGTTTCTTAGCTGTTAATAACATAATTTATGAGATTTGCAGAGATCTAGAATTCCACTTTACAGACAGTACTTTGAAATGTGATTTGGAGTTGATTCAGGGCAAAAATCCAAGCTGTTTAAATTCTCTGGTAAATGGGCTAGAGATCTGACCCCCATGGTCTTCACAGCACAGATTCCCTGGGGCGTGCAACCTGTGGAAGCGCTTTGTGGGTTTGGCTGTCCCAGAAGTTGGGAACCTAGACTGACAAGCAGCCCAGGGTTGGATGCCTGGCTGTTTGTACTCTCACCTCTGATCAGCCCAGCAGATGAGATGCTGAGGTGTTCAGATCCAAGGGCACCAAACTGAAGATCTGACAGTATCCTGGTCACATCACAACTCTGTAAATATCAAATAACATCTTTTTGAATGTTTCAGTTTCAGAAACTGCTAGCTTTTTACAACTACTTCAAGTTTCTGTGAATGTTGCATGTATCGGTCATGGCCTTGCTTGTTCTCCTGTGCACAGACATATATATGAGTTACAATGATAAATAAGAGGGAAATGACAGAAGGATACTGTGGAAAGGAGTTTTACAAATACTAATTTATATGTTGCAGCAACTTCCTATTAGTTATAAGGGTCTTACTCAGCAGGTACATAGAACTGGACAGAAGATAGTTGCGATAGTGGCTAGTTAGTAGAAAAAGTGGTTTTTGTCTGCTTAAGCTGGCTAAGGCTAAGGCAAAAGACTTCTGACAAATTTGGGTCTGTCATCATTTGCGGACAGTTTTTTGTCTGGAAATGACGATTCGTGTCTGTCATCATTTGTGGACTGTTTTGGTCTGGAAAATTTATTGTTTTCCTGATAAAACTGTTCCCCCCACTGGCTGCCTGGCAGAGGAGCTGTGAGGCTGTGACGAACCAGCTCATTTGCTACAGGAGGTGCAGGATGGCTACTAACATTACCTTACCAGTAAACCAGTACAAGCACTGCAGAATGGAAATTATGAGGGTAAAAAAATGGGGATGAACTTTATGCTAGATATATAGTGGGTTTGTTTTGTTTTGATTTGATTTTTTTAAAAAGGGCTTAATCAGCCATTATCAAAAGGTAAAGATTTGCATACTAGTCACAAATCTATGAGTGCTGGCTTCTTCCTGGGACCCTGGGGCTGTTAAAATATCCAGTAATAGACGGAATTACTTTGGAAAAAAAATAATTCTAGTTTTTAAATATTGGTGACACTCATTAGATTTCACAGAAATAAAATATAGTGTTAATTCAATTTTATAATGACCGGACCTCAGCTGGGTGACATTATTGGAGCTGCATGAAAGTCTGGTTTACATAACTGGAGTTTCTAAAGTCCAACACTGTGTAAGACAGAGGTAAAGGGGCATTCCACAAATTATTTGTGATGGTTTTACTGATGTGTTTTGCCAGATCATAGGCTGAAATAACTCAATAAGAAGTCTTCTGACTTCTAGCCTTCATTTAGTAACAGTGTAAATTTTTATACAGAAGAACTAGTTTAAAACATTTGTGCCTAACTTCTTCATATAAAATGAAATTGTAGTAAAACAATCACCATACCAGAAGGTTATGTGACTGTTTGAAATCAGGACATATAAAACTGAAATTTCTAGAAACAGGAATTGCCATTTCATGGCTGCTGTGATGAATTGCCATTAAGACATTATCTTCAAAAGAACAAAGAGCTTTCTTACCTGAGTAATTTTGGAAATAATAGGAGCAATTCACTAGATATTTTTTACTGCATCCAGACTTTTTTTTTGCTAAACATTTTAAAGCTTTCCTTTCCCTTTGACACAGAAATGAAGATATTACTCTGCATGTAGTGCACATGACATTGCAGCCTTTACTCATGGAGATCTGTGTATTCCTATGCGTGTCCCAGGCCTGAGGCAATGTTATATTTAAAAATAAGCACAAGTCTGTAAGGATGGATGTCTCTCTTCCAATCTAGCTTCAGCTTGAACATTTAGTCCTTTTTGGGGGTTGACTCTACTCACCATCATTTGTTATGGTACACTTTCCTCAGCAATAAATTGAAAATTGTATGACTGATGGATATCTAAACCACTATTAATTAATGTCTGAAAAGACAATGCTGTTCACACCAGTATTACATGTTGTTCATACCAATATTGCAGGTTCATAATAAAAAAAGCAGCTAGATCATAAAGGAGTAGCAGTTTTTTATGGAATTTAGTAAGTATGGTGTGAAATATTATTTTAATCCTATGAAGGATGAATGATCTGATGTTTAACAGTCAGGACTGTCCAGTCCTGACCCAAACAAAGAAGTAATGGCAGCATTCTGTGAGAGATCAGGTGGCTTTATAGCTCCCAGTTATTATTTTGTTTCATGCCATTTCTTGTTTCATGCCTTTTATTGGAGGAGACAAAAAGACATTCTGAGAGATATAGAATTATAGAACAGGACAAAATGGGATTATACTGACATGGAAATAGGGGCTATTTCATTTTCTGTATTTACTGGATTACTCAGGTTGTTGTTAGCAGTAAATGGACAACATTGCCATTTTAGCTCTGTAGATGAAGTTAGGCAGCAATTCTAGCTGAGCCATACTGAGATAGCCTTTTGTTTTCTAAAAATAGTCAGTTTGTTAAACAGAATCATATTTGTGATTACCACAAAATCTCATGTAGAAAATCTTCTCACAGTCACAAAAAAAATTTGGAATTGGTTGTTTTGTGTAACATTTATATTGACATCAAACTATCATTGGCCATCGCTTTTAATCTGATATATGTGAGTGTCACAACCATGGACCACAGTTAAATTAAAAAAAAAGCTTAGGTGGCAATCATGTACCTTGATTACTTACCAGAAGATAATGAATTTCATTAATAGCTCATAAGTTCATTCCCACTGTTATTTACAAATAATATACACACATAGAGAAAAAAATAACAGTAGAGACAATCAGGAGTGGTGTAGAACATAAAGTAATGTGTTATTGGGATGCTGCTTTTAGGTATCTGCATGCAAGCGTGTGTCTAGGATACTCAGAACTGCTGAGAAAGGGAGTGCATTGATGATATTATTAGCATATAATTCCTGCCGTAGTAATAAGAGATATAAATCTGGATCAGCTTCCTCTGGGTTTGTTGCTATTCAGACGTAGGTTTACAGTTCAGTAAGAGGTATAGTTGCTTGCCAGATACAGAATTAGATACATTTTGTGATTTAATGTGTTCATATTGCTTATTAATTCAGAGCTTCTCACTAATTATGTGCTAGTTGAAAAGTTTGCTGTTGATGGCTCAAGTGTGGTCACTAGCTTTTTTATATAGAAGAACGTTAAATAAAACTTTTAAAAAAGAGAACACAAAGAATGAAACTAATTCTACTAATTCAGCGATCCAAGCTGAAAAATAACAAGAAAAATGTTATTCAAAGAAGACAAAAGCAGTTGTGCTCACAATGTTTGATTACAATGTCCCACAGCTTGACACATTTAATTTAATACTCTTTAACTGGGGAAAAAGAAAGATATGCATAACAAGATTACACATGGAAATTGTCTTTGCATTACTTTCAAATAATCAATACTGAGAGGAGAAGGGAGAAAGGAGAGAAGACAGTCCAGACTATTTACATCATTTGTTTGGTTAATGTACTGCTTCTAAAACAGGAAGAGAAGACAAAGAAAAGAGACAATTTCTCTGTCTTTAAGTATGAAAATCCCGAGACTCTGCTCTGTCAGAGCAGCTGTTACACAGATAGGCTCCCTGAATCAAAGTCTGTGTCAAAGTGGAGAGATTACCTTGACTACCAGTGTTGGGAGATAACCATCACCAGAGTGACAGAGGCAAAGAGAGACAGAGAGCAACTGCAAGGACAATAAGCTATGTGCACGTAGAGAAATTTCATCTTTCTACGCCTAGGAAATGAGTTTGCTCTTTATCTCCCTGTGCATTTCTCTCTCTCATCCAGAGGAGCAACCCTGCATTCCCAGGAGACCGAGAGTTTCCACTTGTCCTCTA
>VWYP01014844.1:162654-187861 GCA_013400435.1 Pycnonotus jocosus | reverse complement strand
TCAGGCAAAGAATAACTTGAAGATAACATGACCATGGCTGGTTTTTCACTTTGATCTCAGCAGGACCTCTGCTGAACTGTTTCTTTTTTTTTTTTTTTTCACTTTCTTTCTACCCATCCCACTTCTCCTCCCACTGTTTCAGATGCTTCTTAGAAAGAGGAAGGAAAGATAGAGTTTCTTTTTTACATGCTCGTGCATTTACANAAAATATTTTTCTAATTATTTTATTTATAGTTTGGTAGAATCAAGGACTTTCTGATGTGGATCAGGACCTCATCATGCTGGACATTGTAAGCACAGAACAAAAAGCTGATCTGCTCCTCATGGAATTTATTATCACTGTTAAATTTTGGCAATAGCAAAATGAATCTAACGTGGAAAAGCAGTTTTTGCTAACTTATGTGCTACATCCTTTTTTTCTTGGGACCTAATGAAAACTATCCATTGGGAATCATTACAGCTATTTTTCTTTTTTCCCATTGTCAGAGTAAACCTACTGGGTTGGCATGCTTTTTATGGGCAGCAAAGGTTAGTAGTGAGATTTGTTGGAGGCCAGAAAAGTGGACGTTTCTGCTTAAAATTCACATCTTGCTTCTGCTTGCATTGCAGTTCGCAGGACTTCATGTGCCATCAGATTTATTGTTGGGAATCTGACTCAAATTTGATCTTAATAAAAAACTATTCTAATTGCATATAAAAAAATTCTAAACAGGTCAGCTTGCTTCTTCCTGCCAGGCAACCCATGAAGCAGCAAATGACTTTGGATGGTGGTGCATGTTCACTACCTAGCATTAATATTTGTCTTAAACCTTAAAATGTGGTCATGTGTAGGCATCCTTGGCTTCAGGACCTAAGGAAATTTCTTTTTGTCATGATATAAAGTCAGGCTGAGATTTTTTGTTTCTCTGAAATCAGACAAAATTTTGCAAGTGATTCTGGAAGGAAGAGAAGAAGAGCGCAGGGTCAGTAGCAGTCCTCTTCCACAAGTCATCTGTATAAATCCAGTGTTGAAGAGAGAGAAAGAATTTTACCTGTAGGTATGAAATGACATAAAAGAAAATGACATGTGAAATTTAGGTAACCACTGCAGTTTTAGTAATATGACCATTAAAGAACACACTAAGATTAGTAATACTGGTGCAGTTAGAAATGCAGTTGGAATGCCAGATGACATTTGTGTCATTTTATGGTAAATGAGTGCCATCTACTTAACAGCAGCAGGAAAGTACAGTCTGAGATAAGAAAAATTCTGAAATAGCCTTCAGCCCTACTCTTCTCACATACCCCTACCACCATGGTGACACTTCACAATGGAGATCCATGGATGTACCTTTCCCAATTGATGGGTTCTTGTGGCTTCATTCTCCTTGTAACCCTGAGCTGTGACAGTGAAGAGTCCATTAGTGTGACCCTGAGGACCTTGCCCAGGAGCATTTGAAATGGTAAGTTTCACTCTGTTTCTGATCCCTCACCTCAGCAAAGATGAGACTCCATGCAGAGACAAAATGCATGTCCAGTCTATCTTTCTACAACTCTCACTTCACACTGTATGCTGGTCTATATCTCCAGCTCCTTCATTCCCCCCATCTGCCTGACTCAAAAAGGAGATGAAAACTGGAATTCAGTCCAAGAGGCTTTGAGGGAAAGATGCACAGCAGAATACATCTGCCAGAACTCCCAGGTAAAGAGAATTTGAAAAACAAATATCAAAACTTGCCTACAGTACCTGAAAGGATTACAGAAAGAGTCCTGAAGTCAGCGTCAGGTAGGAGAAATCCCAGATTTCACTCCCACACACTTACAGTTGTGGTGAGGCACTGAAACTGATGATAGGCACAGCTCCTGCCTCCAGCATCACAGCTTCCTGCTCAGCAGAACAACCAGCCCTTTTTTGAATGAAAGTTAAACTACTTCCCAAGTTTTGCAGCAAGGCAGAGATTCTGAAACAAATCTAAACTCCACAAAACTGAAGAACACATTTCTCATAATCCTCAGGATGATGTGACTCCAGGGTAGTTTCAGAGTGGCATAGCTCTCTGGGTATGCCACATCCAAGAGTACAGAAGAAGACAGAGCAGAAGACATGACAGACACCATGAGAGCAGGAAGGATTCCAAACAAGGCACAGAATTCCTGAGCGCCCCGTGATATTTCGGTTTCTCTCTTGCTTTGGCAGCACTCTTATCAATGACAGACCATTCTAGAATTTCTCTGCTCAAACTTCAGTCAGTCTGCAGTAAGGGTTTTGAAACAGTTTCTTGCAACAGAAACAGTCTGTCCTGTTGTCCTTGGCTGTAATTTTTCTCTCTCTCTACGTTTTCTGCTAGTGCAGCATTTTAGTGCTGCAGTTGTATTAACATACTCTGCAAAGCATTTCAGTACCTTTCAGGTTGAGAAGAGCTATATTAATGTAAAATATTCTTCGAAGAGTAAGTTAAACAGAAAACACTATATTGATTCTATGCCTCACAAGGTCTTACAAGAATTAATTCAGAGAGGCTTGGATGTAAGCCTTTTTTGCACAGACTGAAAAGTGGCTGAAGCCTTGTAAACAAATTGCAAAGATTAATGACACTGCAACTTGCTAGGAGCCTTCTCAAACACATTTTCTGGGTGCCTTGGAACATTAAGTACTTATGCTAACAACACTCTTGAAGTCAGGACTTACTGTGGAAGATCACCCAGTTTTGCAGATGGGAAATAGAGGAGCCTGGAGAGTTTTTGCAATGCATCAGCCAGGATTTTGGTAGAAGTTCAAATCCAGTCTAATACTCTAGTTGCACAACCACCCTTTCTGATAAATTTCTCCCACCTATCTTTAGAGATACAGATACTAAATAATTTTTATTTGTGTTTGAATTAACATATTTCTCAGGCTTTAATATCAGTTAAACCAAAAATTAGTGGTAGTCTCTCTCCATAACATTTCCATCACTTTCTATGCTCTTTTGAGTCATACAATATTTAATATTATTATATTAGGTGAGTCTTATAAAATCTGTTTTCTATACTGACATTTAGAGGAACATCAAAAAGAATAGTAGCAGTGGACAGTATCCTCTCTCTAACACTGATCAGAAAATTATGCTTATGGAAAGAACATGAAAGGAGACCTATGCCAGCCCGTTGCATATAGACCAAAGATTAACTCAGTGTTTAAATACACATTTTATGTTGATAGCTCATGGTGTACCCACGCAGTTCTTATAGTCACTTTTTAAACCTTAAAATTATTTTGGTTTCTTCATTCCATGACTGCAAGTTCAACAGTTTAATTGCCCTTTGAGTAAAAAGCTGGAGGTTTTTTATTCCATTTGTTAAGCTAGTTTGGTTAATAACCACAGTACCTTGTGTTATAAAAGTCAGTACGTAATCACTTTCTATATACCTTCTTCAAGTTATTTGTGATCTTATATGTTTGACATACTCTCTCAGTCTCTCTTTTTATGAGACTATGTTCTTTTAAGCCTAACAGACTTTTGGACAAGAACATGATCAAAAGTGTTTTGGAAATCAAAATGCGTTATGTCAAAGGGATGAGACATGCCCAGAGATTTCAAGAACAGATTACTGTTGCTTTACTGACTCTGCCTGAGAATGTCACATTTATCCACATCTGTTATTTTTATTCTTTATCACAGCTTCTGTCCATTTGTTTGATAAGAAAATCAGACTTTTTTGTTCATAGTTTTCACAGCCTGCTTATTCCCCACCCGCACAGATGCCAGGGGTTCTTTAAAAATGGGAGTTTTGCTTGCCACCGGCTCTTTCTCTGGAATAAACACTAATTTATTCAAGAGTTCACTCAGAGCAGTTAGTAGTTCAGCAGCAACTTTAAGAACTCTTAGGTTAATACCATCTGTTTCTTATGGTGTTTGTTATTATACATTTTATTGATCTGCTTTAAAACCCCTTCTGCTGACACTTTACTTTGAGGTAGTTTTCTGGACTCGTTTCCTGTAAGTAAAGGCAGAAATGTCTCTAAGCTCCATGTGGATAACACTAATGTAAGCAGTTCTCTCAGCCTTTCTGCTATGGCCACAGCATCTTCCAGTGCTTTTTCCTTGTCTCAGCCATCTGTCAGCCCTACAGACTTGGGAAGGATGCTTGGTTTTCATGTATTTTAGGGATAGTGTATTACCAATTTCCATGCCTTTAGCAGATTGCTTCTTGGAATCAGTTTTGGTATAGGTTATTATGCTTTCACATTTCGTGTATCAGAATTTTTACACGTTTTCTGTTTTGCGCCTTTGGATACAAATTCTGCTTTTTGAGGGAAGTAATTTTACTTATAGTTGCCTCTTTCCCTCTGTTGTTTTACCACATTCTCTATTTTTTGTCATTTAGATTATTTTTATACAAATAAACATTTATGTTGACGATGGTACCTTTAAAAGTCCTTGATGCTATTTTACCCTTTTTGTTACTCCCCTTCATCCTTTAAAAAGTTTCTTGGTTACCACAGTTTCCATTCTGAAGTTAAACTTTACTGTAGTGATTTTTTTCACCTCTCTAAGGTTGCTGAATCTGAATCTGTGGTAACTCTTCTTTGTTTTGAAGAGAGTTGCGTCAAGGGACACTCACCAGGAATTTCTAGGATTTTAACTTTTGCATAGTGTTTTACCTTGACACTTAGCTAACATTAATGGGAAAGGAGAGGTCTCATTGCAGATGTGTTTTCAGCCCTTGCAGGTTCTCTTTTCATCAACAGTATTGTGTAACCAGCATTCTCCTCTTGATTAT
This sequence comes from Pycnonotus jocosus, assembly GCA_013400435.1. Lineage (NCBI taxonomy): Eukaryota > Metazoa > Chordata > Aves > Passeriformes > Pycnonotidae > Pycnonotus > Pycnonotus jocosus. The sequence goes on along the minus strand of VWYP01014844.1, from coordinate 183,118 downwards.
GAAGTCAAGATAACTCATAATATTCTCCCTATTTAAGCATGAAATTTTAATGTGAAGAATTTCTGTGGTGCAAATTTAGAGATTTTATTTTTTAATGTTAATTATATTAACCATGTTCACCAATAATGCAGACTTTCTGTCCCTGTATTTTCCTCAGCATAAAGCTTTGGTGTCTAATTTGCTCTTTGATTTTCTAGAGTTCCACTATTTACTGCCCTTCTTTGAAGTGCCTGAGATTTATGTCATGCCAACTGTCTCAGTCATAGATTTTCCCCATAACTCCACTGTTACTTTTCCCAGTGCTGCTGTTATCCACATGAACATTCCCCAACAGCTCCAGAAAAACATTCTCTAGGTAATTGTCCAGATGGCTCATGAAATTTGCCACTTTTGCACCTGGCAGAAAAGTCATCATGCATAATGTACGTATGTAGAGGGATTTTTTATAAAACATATTGTTTTATAAATAAATAAATTAGGAACTATAACTGGGGTTTTTGCCAGATGCTAGAGTGTTTATAACTTGTTTCCTAAGAAGCATGGAACAAAGAGTATTGACTCAAGAACCCTAGGATGAGCATTTACAAAGCTACTTAATTGTCTTCATGCAAGTGTTCCTTCAAAGCTATCATTTGCCATATGTTTGCAATAGTTAACAATTGGTAAACTGTGAATATGTGATCACTTTATAACAACCTAGCATGCCAGTGGTTTCTTTGCTTTAGGCTAGATTTCTCTGTGTGTAGTCTCTTAACTTTGACCTGATAGCCACATTTCAGGTCTTTGGGACAGAGTTGGAAGGCTTCCATTTTATTCTGTAATTCCTGAGTTACTATTAAAATCCAGTCATAATCCACAATTACCAATTCTACATAGGCTGCACCTTCATCCTGCCTGTCTGTGCCAGATGGAAGGCCCCTCTTTACCAACACAATCAGCACATTCCTGGTCAGAGAACTGAGTCTGCAGGGAGTTCCTGCAGTAGACAGAGAATTCCTGTAGTAGGCAGGGAGTGTTACGATTTTACAGACACACACACATGCACGCACACACACACACACGCCCCTTGCAAGAGTGAACTTACTTGTGAGACATTGAACTTGTGTGACAAATGCACAGAACATGGTTCATATACATATATGGATGTACTGAATTTACACAATGCAGTACCAAGCCTCCAGTAGGGGCTGCTATAAAAGCTAGTGCAATGCAGTCAAAGAGACCATAGTCAATAAAACCCTTACATTATTATCTGGTATGCAGCCTTAGAATAATAACTTCAAGCACCTTCCAAATCCAAGACACAACATTTACATAGAACTTTATATTCATACAATGTTCTTCTTCTTATTAATATTATTATTATGGGGTCTAGTGGGTTTGCGTACAGTGCCTTGGTCTTTTTTTAGGTAGTTGAATGTATAATTTAACAAATCACTTGGAACTTACCCCAGGAAGAATCTCAGTTGTTGCATTGGCATTGACAAATCTCCTGAGTGGGATGATAACAACCAGAGGCAAATGCTGTCATAAACAGTGATTTTACAGGGCTTACACAAACTCACAAACAATTCGATCAGTCCTGTAGCATCACCAGCAGGAAAAAATGCACCTTCTCACATGCATTTGGAGACTATAACACGGAGTTGCGGTCTAAGATCCTTTAAATTTGCATTCCTCTTATTTCTTGCATCTAGGTCTATGCAGCCTTGGCTTGTGTATTCCTTACTCCATCATTCTGTGTTCCTGCAGTCCTTGTATGCATAAAGCATCTGAGCAGCCCCCTTGCTTCCTTCATGTTACTTTTTTCTATCACAGAAGGTAGGAATTCCCTTTTGCTTTGAGTCACTTGCTGTGAGAAAAAGGAATTTTCAGACTTGACTGCAACCTTGCTCCATTCTATGGCATACACCCACCCACACAAAAGATTAAGGAGGATGACTCATGTCTGGGTAAATTTATTGCTTTACAGAGACCTAATAATTCTCTCGGAAAAGGTATTGGAAAACTGGTTGGAAACTCAGTTTTAGAGTGTGATGACCCAGCATGCTCTGGAAATCATTTCCTATAAGATATCAGAAAAGTTGCACTTTTGGGCTATGCTAAACCCCCTCTTTCATTTTCTTCTAGTGTATCTTTTGGAGTACATGCAGTAAGCACATGCAGATGAAGGCATTAGAGAGGTTTCTGGGCCTTTGTGTACGTTTCAAAGGTACAACTGTAGAATTTACAGATAAAAACAGGCCAGGATACAGTAATGGAGAGCATAATATTGCAAACATATAGGGTCTCGGTCATTCCTTCATTTGTCTTCACCTTGATGGAAGAAGGTCTACAATAAGTGAAGGATGGTCCTGCTGTAATGAAGCTGTCAGCAGTAACGAAAGTCGTTTGTGCATGGCCTACCACACTAAATTACTGCTGACTGCCCTCAGCACAGCTCTCATCAATCCGAACACACCTGCTGCGCAGGGAGATGTGGACCATGGGGGAAGATATCATTATTCTCTCAGGGATGCCTCTGCTGGTTCTTCATCATCTCCCATCCCTCCTCTACATAAGTTATCATTGATCAAGTCTTGTTATTTTTTTAGGTATAGAGCCATGGTACATACAGTAACACCATTACTCTTCCCTGCAATTCACAGACACCTCTAAATTATTTCTTGCCCTTCCAAATGAGTTATTGTCCAGCATCTAAGCATCTAAGCTCTTCTTTTTTTCCACTTGTGCCCTGAATATCAATGTTGAAAATAAAAAGTAATACTTCACTTAAATTCATACTTCCTAGAACTAAGTCAATCACTATATTGATCTAAAACAGATCATTGGACCACTTCTAATTAGCTTTCATTAGTGGTTGTTCATGTACAAATTTCCTGCAGAGTGGGCCCTGAACAAAAAACACATCCAAATGCTACCAGCCTGAATGCATGGGCAACCTTCCATGTCAAAAAATAAGGGTGGTCACGTGGGTATCAGAAAAATAAATTTAATCAACTTATCCCTTGGCTATAAATGTCAGGAAAAATCATTGACAGAGAGGAGTATTTGTTCAAAATTAATTCTGTGGAATTAATTTTTCTGTACAGGAGAGAAGGATGGTATTTTGTTTACATAATCAGCACCCTCTAATTATATTCTTTCTGATGAACTCATCACACCTTGACATTTATTTTATATCACTTGTATCAGTCTCAAAATTAAACCAACATTGAAATGTTTACCCCTGCATCTCTCTCTCATGCATTTGCCTAGTCCCAAGATTGTTTCTTCTATAAGGCTATAAGTGGTATAAATTCTGTTGCACAGAGAGAATTCACATTTCTGGTCTTTGCTAAGTAAAGCAATGTTCAGAGCTGTTGGAACATCAGCTGTAATTTTCACTCTGTATATAAAGACTGGCCACACCATATGATCTCCAAACTCCATTCCTCAACCTGTGCTCCCATCCTCAGGTTCTGTACAGACACTACATCCTGCCTGTGAGCCATAAAAGGTTCTGGATTAAAATGATAGCAAAAGGATTCTATGTCTGTGAAGTCCCTCTTCCTTACTTACATATTTTCCACACCTTTCTATGAATTTGTTCAGAGCTGCATTCAATGGATAAACCCTCATTTGTCAAAAGTTAGGCACATCACTGTAAGTTTCACAGGAAAATTGAACTTTCTGGTTCTAGTGAAAACCTGAAGGGAACATTCCATAAGACTTCCTGAAAAGGTGCCCTTTACCAGGGATCAGAACAGATCAGAACAGCAGTAAGATAATTTTCGTTGCTCATCTTAAAACCTGTCATAACTCAATAACTTTCCTAAGATATTGGCAGAGCATGGAGTAGCTAGATCTCTTTTAAATAAAAACCACATCTTATATCTATATTTTATTTGTGTATGCAAAAGAAGCACTGTCTTCTATATAAAAGTGATTCACCCTCAGTATTTTGTGTGATGGCAATTCAATTTTACAATATCCATCACTTCTAACTTGCTGCAGTGTTAACTCAGTATCTTTAAAATGGCTTTGTTATCTATATCAAATGTGCTTTTAGGGTCCAGTACTGAAAGTTATTAGCACCCTAAAAAACCTAACACTTTTCATTTGCAAATGTAAACCTGGCTGTATCATAAAAAGCAATGAAAGGAATATATCAGGGAAAAATATGGGAAACTGCCAGGTTAATAATTTAGAATATTGGGATGGAAATGTGTCTGGAGAAATGTATTTGGTTACTTACAAGAAGTCATTCTTTTCTCTATTAATATTTTTAACTACTTAGCCTTCAGATTTATACTCAGGTATAAGTCACTAGAGACAACATCTACATTTACAGTTATGAACCAGGCTGGATGCCGAAATGGCATCAGAAGAATGCAGAAGAGCAAATGAAAGATATAGAAAAGTGTAAAATAAATTGTGCTCTGTGGTTGTTTATGAGAGAATGTGTGCATATATTAATATGTGTACATAAAAATGAAATTATTGTGTGCACAATTTTAAGAATTTTATCAAAGTTTCAGGGGTAAGAATTGACAATTAGGAAATGACGGGACTAAGTGAGTACCTGCAAAGCTAGTTTAGCCTCTGGTACCTATGCATGATGACACATCTCTTAGTTCCATGATCACTCACTTCCATTTACAGAGAACTGTTGTCTCAGTCAGTGCTCAGAATTCACAGAATGTACCTAATGAACAGCTCTTTAATATTTGATTTTCTTCTTATTGTTCAGTGTGTGCTCTTAGTTCTTATTTACTGCGTTACATTCAAACCCTGCCCTGAATACACAACTGTTCATTTCCTTGTGGACTTTTCTATAGTGCTGATGACTAATATCTAAGTGCTTTGCAAACATTAATGAATTTATCTTCTCCAACCCAGGTGAGGGGAAGGCTGTCATTATCCTCTTATTGTAGGCCCAAAACTGAACCACAGAGGAGTTCAAGTCAAACACAGCCACTAACACCAAGCACACTATCTGAGATATGTAACACCTCCATTTTCAGAGTACTTAGCAGTCGATTTGACTTTGTATGCTGAGAGCACGTCCCTGATTGACTGCAGATATAGTTGTGAGGATTTTACACTCCTGCCAATCAGGAAAAATAGTCTCATGCTGGGCACCCTGGGAACAAGGAACAAACTGTTAATGACCCCATCTGAAAACCCCACTTGGATTTGAAGTCACTTACTAAGCAACACATCAGAATTCATCAGAAAAGATAAGACCTAATTCTTGAATTCAGCATATGACTGGTTTAACTGTGAGACTTTATCTTCTTGAAATTCCTGCCTCAAAAAACAAGCAGCTTCTAAAAATGCACAACAGAAGAAGGAAAATCCCATGCGAGTTACTGGCACTAGTGCAATAGTGCTTACTTTATTCTTCAAAAATGGTCCATATGCTATATCTTAAGTCATAGTTTCAATGGCAGACATCTGGAAGTCAATTTAAGACAGGTCTAGTCAAGTGTTTTGACCTGATATAGTCTAATTAGAAAATCATTGTTGTGGAGGGAAAGACAGGTGTATCACCTGGACAACAGAAGCTGACTGGAGTCACTTATCTCATAAGCAGTTACAGACGTGCTTAATTTTTTGTCCCTTTTGCATCTGTGACCTCAGAAACACATCCTTGTCTCATGTAACAGATGGAAATGTGCAAAGAGCCTCTGCCATGTAACACCACCTCTTTTATCATAGAATCAAAAAGTAATTGAGTTTAAAAAGGTTATGAACCTTTACCATTTTAAGAATGCCCTTAACTAGGAGTGGTTTAGAATCGTGCTACTACTAATTTCTGATTCCATTCAGGACATATTCTCTGACCTGCTCATTACCAAATAAATGAGCAATATTATCTGTTCATTTTCTATCTAAATACCTTAAGTGTCTAGATTACCTATCTAAAGACAGGCCTACAGAAAGAACCTGCACCTACAGCTTTATTGCTCAACACAGAGCACCAGTAAACCTCCAGAGTCAGTGAGAATTATCGGTAAATAATATGGACAGTTTTTCTAGGGTCTCCTGATAATGTTAAGTATGGTTAAATATAAAATATGACAAAAAACTAGAACAAGTCTTCCAGATGACAAAATGGGTGTTCAGTGCTACTAATAGAAGTCTAATCAAGAACAGTCAACTGAACAAAGCAGAGGACATTTTCCAAATGACTATTTTAATGTCACTTAGTAGATTAAAAACAAAGGGCAGCATGCTTAGTTTTGGAAGCAAAGATATAAGTAATTTCTAACACTCCATTGATTGCAATTCTTTATGCCACTGCAACGAGTAGTCAGAGTGAGCATCTGAATTATTAAAAACAATATACAAGATAAATTGATCTATTTTTTTTATTTATCTTGATCATAATAATACTGGTCAGTAATTTTTGCTGAAGAACAGAACACAGTAAACATTGTGAACACACCTTGGAAAAGCTAAGAGGTACAGCAGCCTAATGAAATAGAGCAGAGACTGAATGATCCTGCAAATAAAATTACCTAAGGTGTCAACTGTAATTTTAGACCTGGGTTTTCTTTTAGTTTTTTCTCTTGCTCTTTCTTCTCCAATTTTGCCCTACTCCATCTACTTTTGCTTTCTTTTAGTGCTAAAATACTGCTTATTTAGAAAATACCCAAGGCAAATATTTCAGAGACAAGTCCTGTTATTTCAGTGATGAGATAAGGTACTTTCTAGCCTGAGACAGTCACACAAATGAGTATATAGGTATTTAACGACCATCCTGCAGAATCAAAGAGTTCATTATGGACCAGAATGACTTTCCGTATCTCCTATGTCTACTGGATGCATATGCTCTGGGAACAAAAGGTATTGCAGTGCTCTGAGTTTCTTCGTTTTCCTTTCTCTGTAGTGTATTTGTTTCTCCTAAATATTTTCTCTCAAATTTCATTGATTTTCTAGTCTTTCTATTTATTCTTCTTTCTTTTCCGGCTCCTTTCTCACCTTCATATTTTCCCTTTTCTTTCTTTCTGTTCTATCTCTTCTTTTAAAACTTTTTTTTTGCTCTGTACCTAGTCCTACCCTCCTGTAACCTCAATCTCTCAAGTCCCCATTCCTATCTCTTTTTCAGTATAACCTTCCTTCTAGATATATTCCATATTTACTCATGTCATTTTTTTCTGTCTTTCTTCTCCGTGATCCTACTGACCAGTGGCCAGAGAAACAGCTAAACCCCAAGTATTCACTATACCTTCCTTTCCTAAGTGAACCAGATTCTATTTATGAGTAGTATTTGTATTTCCAAAGAAATGAGACACTCTAAGTGATCCCAAAGGCCTTGAGGGCAAGGAACAGTACATCTAGGATATTACATCTAGGAATACTACATAAAGAAACAATGCTCATGCAAAACAACGCTCATGCAAAACAACTTTCAATCAAGTAAACAAGACCTGCAATAAGAGAAGGATTGTAGAGAGACCAAATCTAAGTAATTTGAAAAAAATTTTTGGAAGCCTAGGGAAGAACTCTGCCAAATTTTGACTGGAATCAGATGTCCTACCCCTTGATCCCAAAACCTTGGCTATAAGGCCATTTCTGTCAGTCTACAGTGACTTGCTCTACTTCTCCTTCAATTTGGATTATTGCCTTTCTAATGGCCTCTGATTGTTACTGTTACAAGGAAGAACAGGATCTGTCTTTCTGTTTTCACATATGAATCTCCATTCTTTAAGGAAGCAAGGATCAAGAAGTCCCCATGAAGAAGTCTGCACATAGCTCAAAACAGTAAACTGTTTTCTTGAGTTTGCATTTTAATTGAAACCTAAAAGTGATGAGAATAAAAGAAGTGGCACGTGCAGTTCGTGGTTAAGAATTTACAGCTAACCAAGGCAACTGCAGCAAAACCTGAGAGAGTGAGTTCTCTCTCTGGAATACCTGACCTTCCAAGTCAAACACTTGCTCTCTAGTCCTTCCTTCCACAGCAGATGAATACAAGCTTTACTGCAGAGGCACTAAAGCTCCATGCAAGTAACTGCTGACTAGGGAGAATGGCAATTTGTGATGAGGAGTGAAAGACATTTCTCCTGTGCTTACATGGGGACAGTCAATATATTTTTCTTCTATCATCAAATAGCAATTAAACAAAGCTGCTTCTCTAGCCCCCAGTTTTTCAGCACAACTTTACTGGTACAAAGATAAAATTAAACAAACATAAAATGAATCAAATATATGTGCAACCATCTTTAAGATCTAATAATAATTTCTAACCTTCTTTAGAGCTTATCCCTCATCAACTGTAATAGTCATTATTTAAGGAGACAATTTACAACATCAATTAAAATTAAGCTTTCAATTGCTCAAGTACATCTTAAAAATGTAGTAGAGTTAAGAATTTCAAAAAGAAAAGTGATACTATTCACTTTAACATAGTTTTATATTAGCAGAAAACAAAGAACAACTCACAGACTTTAAGCATCTCTTCTTAAGCAGCTATACCCATTCAAACTAAAGGTCCACAGCTTTGCTTTGGGTACAAAGTGCCAAAACTTTCCTTATTTTATGTAACTGTGCCCTGCAGTGTTCTAATGCTATCTGTACCATAACTTTAAATTTTCACATGTGATCCTAGCTGCAGGAGCAGCCACTGTTCTGTGAGACACTTAATGTAACAATTCAGCCTGTGTTCAGATATTCTCTGCAGTTTCAGCTGCAGAGGGATAAGACACTATTAAACCTCATCTAGTTTGGTACCACACCTCTGTTGTGGGTTGCCCACCCCACAGCAATGCCAGCAGAAGGAAAGGAACCAGTTTTGTGAGTGAACCTCATGTACTGCGGCACAAGGAAAACATTATAGCTGAAAACACCAATGAAGGCTTTCTGTGCTGTGCCAGCTGACTTTGCCCTGGAACAGAAGAATAACAACAAGAGGCTGGGAGCCTGTAACAGCTCTCATTATGCACCGAGCTGTGCAGAGCAGATGATCGCAGAGGGAAGAGATTTATGCTGACTTCTTGTTTTCTCTTCTGGATTTCATTGTCCCCATGACTAAACTGAGATCTTGTTCAGAATGAAAGCAACAACGTGCTTTCAATGCGAGAAAAATATAACACATAGATGACCTTGAATTTGTGTATTGCAGACTGTGGTTTGTACTTCAGAAATTGCTTTGAAAAGTTAGTTGAATGCATTGCGATCTTGGGTAAAATGTCAATTAGGCTTCTATACTTTTGAAATACTTTTGTGAGCACTTTGCTGCATCCTCAGGTAATAGAACTTCTTCTTAAAGACAGTAGCAACCTTGACAAGTTTCCAAGATGTCAGCCTGCCCTGTACAAGAATGCAAACTAACATACAGCCTGTGCCAAACTGGTCAGTGCAGCCTGCACCCAGTCCCAAGATAATGATTAAAAATTAGAAAAGGCATAGCTTAAGAATTGTATCTTGTTTTCTCTTATTTCCTTTCCTGCTCTACCTTAACATAATTTAGTCTGCACAAACTCTCCTCTGAAATCACACTGTGTGGGGTTTTGATAAGATATCACCCTGTTAAGACATCTCTCTCGGGAAGACCTGAGGGAAATGTACGAAGAGTTTGCATTAATGCATATGAATTCAGTAATGTATAGAGTTGCCTTTCTCCTAGGGTGTGAAAATTCCAACAATGCAGACATGGCTGATGTGACTGGAGCTCACAAATTGTAGCTAAGATTCCAAAGCCTTGGCAGCTTTCCTTTGCTAGTAGGTGTATGGGATTACTTCTGGGACAGAAAGGGTGTTTTGCCCCTCTCAGTTTTCTTCGTCAAATTTGAAGTGCTGACTTCTGGAGACTGCTGTTGAAAAGTGTCAGTACTGTGATAAAATTTCCAGCTATTAATTTCACTGTTTGCAAGTTGTTTCTACATTGAAGATAGATAGTTCACAGAAAGATGCATTTTTGTATATTAACAGTAAAGGGCTATAAGCAGCTAGAACAAATTATTTTAATAAGATTTTCACTCTTTACTGAACTCAGCTGAAGAGAAAAAGTGACTGAGAAATCCATTGTCTGGCCCCTTCTCCAGGCTATCCAACAAAATCACCTGGTTCCATATTTTCCAAGTGCACTGTCTGCAGGGTGAGATTTGGCACTGGGTTTTCCTAAGCAGCTGCATATTTGCAACTGCCCATGAAATCAGTGTCTGTAGTGTCTTGGAAAAGGTGCCCAAGATTAGAGGATCTTTTGAAAAGTAAGAAAATTACTTAATTTCCTTGTGAGATGGAAAAGGAAAGCAAGCATAATGATACAAATACCTCTCATTTTATTCTAGGATGAACAGCTTATATCTTAATTAAAGAACCATGAGCATTTCAGATGAAGTGTAATAGTGAAATTCATTGGAATTTGCTCTTTAGGGCCTGGTTTCCCTCATTGTTACATTAGCAGATTCACCTCAGGTGCAAAAGATCTGTGTTTTTTCTCATGGAAATTTTGTTGTGACTGGATAATTCTCAAATGACAGGACAGATAACTCTGGATACAGATGACACAGTGTAGCCTATTAAGGCCAGTTATTTCCTTTATCTACCATAAATCATTTCATCTGGCATTTATCACACAGGCATGTTTCTGGATCCAAATGCTCTTGAGGTGCAGGCTCATAGTGTTGATGTTATCTTTTGTAACTTGAGAATCTTTTTCAGAGTGCCTGCTAAATTAAAGTAGACATATTTAGGTATAATGCTTTCTGAAATGTTAAGTAAACAGTTTATCTTTCCTGTGTGTATGCAGAAAAAAACATGTTCATGACATTTGTTTAAGTTATGTCTATCCTATAAATTATGATTGGGGAAATACCCACAAAAGAGCCTAGGATGTGGTTTTATCTTGCATCTGGCCCCACATACCATCCTGATGGTTTATGAAGCCACAAATGAAATTTAGAAGATCGCTTCCCAGGCAGAAAATTTACTTCAGGAAGAACAGGGCTTAAGCTGCCTCCTTTATAATTTTGAAGAAGGTCCAGGGTCAAAGGTGGATGCAGCTGGCCTTGTGTGCAGACCTTCAAGAGAGATTACAGCTGTATTGCAGCACATCAGTGTCCTTCCCTACATGTTACACTTCCTGATGTCAAGTCCAGTCTTCAACAGCGTGGCTTTCGTGTCACTCCTCATAAGAATAGAGATGCAAACCTATCTGGCACAATAACTGTTTATTGAGTAATCTGCACTTGACTTTCAACATTTTTCATCATTATTTTTCTTAAAGACTGAGTGGCTTTGAATGGTGTTGAAGTTGCTGTCACATCCAACACTAGAAGTGGCAACTTAGTGGTTTAAAAAAGCAATTTCACTGAGCTAAGTAGTGAAGTGCCAAAACCACCCAAGGGCTTCAGTGGAATCAGCATAAAACCAGTGTAAAGCTGAAAAGCAGAGAGTAATTTATAAAGGCAAAGCAATTATCAGAGACAGGATTCCATCAGGGGCATAGCGGCACGACAACTCAATCCGTATGGTAAATTGCAAGACTAGCTTTAATGACCACAAATAGTTGGGACCTTTGTTCTGTATTTCTGAAATCTGGAACTCTGGCAGAGCAGCAGCTGCTTGGTGCCACCACACTTAGTTAAGATAGATCAGAGTGATTCCTGTGATACAAAGACATTGAAAAGATAGAGAGAAACCATGTACACAAAATAGCTTATGCAAATTGCCTCTGGTGATGCTTCAAAATGTAGCCTGGGTGGATTAATCAGTGTTAAAAGAAATAGCCATCAAAATAAAAAATACTGTGATGTGTCTGGACTTCTCTCCAGGGAAAGAATTTTGGTCCTGGGCCATATCTCTTGATTTGTTTATGGAGTTACAGGATCAAGTATCATTAAGCACTGCTAAAAGATTAAAAGCTCAGTTTGGAAGCTGGGAACTTGGATGTGGAAGGATGAGTAGTGGCAGGTTGCTGGATTTCTGGAGCCAGTTTTCAACAGCATCTGGAGTATGTCATTAAATTTATCCCATGTGGACAGCTGTTTGCATCAACCTAACAGTGATGACTGTATCCCTGTGGCTTTGTACACCTGACTGAGATATGCTTGCGTTAAGTATTATCTGATAGCAATGAAGACTTAATATTCCTGTGATAAGACTGGTGGAAGATGATGACTCCTGTTGGTGCCATATGTTTCACGTAACGTTTTGATTAATCGATATGTGTGAAACAGCAGCTCTGACATGACTGTAATTAGAACAGCAATATGGGAGAGATTCTCATTTGGCACAAGTGGGTTCTGTTCTGTTAACTTCGAAAAAGTCATCCCCTATTCATACAAGAGCAGCATTCAATCTCCTAGTAGGATTGGAGTAAAAAGCCAGAATAGGTTGAGTCAGCCTACTATGTCTCAATCCAGAGTCCACCTGTGAAATAATAACAAAACCCTGAGAGCACAAATGTATGGAATCCCCGGATGGTGTTATGTGCTCACCCAGGCAGCATATGATCCTGCCATCAGCTAAGAAAAGTATATTTGTTACCTGGTTGATATTCCTGTTTTTCCGATAGCTAGATTTTATGGAAACAAATATATCCAAATCAGCATTATAACTGTGTTAACACTGTAGGTAATAATTCCAGTGCATAAACAGCTTTGGGGTTTTTTGTGCTTGAAGAAAAGGTAGCTCAGGCCATGGGGAAAATACTGTAAGCCTTTCATCTCATGTTACTGGAGCAGCACTGAGGTATGTCAGTTCTTGCCATTTGATAAATGATTTAGAGACTGCTGAAAATCAGTGATCAGCTAGTAATCTTGTCAAGTTAAAAAATTTTCTTGAACCTTCTTTTGTTTGATCATTGTGCCAGTGCCCCAGAGATGATGAGACACTTGTGGCTGACCAGTCTGTCAGTGCCTCGTTATGGGGACTCCACTGAACACCTCGCTATACTGGAGGCCAGTTCAGAGACATGCACCAACAGCGCATCAGAGGCAAATCCTTTATTGCAATTTAGGAAGGATCCCCTTCCTGGATCTCTCGTCTCCTAGCTGAGTATGTTATCCACTGCCAGGAAGTGGCTAGCACCCTTAAAGGATGGAATAACCCACTTTATTAATAAATACACTGACTAGACAAAATTGTGCTATCTTGAGATAATCATTTAGTGTACACAGAGTAAGGTTCTTAACCAATAGGCATCTCCATAGAGGAGAATACGTATTCAGCCTGTTGACTGATTGCTGAAGTTATCATGGAGTCTTACCTTGGAGGCAAGTACCTTTGGCTTTAGCTCCAGGTATTCAGGTGTGCATTGATATCGCAATGAGACTACAATGAAGCAGGTTAATCCAAGGACAGTAATTCTGCCACAGTTGCTGATTCAACAGCAAGACATGTCCCATGTACCTTGGCTGACAGCTGCTATGTGATTTATTGGCTACATGGTACCATCGGGTTGCCATCCCTGGAAAGATTGCAACAGAGCCTGGCCATGGTGTTTCCATTCCGCTCCACCCTCCATTTCATTCCTCTTAGCACATGCTTAAGATTGCAAGCTGTGGGGGGCAGGGAGAATCATTGTTGAAGAGATTTTCTGCATGCCAACCACATTCCATCCAGGAAGTAGCAGCTACATTTTATTATAACTTCTGTGCTCTTATAACTTTTGCTAGAATGTGAATTTAACTTCCCAGCTTTCTCTAATTTTACCCCCAATCATTTTCCCACAGATCTCATTGCATTTCTACAAATCTATGGATCACGTCAGAAAAATCTGTATTAAATAAGTCTTACAAGAAGCCCCACAGGGAATGAGATCTGATGCAAAGTTAAACTCTTATGTCACCTTGAGGTCTTGGAGTAAATTGGTCATGGCCTGATTTGGAGTAAGTCTGCAGTGTCATATGTATTTGTTCTACACTAAGAAACCAGGTTGAGATAAGCCAGATGACAATGATGTCTACTACCAAAACCCCTACAGTTTGTAGGGGTGAAAATTAATTGATAATATCTCTTAAGAAAGTGGAAAGGGCTTTTATAGTTGTAACTATTCCAGATACTTTAGGTGGTTGAGCTTAAATAAAAAGTTTTGGAATATTGCACTGAGATTACAAGCTAAAATATTTTCTCTCATCTGTAATGAAAAAGATGAAGATCTAGATCTAGACCTAGATAGATATAGTTAGGATAAACTGGACTGGGATATCTTATTCAATTTGTGTTCAGACACATCCACATCTTCATCTTCATTTAAAGTCAGTAAAGCAGCTCCAGAAAAATCTGCCAACTGGTGGCTTCTGGTCCTTTGGCTTTGTTGCATACTGATCAACATCCTACAGAACAAGTTACATTTGCAGAAAATCAGTTCAATTTGTCTTCAAGACTTTGCCCATTTGTTGTAGTTGTTACACAACCCTAACTTTGTCCATTTTTATGACTTAGCTATGCATCAAGGTCATAACAGTAAATTTACACCATAGTAAGCTTCATTTCCTGCTTCCACGTTGTCAAGTACAAAAAGGCCATCACGGAAGGAAATGAAACATGGATGAAAGCAGAATCTCATTCTTCATTACAATGTTGCAAATATGGGGTTTTTTCATTATTATTTTCTCTATGCAACACTTTTAAATGCAAGCAGTTCTGCTTGATGGCTACAGTGATGAGATTCAAGATGGCAGCTTGAAAAAGAATCTCTCTGTCATACACCTTCCCAGCAAATTTGTGTTTGCTTTTTGTTTTTCACTGGTTTTCTTTGAACTAAAGCAAAATTATTTAGACTGAAAGTACCAGTTTGTTTTTGCATAAAATATGAAACTCAGAAATGCAGAGTAGGTCCTGTCAAGAAAGTTCAGGTTTTAAAATTATTCCAGACAAGTTTGCAGAGGTATGAAAATCTCTCTTCTGTAAAATTGTTAGATTATGTGTTATAGTGTGACTGCAAAATGTTGAAGCTCTTCATATGTTGCCCCCTGCCTAAATCCAGGGACATTCAGAAGGACATCACACAGTTTCTCTGAATTAATTGTTTATCCTTGGATGAATTTGATTTGAGGAAATTGTCTGAGAGTAAAATCTAGCCATCCCTAACCTTCCAAGGAAGCATGTCTTTGTTCTAAAATAAAATCCTAATTAAACAAGACTTGTTACAAAAGCACAGCTTGTAGAACCAACAAATGAGGGATGGGGGGAGAAGAAGAAATCCTTATAAGTAGCCTATGAGAAGGCTGATTCAAGGGAGGTTATAAAGACAATTATGGGGTCTCATTTTCTTATCTGCTTATACAAATTTTGCATCACTGTTATTGCACCTTACCAAGAGTAGACTAAAGCTGATGCATATAATTAAGAACCAAGTTTAAATTGCTTCAAGATGCCACAGATGATAGGTACACCGCAGGTGCCAAAGTGATGTACCTATAGTTATCTATCACGAGATGAAGGACAGAGGGTTATTTTTAAGGGTTTCGCTGTGAGAGGTTCTGTGTATGTATGGACACACAAACATCTGCCTACACACTTTAAACTGCAAGCAGAAAAAGAAGCAGCTTCAGAAAAGAGTGGAAGGGAGCTGGTGGATGTTGCCTAAGGGGGTCCTGTAACCAGCTGTGACACTGCTCTGTAACAGATTTGTTCTGGAAGTATCAGGTCAGCTCAGGCTGCAGCAAATGGAAAGGTGCAGATGCCCATAGGCCAGAGACAGAATCTGCCTTTTGCTCCTGTCCTGAGTAAGAACCCTGCATGCTGGCACCAGGGAGCACAGAGGCACTGTGTGGGCTGTGCCCCATTCAAGAAGTAGAAGGGTACACAGCTGTAGCTATATTTCTTCAAAAATATTTAAGGCTGAATCTTATTAGGAAGAGAAAGATGAATGCAGCAGGCTGATTTGCAGTATTTATGAAGTACTCATAATGGCATCAGAGAGTGAAGGCAGCTGCCAGATTCTGTGTCCTCATCCAGGTAGCGTGACAAAGTTGCTCCTCTGAGTGCCATTTTCCATGGATCATTATGGTAGGCTAGACTAGATAGAAATCCCAAGAAGCTACGGTTAATACCAGAGTTCAGTTATGATGAGAAAGAAAAGTAGACCAAGACTTTAATCCAAGGTGGAGACTGCTGAAGGAAAAATTGTGGGAAAAAAAAAGAAATCTTTGAACAGCTCCTGAACATTCTATCAACTTAATAGAAAAAAACAAAGACATTAATTCTTGTGAAAGGAGATAGTAACAGTCCTTTAGGAATGCTGGACTAAGTGTGTGTACCTTTTGCTTGCAGGTAAGTGTCAATCAATGCAAAGAGTTGAAAAATCAGGTATTGCTGATGCAATGACTGAGATCATTGCAGCCAATGGGAAAAAAAAAAAAAAAAAAAACAAAAAAAGCAGCTCTACAGAGGCATGGCTATTTTTTTCCAGATAACCCAGAAGTCATTCTTTTTACCTCTCCTGTGTCTTGAATGTTGAAGGTAGGCTGCTTGCACAAGGGGCTGAACAAGCAGAGTGTTCTCATGTCCCTCTTTTCATTTTAATTTCTCATTTTCCTGAAGGGATGTAAATGTGCTTTGCAGGTAAACTGAAAATGCAAAACTGTTTGCATTTGACTCTTGGAAAAAAACCCTTTAAAAATGATAACTAATGAGACTAGGAAGATGGGAGAAGGGAGAGTGAGGAAGTGGAGAAACACCTTATATTGAGACTTTTTATTAAGAGAGGTGTGAAAACACTTTTCCTGTAGACAAGATGCTTCAATCATCAGACTCAACAAACTCTTTTTGACCACTATGTTTTATCAGCTTTGGAAAATAATGCTTCAGGAATACCCAATACAAGTGATGTTATCAGAACTAGATAAACCTTCCCAAATACTTCTTGTATTTTTATTGCAACAAATGTATAGTAAGAATGGGGCTACAAGCAAGGATTTAGGCATCAGGGCTTGCCCACTTCTTCTCCAACCCAGACTCATCCATTCTGGCAGTCTGATCTGCAGCAGCCAGAGCAACTCTGGTGATGTTTCTTCACCAACCTTCAGCTGATGTCCCTCTCCAAGGGCTAGAAGGATAGGCAGTCTTTTGTCCTTTCTGTGTCAAAGCTACTGACAGAAAGCTGTTCCTGCAGCTCTCAGTTTCTACCTGCTTTCATAGAAAAATGTCATAAAGGAAACAGACACTTTTACCTTCTGCTTCATACTTGGAGGAAGAGAGGATATTCCCTCTGCTGTTTTTTATCTTAAGAAAACATTTCCCCTGACTCTCTACATGTAAAAATTGGACTTTTTATTCTCTACTGTATATAGAAATGTAATATTTCTGTTTGCAATTCCAATTTCACAGTTGAGCAGGATCTGCAGAGACAGAGAATTCTAATAAAATTGCAGAAACATTTAATGCAATGACTGGCAGATGAGGAAAGGATTTGTGGCAGATCCATTTTTCTCATTATGTTAACAAAACATGGCATGTGCTCTTCTAATACATAGACAACAATTCAATTTACAATTTGAATCTGATGACTGAAACTCATCAGGTGACTTTTTTGAGAACGTGTTTATCACCTGAGTGATCTAATAATACAGAACTAGTGGTTTTTCTTCCCTCAAATTAATGTTCCAGATTTGAAGTTTAATGAAGTTACATGAGATAATTTCAAAAATTGTCTAAGTGCATCGATGCAATTTCAGTAAATTATTTATGCATACTTGATTCAGCAATTAGAAGACAGCAGCCTATAGTGATCCACACTAGGAAGCTGTTTAAATACAAATAGGTTCAGTGCACTAATAAGGGAGGAGGATAGTACTAACAGAAAAGATGGAGAATCTCTGCAAAGTCAACTACATGAGGTAATGTATAAAGTTTTCAAAATTTGTTCCAAACAGTTGTTTAATAGGAAACTAGTCTGAAAGTCTGAAAATCTACATAAAATCTGCCTAACTAACATCTCTTATAAACCTAGAATCACAAGTCCTGGATCAAATATTCCAAGTTCTTCCAATTCTTGAACATAGATATCTCAAATGTCACCTGGCCAATGTGTCAGGTGCTCATTTAACATGTTTTCAGATTTGCTGGAATTGGAAGTATATATATTATATCCAGTACGGTTACCCACAAAAAATACATCTTTTGAGATGTGATTATAATTATTAAGTAGGGAAAATTATCAAATATCATTGAGAGAGGACCTACAGAAGGCACTGAAAGTCAGGCTACACTGGATCAGGCAAACGCAGACCTCAGAGAGAACATATGCATGTTGTTTTTCTTTTGCTTTTTTTCCTTTTCCTTTGCCTTCTCCAGCTGAATCAAAGATGATTTCTAATGCATGTTTAGAAACCAAGTGAAAATTACTTCAGCTGACTTTAGCTGACCCTGATGAGTCTCAATTATTTAAGGTTGCAAGGGAGTTATCACATGATTTGCCATGTGATTGATTCCTATAAATTATCGTGCGGTCTCCAAATGACTGAAAATGTGAAGATAGTCCTTGAGGCACAGTTTAATTGGTGGTGCTGAAAGTCTATGTTATGATCTCTCTCATTTATAATCTCATCCTTTCTCCCTCTCAGTCCCAAATAACACCACTGCAGCTATGGTGAACTGGCTAAAGTCTAGGAGCATTACCTTCTATCTCTAATTAGTTATTATTTTAATAATAGCACAGAGGAGTTAAGGGAAATTTGCCTCACCTTTTATTCAATCTGGCCCCATCATAGGCTTACATATCGGACTTCTGTTTCTAGCACTTCCAAGTCTTACATGAAAAGCATTTGAAACTATATACCTGTTACCAAGGAAATGCCTTACTGAAAATAGGTCCTGAAACACCACAGACCACTAATGCAATCAAAATAAAAGCAGGAATCATCATCAGTGATTCACAGGCCCTCATCACTTTCCTAGACAGGACTTTTTCACCACAACCCTGCTCCCTTGGCTTGCCAACAGGGCCATGCTGGAGTCACAGAGCAGTGAGATGTATCTTTGGATGCCATCCTTAATCCTCCCTGCCTTTTTCTTTCCCAGTGTGACACTCTCAGGCAACTCTTCATTTCTCCTCTGTAATCACGGTTCTGTTCACTTCCCATGTCTGTCTCCCCTTATTACGAGTCAGTCCTGCTGTCCTTCCAACCACCACAGTGCAGCAGCCAGGGCTGACTCCTGTGACACTTAGGTTCCTCACTGAGCACAGATCGAGTGGATGCACTCTTTGTCTTTCCTGGACTCCACATGTTATCCAGAAAAGTAGCTATCTAAAGACTGCACCTTCTAATTCAACAAATCTGCTCCCCACAGAGAAAATGTAGGGGTGTGTTGCAGCAATTTATGCCAGCAGCTGAGGAGGTCAGCTAGCAGTGCTGGCATAAACTGGCAGCAAAACAGGCTTGAATGCTCTGAGGCAAAAAGCCAGTCCTGACTGATGAAGAATCTGTATAGCCAGTTTTAAGGCTATGACACCTCTCCCTGGGAGTCCTTTGTACAGTTCGACAATCAGGAATTAGCGTGGCTTGGGTGTTTGTACATGCCAAACAGGCTCAAATGCCAGAAGGTGCACCCCAGGCTGCCTGGAGTCAGAGGGAGTGGTGTCCCCTCCTTCAGGGTCTGCACTGAGCACAAGCACAACAGGGATCTCCAGCTGGACTGTGGAGTCCTGTCACTGCACTCATCTGTGCACATTTTTTCAGTCCCATTGACCACGTGATGACAAGGGAGGAAAATCAGAGAGCTGTATGGTGGCGGGTTTTCTGTGATGTGGGGAATATTTGCCTACTAGCAGCCAGAAGTAAGTCAGGAAATCTTTTGGCTTGGGAGCTGAATGATTCTGAGAGAAAGCACTGATGAAGGAGGGATGTGGTACCAGGGATGCTGCCTCTAGAGTCACTTTCCAGATTAGAATAAAACTGACATTTAAAAATGACAAAGCCTGTCTTTCAACTGACATCCAAGGCTTGTAGGTCTGAAAAATTGTTTAGAGCTGACTGTGAACTGGTATTGCAGATTTTAACTGTGCACTGTAAAACAATGAGCTAACTACCAGCAGCATAGCAACTCTGTGGTAAACGTTGCAGCTTACACATAGAACAGGATATATGATTTTTTTCCTTTCTGGAGGAAGGAAGTTTCATAATATTCTCCATTTAAAAAAAAAATAAAAAAATAAAAGAAGTAGGATGCATCTATGCTAAACATGAAGAGCTTTTTTACTGAGGACAAATTTGTAAATTTCTTTATCTTTCAAATGGATGAAAATAGGTTACAGTGTGTGATATAAAATTATATAGGGTTACCATGCATGGGGAAAATTGCATAATACATGATCTAGTCTTTAAAACATTGCAACTTGATTTTATAGGGCTTCCAGACAGAAAAAGCCCAATACAAGCAAAAATAAATTAAAGAGTACTTCCTGCTGCAAACATTTATTTTCACCTTTTTTGTGTGCTGTTTTTTCTTTCTGTTTGGGCTTTCGGGTTAGTTTTTTCTTTGTGGGGGTGTTGGTTTTTTGGTTTGGATTTTTTTAAATTTTTATTTT
>VWYP01014844.1:129996-162649 GCA_013400435.1 Pycnonotus jocosus | reverse complement strand
TTCCTCTTTTCTTTTTTTCTTTTTTTTTTTTTTTTTTTTTTTTTTTTTTTTTTACTTTCATAGCATTAGCAAGACTAGAAATATCCGAGGATTTGGTGTTTATGGATTTTTCATTGTTCTCAGGTGGGCATTTCAGATATCTCTCAGTTCTTTTTAAATTGAACTGAACTAGACCTTTTGAACACACTCCATAATTGTGCATGAAATGAAACAACTAACTCCTAGTTCCAAAGACATTTTGAGCCATGGACTGCCCTGTTAGTGCTTTCGTCATCCTTTCCAGAGTAAGGCTGAAATAAGAATACTCTTTCTCGATTTGTATTCTTCTTAGGCATTTACCATCTTCCTAGACAATCTGTGCTTCTTATCAGCCTTGCATAAAGGTGTTGAAAATCAAGGCTTCTGACCATACCCATTTAAATGCAGAACTTCTGTAGCATTTACCCTGAATCAGTGTATAAAGACAAGTTTTCTCCACCTCAGAAATATTTTATGGGTTTTCTAAAAGGGAGGGGGAGTATGATTTTGAAATGTATTGTTTTCATCTTATGCAAAGTTCACCCTGACAGTCAGCTGGTAAGGATCAAAGTTTCATATGGCATGTTGAAAGGTCAAAGATTGTATTAAATTGTGCACTGGAAAATCAAAGCTTTGTAATTTACAGGCAATAGCTCAGAAATTCATACTTGAGGAGCAGGGTCAAAAGAAAGCTCTTATCCCTCTTAATTCACTTGGCAGCACAGTTCCTTTCTGTGTCATAGCAGTGCCTCCTGCTGCTGCTGCCATGCAGGTCTGTTGATGCTTCTCCTAAAGATTTCAGGGCATGTAAAGTTCTGTGCTTTTGGTTTGCCTCCTGTTATGGCACACCTGTTTTAGGACTTGAGAAGAAAGTACTTTTGGAAATATTTGATGGAAGTTTTTCTCTATGTCAATATCCTCTGGGTAACAGGGATAAAATATTTTCCATAACATGAAACTTGTAGGGATTTGTGCTTGCAAATAAACTGCTGCATTTTTAGAGATGTCTTTGTGGAAAATCTCAATTATATACTTACTTTATCCGTGTTTACAATAAGTACACCAGAAACAACAGAAGCTTTAAATTTAAAAAATCATTTCAGTAATACTGATTTGCTTCAAAAATATCTTCCAGCTTAAATGTAAAAATTTTAGAGCATAATGGGTTATTGCAGCCTTGATGACACTGAAGAGCTGCATTGCTTTGGTTACAACCTAGACATGGGTATGGATTTAGTTAAATTGTTCCATATCCCATATGAATAGGTTTGGTTTATAACTGATATATAGGGATTTGTCTCAGTTCAGTTATTGAATTAACTGGATCCATAAAAGATTTGTATTACTTTTAACTACATCAATTTAAAAAATAACATGAATTAAACTTGTGCAACATGCTTTTGTGGATGTCTTGGTTTGAAAGACAGGTATCTGGACAATTCAAATCCCCTCCCTCCAAGTTGTTATAATTTAGACAAGAAAGGCAAATAAAGCGGCTTTTTTTTTTCAGGCAAAGTTATGGGAATAAGAATAACAGCTCTTTACTAGTGTGTATAACAAACCAAACAACAAAAGAAAATAACTACAGCGTTAACAACTAAACAGTGGTGCCAAGAACCCCTAAAGACCTTGCCTCCCAAAACCCAGGACAGTTTGGTCCCAACGTTTCGGTGGTCTTGGTGGCTCCTGCACAGAGCTGGGAAGAATGCGATGGGATGGGCTGGCAGCTTGGAACGGCAGGGTATCCAGGCAGGGAAGGGGGGAGGGCAGGTCTCACTGGAGCAGAGAGAGCAGTGCCGAAGAAAAGCCGCAGTGGCNTTTATCTGCCCCCCAAAAACACTCATATTGCCTCCCCCAGAGACACAAAAGCTGTAGCCAGGTTCTCTTTTGGCCCCCTTTGTTCTGCCCAAGTGCCCATAAGTATCTAGCAATTAGTTCCTTGGCAACATATGGGGAAAAATTCTATAAGTAAGAAGAAAAAGAAAAAGCAAACAAATCTAAACCCCAACAGTGGACAAGGCACAGGAATAGGAAAATTAGCTTTTCTTTTAATCTACTTGGGGCTTTGGTCTTAGCTCACTTTCACATACTCTTCTGTCCATGAAGGATAATTTCAAAATGTTTGCAGAGCCTTAGGGTAAGAGCTCAAAATCAGCCTATTATCCAGATGATCTCTCTCCTACTATTGTTTTTAGTGCTAAATGTAGTGCTTATTAATGCAAAGCTTTAGTGATGACGTAGTTAGGGACAGTCTGAGAGAGTGGACACATACTGCCTTCTTTAGTCACCCTCAGAAATGCAGAAGTTCTTCATCATGAAGCTGATACCTTGCATCCCTGCTCTATACCTGGTTACTCAGTGCTTTTGTGCCATTGGAGTTCCATTTCTGTCCTGTTACAATATGGAGATATCCGCAAGCTCTTGATGTTCCTGGCAGAGTGTAGACTATTGGAGACAAACCAGAGGAAAGCTGTAAAAACAGGAGCGGAAAACTGAAAGACAGCATTAGACATAGGGAGAGTGGCAGAGTACACTTACTATTCAAGCTCTTGTATAGTCATGCTACAAAATTTCAAGGTGCTTCACTGGATATAACGGGAAAAACACTTAGTGGTTTTAGGCACAGCAGTATTATTTTAAATTTAATGTCCTGCATGTTCATCCTCACGATGTTCATTGAAATTAATATACCTTATTCTGAGTATTAAATGAATTCTGAAACAAATTATTGTCCACCAAAGATTTCAGAGTTGTCACTAACCAACTTAACTGAGAGGACAATGAGGAAAATCACTTTACCTCTGAGCTGTGGAGGGCCCACAGGAGACATGGATAGCTTTGACTGAGTTAGGCAGAAGGGAGCTGTGAATGCAAAGTCTGATCAATTTATTATACTATTAAGCTTACATGGCTCCCATATTTATCCTGCTCCTGTAGGGAGAATGTGCTTTGAGTGAAACACTGTGAGATTTGTAGTCACTCCTGCTAGTTTGGTGTCACAGCAGAGAAACCAAGCACAACATGGATGCTCAGATTTGAACACCACCCCTAATCCCTCCTCAACTAGATTTGAAACCCACTGAAGTGACAGACAAGCCTGCACGCTGCTATCTGTACCTTGCCCACCTATAATTAAGCTTTATGCCACTGAGGTTGTTCCAGCACCATGTCATTTCCAGATAACCCTCATTCACAAAAACATTGCAAATTTCTTCCAGAATGAATAGAAGCAGGCATGGTCCCAGAACCTATGTAGTAATACCAAGAATATTTTTCAGTAATAGACAGAAATGATGGAGCAGAGATGGAAGGGATTTCTGTATGTAACAGTCATTTTGAAAATAAGTTCAGGGTGCATTCTTTTCAGTGATCTCTACTTAAACAAGCTCAGGAGCCAAAGGATTTAGCTCAGAGGTGAAGTTAATAACTATTCCTCAAGATATTGTTCCAGACTACAGTGCCTACCAATTAACTATTATCAATTGAGAAAAGGAAATAAGCTTCTGTTTTGTCTAGTGAATGAAATGAGGGGCTCGAGCAACCATTTTTATTGCTGTACTTATGTGAATAATATCAACATAAGGCAGTCAAAGTGAAGACAATTATCTCTTCTTTTTCAATCACCAACTGTACAACGTCCCTGGGTTTTAACATCTGACTCAATCCTATTTCACTATTGCAAACATGGACTGGATACCAATTGATTTTTAAAATGAATGTGCTACAATTCAACAACAGCTGCAGGGCAGTGAATCAAAACTACTCATGTGCTTGTGACTGTCTCTATAGAGGCTGAAACCCTACAAAGAGGATATCAGTTTTAATAATGCACAGCTGATCCAGGTTTTGTGTAGATATCTCTGTGCATCCCAAACTCACCCTCATCTGAATGCCCCTCGTGGACAAAGGCCGCAGTTTAGCAGCAGGACAGGTTGTCCGTTTTGATGAACTGATAGATGAAATCTGTGTAAAAAACATGATAGAATTAAAGCTGCAGATCAGAGCAGGAAGATCTTCAAGTCTTCCTACAGGAGCTAAACATTTTTGGGGACAGAAAAAAATTCCTCCAAACTTACATTTTACCACTAATAAGGCAAAAGACTTTGCGTTCCTCATGCCAGAGAAGGCTTTCAGAACAGTAAGAGTGGACCTTAAATTATAGGCTTTTTGCTGCATCTCAGCACAGCATGTCCATGTGCAATTTCTTCTCAGCAACCCTCTGTCACTTCCTTTAAAATAACAGCCTGGAGCTGTTCTGTGAAATTGTTCAGCCTTTCAGAAACGTGATGGTACAGACAGCTGCTTCTCCTCTGTCCTGTGTGAACACTCCCCACTCTGCCTCTCCCCATCTCAACAAGCACTGCGGGACCAAGTCTCCCACAATTTCGCTGGAACTGGCCTTAAGTCATTTGCATGCAACATGAAATAAATTGGATGGGGAAGGCTTTATAGCTGCATTTTCTGTTTCTTTTCCAAAGGATCCAGAAAGAAGAGGTACCATGTTTCTTTCAATGGACAAAACTCACTTCTGAATTCACCTAAGTTATTTCCCTTGTGACAGGACTCAATTTAGCCCAAAACATACTTTCTTCTTACTTTGTATTCAATCAGATGTATTATGACTTAACACTTGCATATAGAAATGAATTATGTCTACTTGACTTTTTTGTAAATTCACATACTCCACACAAGTATATAGAAAAGAAATCTCATGTTTATTTCCGTGCTATGTGTGGCTCTTTAGCTCCACTGTCTGGTGGTGATTTAAAATTTTATAAAGACAAGTAAAGTAATTTATTTTCTAATCTAAGTAAGATGTCGATGTTATGCTTCACAAGACAAGGGTATTTAAGGTGCCTGGGTGGTATAGCTGGCTGTCAGTTATAGTAAATGGAAAACACATATTGATGTTAAATGCTTCTTTGCTCTTGAATTAAGCATTTCTAACATTTTACTTGTTATATTAATTGGAAATTAACTCAAATTGTCAAACTCAGATCTATTACTTCCAGGTCTTTGTGTATTATGAATCAAAATCCTGGATTGTTCCATTTAAGGAGAGGAACTTTTAAGAGATGCCCTTTAAGTCTTTCCTTGGCCTGCCTCTCCTTTTCTGTCCTTCAGAGAATTAACATGAGCTCATAATTTCTCTAATGAGAAATTAGTTCTATTCCTTTTTCCATCCCCCTATTGTTTAGCTTCTTTTGATGAGGGTTTGATGCATTTTTGGTGCTTGCTCCAAGAAAGTGCCAATATGTATTCTGGGAGGTCGTGAGAGGCAGCAGAAGAAGGAAAGAATTTAACATTCTTGTTTAGATCTGGTACTCAAGATATCATGGTGAGAACCCTGGTATACACAGTTAGCCAGGTGGGCAGACAGAAATCAACTGAGTAAGCAGACAGCCAAGCATCCTGAGAAATGCATTTTCTTTCAAACAAGCACTGCTGGCTTTGAAAGAACTACTAGGCAGCTACACAGTCTTTA
Source organism: Pycnonotus jocosus (assembly GCA_013400435.1). NCBI lineage: Eukaryota > Metazoa > Chordata > Aves > Passeriformes > Pycnonotidae > Pycnonotus > Pycnonotus jocosus. The sequence goes on along the minus strand of VWYP01014844.1, from coordinate 157,146 downwards.
CTGCAGAAAAGATGAAGTACGTTCAGAGCCAAAGCATGCCATGTTGACTTTCTTCTATCAGAGGACCTGATGACAAGGCATAGTCAGAGTTGGATTCACATGCACCCAGTATAACAGCTTCAACCCATAGACATGGCAAAAACATTGCCATCACTTGCCTTCTTGCAGCACTTGCCAATGGTGTCTTCAGGCTCTGCAGAGAGCATCGGCATTTCTCAAACCAAGAGCTCAGTTGATTTGAAATCTGGGGAATGTAGAGTGACATTTTTTGAATGTTTTCTACAAAGAAAATAAAAAGCAAATATACAAGGCATGCGATATCACCCCTTGTAATTTTGTCCGCCCCCTACTTCCATACCATATTACTTGTCACTTTGCTCTTGAGCTTTTGTTACACCAGGCCTAAATACATTAGAATGCCTCAGCTGAATGATAAGCATGTCTTCCTATACCTGTTTATTTGCTAGAGGTCTGTAAAAAGAAATGTTATGCTAAGATTTTTTTTAAATTGTGGGCTAAAAGATTCAACAGGAGCATTTGTCAAAACCAGTCTTCTCTAGAAGGACTTGCATGGGGATAATATTTATTTTATTTCTTAAAAAAATACTCTATTCTTAGAAAAGTAGACACATATTTGTAAAAGAACATTTCACTCTGACATGTTGTAGCTATAGGTAGGATTATTCACACATCATTTCATGATATTTTCACAAAATAGTTCCATTATTCAGTGCATGACTGCAGGTTTGCTCTGATCTGTAGAATAGTTCCTCATCCTTCACATTTGCCAATTAGTTTTAACTGTGGGGTTTGGTGTGGAGTTGGGATCTTCTGTGCAAGATGTCCAGCCTCTCATTACTGCAGTAATTGCATGCCTTGGTCTCCAGTCCTCAGACTCTGCTTGTGTCAAACACCATTCTCTCTTTTGAAGCCAATAGCTCCCTACTGATAAGAGACAGGTTTGATTTTTCAGATGAAGATGTTAGATTCAGCCTACAGGTTCTTCTCCTTCTTGCTGCCACATTCTTACACTTCTTCCCAGATCTGGGCACTTCTCACCACTCTCTGTGTACCCATGCTCCATGCTCACCTGGAAAGTGCTGCTATGCTCCCGACATTGGGCTGTGTTTTCATCCTTCACCTGCTGAGCAAGGTGTGCACAAAGTAGCTGTTGTTCCTGTCTCTCCTGCTTCTCTTCCAGACTTCCCTCCTCATCTTTCAGCTCTCAAGTCCAAAGAGGAGGACTATGGAAACACACCCTGACAAGTGTTCATGGATTTGTTTCTCTGACAGCTCAGGAGATGCTCACTTTACACTTCATTTTTTCCAAACGAAAGAACAAAAAAGCTAGGAAACCTGAAGACATTTATTTATGCCCATAAAAATAATGCATTTAGTACAGTGTTTACAGGTAATTTTTTGGGCTACCTCCTAATCTCTGCCTGAAGTTAGGACTTCAAGGGTTAAACTGGGTATGAGTTTCAACCTTGTAGTCTGTTCTGTTCATAGGTCATTTTAAAATGTCAGCACTCATACTGCTAACTTATTAAATCTGATCTTAAACAGTCTAGTGCTTCTCAGTTTTAAAGTGGGTCTTTCAGTTCACCTACAAAACATGCATTTTTTTTCCTGACAGATGAATAATAAGCACACAGGAAAAATAGCTTTTATAACTGACTGGTTGAACTTGAAAGTGTATGTTTTGTATGCATAAAAATGTACACGGGCCAGCAGTGTCAAAGCCTTAAAAGGAAAAACCATTATGTCTTCTGCTAAATGCAGCTATACTGCTAAATTGCCTGTGATCCTAGAGAGCAAATCTTGCAAGAATAATCTATGTTTTCCTACTCAGTGGTAAAAGTCAGGTTCCCTTGAACACGGTCCTCCTGCAGCACTCCCATCTCCATTACCAGTTTTTCGAATATTAAAGCACTTTTTCAAACTTTTTGTTGCCTCACAAAGGACTACTTGAATCTGTGTAAAATACAAGGAAAATAAAAGATAAACTAAAAGGATATGCAAACCAGGAAATATCCTAGTTATGCAGGCCATGTCAATCAGCATCAGACACAGAGAAATTTAGACTTATTATATAAGTAACACATTCCTACTAGGTCGTTTTGAGTAGTTGGGCTGAATTACTGTGCACGTGGAAGATGTGATCTGTCACCTGGTTACAGCCTGAGCCTTCCTTTCAAGTACTTTTACAAGGCAACTTTATTTGAAATGGAGAAAGGAGTCTTCCAGCCCTATATGAACAAGTCATACCTATGGAGAATCATAAAAATAAAATAATATCAAATGAATTTTACTATCTGATGGTTGCCTGCTGGTTGCCTAATTTTTGCTTTTCAACAGGAACTGGTGGGGTTTAGTCCATATTTAGTCCAGATATTAGAAGGTAAATGTCCACCACACCAAAGCTACTTTGCCAGTCATTCAGTCTTAGGAAAGACATTGAAATTGTTATGAGTACAAGAATTAATTCTTCTTTCATCCTGTAGGCTATCAAAGCTAATGCTAAGCCAATACCAGGCAACACCAAGTCTAACTTTCGGTACCCAGACATAATCTTTAGCCTGTCATTTAATAATCAGTTTAGGCCTTCTCATCATGAAGACATCTATTCCTTTGATTTAGAGACCAGGATATTAAAAACATAGCTCCATGATATACACTAGCATTGTTTGCAAAATTACTCAAGTGTTTAAAACAATATTTTGCTAGCTAACTTTTTATAACTTGGAACATTTTAGTAATCAGATTTATGGAGCACCTCAAAATAACAGTTTTACTATTAGAGGGGTGGAAAAGTAAAACATTGCTGCCACAGGGCAAGAATGATTGGATAGGGGCAGAAAAAACTGAAAACAGCTTCCTCACAGTAGGAAACATCTATTTTGAAACAGATTCACAACTCATGTTTCCTGAATTTCCATCTTGTTCTGAAAGTTGTTATTCAAAAACAGTCAAAACCAAATGCTATTACAAGTTTATTTGATGGACTGGAAAGTAGATGGATTTTGCTGACAGGTGCATGATGAATGAACTTGGGAAAAGAAAATTAAAATAACAAAGTCCAATATATTGCTTACTTCTCGGAAGATACATGCTTGTAGTCATTTATATTCAAAATTCACAGGCAGCAAATATCATTAACTATTTAAATGAATTTTTGTCTATTTTAAGCTTTCAAGCAAGTTGTGTATTAAAAAGTGACCTAAACATTAGATTTAGATGAGAATTTTTACAGTACCCAAGGACTCACCTGCACAGGATAGAATCCTACTTAGTTAAACAAAAGGCTGCTTCATTTTTTTTTAATCTGTACTTATGAGATTTTCTAAGTCAAAAAGTTTTAAACAAAGCTAGAATCTGTTATTTCAAAATTCTAACATAATATAAATGCAAATTACATCACAATCAGAGGAATGAATTCATCACAAACAGTGTCTTTATGGAAAGTGTTGAAGAAGAACACTTCAGATAAAGGAAGAAAATCTCATTATGCCACTTTGAGAGTATGTGATTGTAATAGTTCTTGACATCAGCCAGCTATAGATCTTATGGAAAACCACACAGGGAGTAAACACAGAATCTCTCATCAGAAACAAATTGATACTTAAAACTCTTGCAAGAATCACTCATAACAAGTGTCTTGAAGATGCTGTTTGAGTTGTGCAAAGGAGCCCACAGTGTTCTGAGCAGAGACCAGATAGGGGACATATTTTCATATCATCATCTGTTTTCCTGTCAGTACCAGAGCCACTGCAGGTAGACCCTCAGTCTCCTGCCTCCAGTGTAGTTGTTCTGCCAAGCATTTTCCTCTTTCTGTCTCTTCACACACAGAGGAAGAGCCAAAATAATACAGAGGAGATATTATACAGTCTCAGAATAACAAGAGAGGTTTTGTGGTCTGACATACATATGCTGTTCCTGGGACCAAAACTATAACCTGAGAGGCCAAATGAGGCTTCTCCTGTCCTATGCATGTCACAGATGAGGCCACCATGCTTCAATGGGTCACCTCACAGGGACACAAGGTGACCAGAGCAGAAGCTGCATGAGCTGTGCCTGACTTTCCTTTCAAAGTAATTCTCCCATTCAAGAGAAGGAGCAAACATTTCAGACGCAAAACTTGGTGAGATAAAAGAGCAAACCACAGAGATCAGGAGTCCTCCCAGTCTAACAGGACCATGCAAGATATTGGAAATTCCAGTTTTGAGGTATTGTGTCAGAAGGATCATGGTTGGGGTGCTGGAGAAGCCCAGTTTGATGTTTCATTTGATGTTATAATCAGCTTGAGTTTTGTCTTATTTTCAATTTTGTTCTTCAATACAGACTTGTTGAGTTGCTTTCCCTTAAAAGAAAGCAAATTACTGCTGGAAAGATTCGTATTCAATAAATAGATAAAACCCTAAACTAAGGAAAAATCTATGCTCCTACCTGGGTTATCTATAACTCCTTCATCTATTAAAAAAAAGTGTGACCTTACATAGCCAACATTTTCCTCACCTGATCAGAGATAACAGCCTGATCTATTCTTTCTGTTTACTCCTCACACTGCAGTAATCCACCCTCAATGCTGAGTGGTTCAGATTGTCTGTATGTTAGAGTACGCTCGAGAGGTTTGTCACTGTCCACAGCATTTTCCTCAAGGATCTTCAGATTTCCAGACTATAAATGTATTCATCAGCTGTTGTGGAATATATGATAGTCATTATATGATGTATAATAATGTTAAAAATGGAAAGCCTTGGCCATTGTCTATCCAGCTGTACAGAGAATAACCTATCCAGTTTATATGTAACACAAAAAAATTTCAGCTCTGGTTTATAATCTGACATTTTCCACCATTGAGGGCTTTCCTGCACAATATATATAACAGTCAAAAAAAAAATTAAAAGAAGCTATAGAAAGCTACCAGAACAACTGTGCTAAGGCATTTATAAACATCAAGTAAAAACCAAAAATGGCCATTATTACATTGAACACCTGGAATTAAAAAATTTCTCAGGCTTCTGCCAAAAGTTATTAGCTCCTAAATAAATATTGGGATGTATTTAAAGACACTATTTGCAATTCACATCTAATTTACTTTCAAATTAAACAGTGCTCCGAAAAGTAGTAATAATGAAATGCAAAATTCCTCTGCTACTAATAGTCAGAGAGATACAATATCTTCACTTTTCCTGCTTATATCCAGAGCATTTATGAAATCCTGAACCTCCAACAGCGTTTCTCACATTATAGTCAATTTGCTTGAAGGAGGGTGAGGAATTAGTATGCGTGAAACAATAACATTGATTTAAAGGGACCTTGTGCAATTATTTTAGTAAATTTGATTCATAGTTTAGAACAGACAAAGTTCATGAGTAAAAGAAGCTCTATTAGAAAGGTTTACTTAAAGAGCCATGCACTAAATTTCTAATATAGAAAGTATCTCTTTAAATGTCATCTACACCTGCCAGAAACCCACTCTTAAACCCTCTTCCAGACCTTATCCTGCTGAAACTGCACACAGCATGCAGGATAAAAGTACAGTGTTCACTTTAGGAACAGAGCCTCAGAAAGCTGAAACATATGACCTTGATGGGATTTGAATGTACTTTGTAACAGTTTTATCATCCCTAGGGTCTTTGCACACCAGTTGGTAAAAGTTCAATAGAATTTGGTTATTATTTATACTAATCACATAGCATAAGTGTTAATAATTAAAAAGGTTGAAATTTTAAGTTCAAATCTCTCTTCTGACTTGGAGTGCAGTTATGAAAAAAATACACTGAAAAGAGAGAACAAAACAGACACTTTAAAAGTATTTGGACACATTGTTTGAATAAAATATGTTATTTCTTTTTTGTAGGATCTGTGAACTACTTGTATAGGAATTATTAGCTACTTGCATAGCTTTTTTATGCTCACAAAACTATTTCTAGAAATAAAGGGTCATGGGTATACACATGAACACATTATATCACAGGCAACTGGCACTGTGTGGGTTTGTGGAAAAAAACAGCCAACATCTGTGACTGACACTCTTTAGCAGGCAAGAAACTAAACTGTGGAAATAAACCACTGAATTTGTTTCGAGACATAAGTAAGAAGAAGTCAGCTCAGAGATGAGATTAAATTGAAAACAACTCAAATTCTGGTTGGGTTCACCTGTGTTCACATCTTTTCATATTCATAAAACTTTGGAGGTAATCTAGGTAGCAAAGTCAAAACACTTATTTCAGCCTGCTGTGAGGCAGGGACCTTGTTCATCCAGTCAGGTGAACAGCAGCTAAAGTATTTGATTACAAGTCAGGCTCAGAATTGAAAATTCATTGGAAAGCCGTCTTATTTCATTATTCTCCTTTATATTCTCTTGTGATATTAGCTAGATATTTTCAGGCACAAACATATTCCCCAAACCAGGTCAAGGACATTGCTGAGAGAACCTAGGATTTGGCAGATTCTGTTTGACCAGCTCTGTAGATTTGAACAAATCCAAGTCTGTTCATGAATAATCTGCAAATACAGAAGGAGGCTAAATTTGTCAAACAAATTCTTAACTCTACAGTGTTTGCCCAAAGCTACTCTCTTGTTCAAAAAGCCTGCTAGTCTCAGCTGGTGTTCTTTATGTACTCACTATAGGAAAAAATCCATACTGGGAATAATTGAGGTGCTATGAAAACTTCAGAGTAAAGAAGCTTTCTCCAAGCTTTTGTGCTTGTATACATGGATTTGACTCTGGTAAAATGCTGGTGCTTCTGCAGTCTATCACTTTTACACAACAGGAACAGGTTAACTTGAACAAAGCAAAGTCACTGAAACAAAGAGGTCTCAGACCTTGTGGCTCAGCAAGCCTAGGACTATTCCCTTATGCCTGACCCTGAGACCCAAAGGCCAGTCAGGCAAGCCAAGCAGACCCTCTCCATGTCCCAGTATGTGCTGTTATGTCCCACAGTGTGTAAGTGTGCAGTCACCCATGTTTCAACTGGCTTCTCCAGGTACTGTCTTATGATGGAAAGCAAATATCCATCAGCCTATATCTGTCAACTGAGGAGAGACACAGACCACAGGCATCCTTATGTTGGTCCCTACAGTGATTGAAACACAATATATGACACTCAGTATTCTTGTTTCTTTTTTTTTTTTTTTTCATTTTGCTCATGCTTGACAGGCAGTAGGAAAACTAATATTTTTATTATTTACTGCTATGGAGCTCTCCAGTACAACAGAATTGCAATTTTAAGTTGGAAATGTATTGCTTCAACTTTAGCAGTAAGTATATAATCCATCTCTTCTTTTTCTTACTTTGTTTCTCATTTAGATTGGATGTGACTCTAATTTGGGTAGTTTCCTTGCCTTTTGTGATGCTTGGATAGCATCTTTAATTTGGGTATTAGACTGATCTAGTTAATTGATCATAGCATAGTCTCAAGGCCTCACTAAAGCTTTCATGGACTTCTTACATAGTATTTAGCATAACTGTTCAACTGGCAGAAAGAAAGTCTTATCTTCTCTCCCTAGAGATAGCTAATCTAGCCTCTAAATCTAGTGAAACTTGCAGCAGCTATTGAAAAACTACACAGAATGTCATAAGATCCACAAGACAACTTTTCCCTGCTAGTTTTGTTACTGATTAAGCCTTGTTTTCTATTTCTTTCTTTTTTTTTTTTTCAGTAACAAATGGTGACTGATGAAAGCTTTTCACTGCAAATCAAAGGCATTCATCCTGTTTTCTGTAAAAATTGGGGTAGTGACAAATCCACAAATGTTTTGTCTGAATCTGCTCTTTGGAAGAACTACAGCTTGGCCCAATGTTTGCGTTTGAACACCATAATATATTTTATCCACTGCTTGACACTAAAAACAATTACAGGAAGAAGTTTAGCCTAGTTCTTAAGCAGAACTAGACCCCTGGTTTCTCTGTTTTGGCTCTGCCACTGAGGTTTCAAAGGTAATCTACAATTTTGGAGGCATTCATTGTTTAAAACCTAAAAGGTCCCTGTGTTTGGAAAGCAGAATATAAAATGCACATGAAGTTAAAGATCAAATTTTAAGGCTGCTCTAAAGCTCCTTCAAAGCACTGCCAGTGATTTCAGCAATCTTTTTGTCATTTTCTCAGGTCGTTACTTTTGTGCCTATCAGCTGGTAGCAGAAGACAGATGAAACGAATGCTTTGGACAGGCAGCACAGTTAAGTGGAGCTACAGGTCAGAAGATTTATGTTCTGACCCTGCATCTGCCACCGATGTGAGCCCTGACAAATCGCTACATCCCTCTCCATCTCAGAGGTAAAATGGGATGATACTTACCCACCTTTTAAGGCACTGCACTTTGTGCTCCACCAGCAGTAATCATTCTATGACTAGGAGGCTCAATTATTTGAAATACTTTGAGATGTAAGATGGGCTGAAAGTATGAAATGTTATCATTAATAATAATAATGAAAGTGCAAAAAAAAAAATTTCCAGTAAATTAACGCAGAACCACAAATCAGTTCCGATCTTGTGGGTTTTAAGCATAGCATTTCTTCCCAAGAGCTACAGTGTGATCTTTCCCTCTTCATTCATTTCAACCAAAAGTTAGGTTCAGATTGCTTTTTAAATATTTAATAACTGCTTGGGACATTTTATTTTATGGTGATTCCACATCATGCATCCCTGGACTGCTTAATTCAGCACCATATTTTAGAACAAACAAAGCCAGTTAATTCCTCTCTGTGTAGATCAGACAACCAACCCTCCCTTGGAGTTTCCTGAAGGTCAAGTGAAACATCCAAAGGAGATTTTTTTCATTTTTCACACCCTTCTTTCCACCCACCATCAAATCAAGCAAAGCTTCTCTTAATCATTATCAGGGAGACAAAAAGTTATAGTGCAGAGCAATGGACCGGAATTTCACACTCCATTTGCACAATAACTCTGAGGGCTGCTAATGTGCTGTTTGCTTTTTAGCAGGCATCTCTGCAGTCATCACTGAAATGCATTTTGGCGCTGCTCCCAGGGCAACTTAACTATTTATGACAGCTTGTCTTGAAGTGCCTACATGAACATTGGGATGTCCACGGCAATCTGCAAATTGACCCATCCACATGGCATTTGAGATCAGATGGAAAGAGCTTTAATAATGTAATGAAAGTTAGGGTAGACATCATTTTTAATTTATCTTTTTTACTTTCTCTCCAATTTTCCATCCCATCTCTTGGCCAGGATATGTCAAATTATTAAATCCTCCCATATTAACAGATGTTAATGATCCCTCTCTCACTTGGACTGTCTTTTATTACACATTCAGTCAGACAATAAAGGGGAAATATAAACTCTCACCCTATGTAAACCATTTTCCTCCAGAGAGTGAACCCCCTCCACCAGACCCAGCTGTTTGCTTATTGTCCAAGCTGAGTGATGCATGAGTAATTTAAAAGGCAGACATTCTTCCCAACAGCTTTCATTTTCATGCCGCTCCAGAGTTCAGAGGTGGATTTTATACTTCAACCTTTATTTCAGATTTTTATTCTCTCCTAGAAGCAAAGCTGCCTAATAAAACATTTTCAGACACACCTAATAATGGAGAAGAAAAGAACCCCATTCAACTGAAATCCAACTTCAGCCTCCATCAGGAGTGAGGAGTTATGTGTGGAGGGTTCACCAGGATGAGAGAGGTCACAGCTCCTAACTCTGTTGATGATTTATTCACGGGGCAGCTGCAGTTAAGCCACTTTACCTCATCAGGCCATATTTTCTTTCTTAAAGATTGGTGTGTATCAGAAGCTGTGAGAGAGGCAATTTGCCACAGAAAGTTAGAGCAGAGGAAGACAGAGAAAAAGAATGAGTTATTTTGCACCTTTATTTCCCTTAACCTGGTTTGACTATAAATATTTTCTGTAGATATTGGCTTTAAATACATGGCTGTGTAGCGCACGTTGGAATTTACCCCATGATCCATCTCCTGAGGTGATAATTATCTTTCTCTCTCTCTCCTACAGGGTTAACAGTATTCTCACATCTCTCTTTGCTAGGACCTTTCCTTCCATGGATACCAGGCACCTTTTCCCTCCAATTCTTAATCTGATTAGCATAATTAAATTACATTAGAGTCGCTGATCCCAGCTTGCTCTCTAAAGTTTGTTGCTTTTGTTCTAATAAAAAAAAAGGTGTTGTCTATTGCAAAATTGTCCATTTTTCTTGTTATCAGGAGATTCTAACAAAATACTGTATCTAATAGTAGTCTTTTTTTTATAATCATAAATCACAAACACACATATTTAAGTCTGTATATATATGGTTTTTACAAGGGTCCATAAACCATCCAGCAAAATGTGACCTCAGCTTCTGTAAGATTTCCATGTCCAACAGAGCTGCAAAAATGTTCATGACCTGAGAAATACAGACGCCTTCAGGACTAAAGGGAATTTTATTAGGTCCCTTTACAACAACCCCCTGTGTATTTCAAGGTGTGACTGGTTTCCAAGTTGAGGTGTAGGTCTGTGAAAGCAAAGTAGAGAGCAGTGTGCTCTGAGAAGGTGCCTGTCTAGACAAGCTGACTTAACTTGTTCTACAGTTGCTGTTGTTGGTGCAACTCCACCATCACTAACATCACTTGCAACACGAATGGGTTTCATGTAACTGAGAAGTGTTTGGTTTAGGGAGTGCTGTGGTTAAAACACTGACCATAAGTCTGATCTAGTTTTTCTCTTGTTCTTGTGACAACAAGGCTTGCACCAGTAATCGCAGAGGCTGGGAGAATTCAAGGAAAGGGGTTGCACTGTGGTCAAGACAAATATTACTGCAGAGTAGCATGGCAGTTTGCTATGCATGACTTGGAAAAACAGCCAGAAAGCTGACTTCATGGTGACAAAAATGATAACTCAAAAAAAATGCATTGGTTTTGCTCTTCGGAGAGAAACAATTGAATTTTATTTGCTGTGGAAAGCTTAATTTATTCCTGATTGTATGTGCACTACAGAAGGCTAAGCAATACACAGCTCCTCATGCCTGAAGAAAGATGGCAGAAATTCATAGAATAAGCCTCAGCTGAAGATGGCTGAGGTGACAGGAGCCTTGTGGCAGGGCCCCTTGCTGCCACCCTCCACTGGGTAGGATCAGCTCTCATCAGTACTTTACAGCTTTGTACAACTAAAGATGCTCTTACACAACTGCTAAAAACAGTGGTCCTGGTTTTTGAACAGTAAAATATCAGTCTCTTCAGCCTTGTCTTAAAATGGGCCATAAGCTATGACCATTAATTTGACACAGATTTCTTGCATAAAGTGTCTTTTTGTAAAGTTTTACTGCACTCCATATCCTAGAAAAAGACACTGCTGAAATGCAGTATTGGTCTGGAGAAGATCATCCTGGAAAGATTTTGTTGGGTTTTTTTTGGTTTTGCTTGCTTGTTTGTTTAAAGACAGATGGACAAAGAACAAGAAACAGAGTTAAGAAAAGGAAATTGTTGTTGCCTTAATCTCAGACTTTCAACAAGAGGCAACATTTCCTGTGATTTAGTATGGCGGACGGAATTGTATCTTCTGAGAGAGAGTGTAGATTACAAAACCTTCCTTCCTTGTGGCTCCAGACATTAGTCAGCCCCAGCTTACTCAAGACAGCAGCAGGGATTCATTCCACAACTGTAATAATTCACAAAATAAAATGCTTGTTGGTTTTGGGGTTTTTTTCCCAAAGACTTGATCTACTGTCAGTAGTCTCAGCAATAAAGCTCTCATTGCCTAAGGAGTGGTGTATGGAGCAACAGCTACAAAGAATTCATCCCATTCCTGTCTTCCTGGACTGACTAATATGAGATCTATTGTGTCTGAACAGCATTCTTGAACTTAGCAATGTGAGTTGTAGTGGCTAGTCAATTTGCTTTGGTTGCTTTCAGTCCATTTTAAAGGGAAGGGTGGCCTGATGGATTTTATTTGGGTTAGTTTTCTGGTTTTTGCTACTGAGTCCTTGCTACTCCAGAGAAATTAATCCAGCAAGCCAGCTGGTAGCTATCAGCTCACTGCTTAGTCTTTTATACAATGTCCAAAGTAACAGAGAAGATAAAGGTAGAAGAAATAGGGAAGATTGTTTCTCACATCTGAATAGAGTTTTAGTGGCAAAGTTTACATCCCCATCACATGAACAACCACTTTCATTGGAGAGTTTGGAGCCTGCCAGCTGGTATGTCTTCTATGTGCCTTCTTTTGCTGGCCCCGGCTAGCCCTGGCACACAGGCGGCACGTGAGGTCAGGTTTGGTCTTCTGGAGGACCTCGCCTTCCCTTGTGGGTTTTTGGCCCCCGTCGGGGAGAAGCACGGCGATGGTGAAGGAAAAAGAGGGGACTCTCAGAGGGGACAGCTGCAGAGGTTTATTGTAAGGTCCTCAACCTCCGAATGTCTGCCTCGGAGAGCGCGGAACACGCGGTCAGCATGGCTTTTATCCGGAGGAGGGGGTAAGGGATAGGTTTGGAAAGGGGCCAATTAGGGGCAACAGGGTGTGGCTCTTAGTTATGACAGACAGGGGGGAACCCAAATCATAGAGGGAAGGAGGGGATTCCCTAGAGCTCTGCCCAATCACTTAGAGCCTCTCCCAGAACTTCCCAGATGTTAGGGATTGTCTCCAGGGTGACAGGCAGGCCCTAGGGGCAGGGGTTAAGGGGATTGACAAGGGGGTTTGAGGGAAGAACAACTTTGATTGATGGGGGAAACCAACTCAAAGGCGGGAAAATACATGGGGGAAATAGGAATTAACCAAAGGGAGAACTGGGGTACATAAAACGGTAAAAATACAAAAAAAACGAAATACAAAATCAGAACATAACTTGAAAAGGCACCACTACACTGGTAGATCATTAAGACAACTCTTAGATCATCTCTTGGAAGACAAGGCAAGCTAGCCTGTGTTCACCATCTCTGTGACACTCGTGGTTTTATAGACCTCAAGTTATCTCTTTTCCAGGCTCAAAGAACCACTGGACTCACAGTCGCTCATCATGTGAAAACTAATCCTGACCATTTTCTGAATCTTTTCTGGTTCTATTATATCCTTTTTAAGATGATCAGAATAGGGCTGCATACCACACAACTGCAGCATGGATTTCTAGAATGGTATAATGCTGTGTCCTGGGTTGTAGTGTAGGATGTGTACAAAGTATTGTATCACCATCTTCATGAACTATTGAATCCAACTGTTGGAGCAGAGTTTTTCCCAGGCCCCCTCCCTCTAGGCTATCTTCTGTTAATGGCTCATCGAATGCTGCCCCCTGCCTCTGGGCTACCTTCTGTTAATGGCTCATCAAATGCCTTGCTGCATGACTCATAGATAACTTCCTCCGGGAGCTATCTCTCTTTAATGAGCCATCAAGGACCCCCTGTATGACTCATCATCCCATTGTGAGATGCTCTGCCCATGGGGAGGAACCAAGCATTCTCACCTGGATATAATCTGGGATTTGGGACAGTACAAGCAGCCCTTGCTCACTGGATTCCCAGAGGACCAGAGCTACCAGACCTTTCTATGCAATCACTGCTTCAGGAAGGCCACCTCATCTGGACTGCTTCCATCACCCTGCTCAGCTTGTACTCTGACTCTCTCAGTGGTCTTTTGTATTATTGCATTTATTTTATTTTACTTTTTTTTCCTTTCTTCTTATTAAATTGTATTTCTGACTCGGAGCCTCTCACTCGTTTTGCTTTCAAACCTCTACATGCTGCTCCCTATTTCATTCATTCACTTGGCCCTAACAACTAGAATATATTTAAAGCTGATGCTCAACACTTCTATAGTTTTCCCAAAACTTCTTATTCTGAGTGAAACATTTCAATCTTACATAATCACAATAAGCTTAAAGCCCATCATTTTGTATAAATCAGTATCAACCATATAAATAGTTAATTTTATGTTATGAAAGGAGCTATATAAATGAGGATGTTTGTCATCTCTCTGAAGCATAACCATAGCTTCAGCTCAAACATGCTACAACATGCTCTCACGTTCTGATCTATTATTTGAAGGTCATTCTCATGGCATGTAAAGTATATATATGTGTGTAAATAAATAATAAACAAATACCTAAAAAATTCTTTTTTTCACATCATGTAGCATTCATGGAGACTAAGGGCCGACAGTTCTGGGTGAAGATAAAGACTATTACAGAATAGAAGCAGAGCAAACCTTCCTTACACAGCCTGCCCTCAATTAGAGCTGGGTGAACATTTCAAAAGAAAATTATTTAGGTTCCAGTCTTACCTTCTCATCTGTAGAAAAAGGAGCTGTTAAAGACCTTCATGACATCTCTGGGACATCAAGCTGACTCAAAGGTCTGCTGGTTGGTCGGGCAAACATCTAACTCAAAATAATATTGTCTCGTCTTTTCTGTGTGCGTATTTTCATTAGAAAGTTGTGGTTAACAGCAAGTTCAAATTCCTGTTATTTTCCATGGGAAACTAGAAAAATAAAGTCCTTCTGAAGCCCACTCCATTCCATCTTCACATGTTATCAAAGCTGGAAATAACCAGCTGCAATTCTGATTTTCTACCTGTCAACTTTTGCGAGTCCGCCTCTACACATGCATAGGGTTTTGTCTATCTTTTCTGCATATCTCTTTGCATTTCCCAAAACATGTAGTATGCATCAGGCTTCCCTCATGTCTGGTTGGAAGGAAAACATGCTCTGATCCTACAACTCTATTTATGTGGAAACAGTTCCCATGGCCAGCTGATGGTAGTCTCCATCCACTGCTCTGAGTGCCTCAGGGAAGCCAAGAGGTGTCTCAGCATTGAGTGGCTGCAGCTAAGCCCTTAATGTCTCCCTTGGACCTCAGTGACTCTTGAGAAAATAGGACTGCTTGCTTCTGCATATTGTTTTTAAAATCTTTTTAATCCTGAAGGCAGCACTGAAATTAATAAAATTCTCTCAATGAAACTATTCATCATGTAGATGTGCATTTACTGTGCATAATTTCACAATTTAAATTTTTTATAAAAATAGATATGTTTTCTGATTTTTTGAAATTGACAACGTCAAAATGTGCATGATGAAAAGCATGAAGGCTATATATATATATCTGGAACTGAATACAAAAACAGCCATGAAAAATATGTGAGTATAGATGTTAAACAAACCCTTACAATCCCCAATTTCATAGTTCATTTTTGTCAACACACATTTCATCCTTTCTCAATTCATGCAAAAACCTCCTTGCATTTTAGAATCTGAAATCCAAGAGGTAATGACATCTCACTGAAAAAAAACCTAACCAAAAAAAAAAAAAAGGGGGGGAAACAAACCAAACAAAACTGAATTTACACCAAAATGTAAATGTGCTGCTTAATTTAAACTATCAGAAACCATATTCTCTTAGCTGCTGAAAAGCCTTTGCAGATAAAGACCGGGGAGGTGAAGAGGGATTAAGCACTGAAAGAAACTAAGATGCCAAAAGAAATGTACAGCTTGTGTGGGGATCAGGGGCTCTTTTCTCAGCAATGTGTTCATAAATTTTATCCTGAGTGTATATCGTGAGCAGAAAGTCAAGGATTTAATATTGCTGGCAGTAAGCCAGCAGCATGTTAGGAAGGTTTTATATTAACTCCCCACATACTACTCTGCTGGTGTGCCTCAAATTGACCTGCACAGTGCCTTGCTACATCCATTCCAGCTCCCCCCTACCCAGACCTGTTGGTCCAGAGGGGGCTCATACAACACCTTGCTACTCCAGCCCAGACGGCACCAGTGACTGCCATCCACATCACAATTCTCACTTTCTTCTGAAACTCCCTGCAGCTTATTTTGCTAAAGCTCGGCTCTTTCATGCTGACTTCCAGTAACTTTTTGACTTTTCATCCCTGTTGCTTTCACAGCAGCCAGTCCTCTTCCTCATTTGTCAAAGGAAGAACACTGGAAACCACTCACCCAGGCTGAATTTGAATCAGCAGCCAGCTCTACATCCTGTTTAAAGTCACTTGAGCCACTCAGCCTGTAAGAACTATTAATCTCACCTATCTGGAATTCTCATTAATTCTCTAGACAAGAAATTACTTATTAAAGTTATGCATATTATAATATGCATATCTCATAGTACCAAAATGCTGAAGCGATGAAGGCCGTATAAGTAATGTGCAGATATAGAGGGAATGCTAGCTCATAGGAGTATGAAAACTGAATAGCATGATATATTTTGTCAAAGCTCACTTGGAAGTTGCCTTGTTGCTTTAGGAATGTATTCTGAATATTTCCTTAACCACAGGAATATCATTCATGTCATAGTGCCAGATTCAGTCACTTAAGGACTGACAAATGTATTACCCTGAAGACAGTTCCAATGACTTCAAGGGAGGCGTAGATCATGTTTTGGGTTTCTGAACCACAGTGAATTCTACTGTCTACTCAGTGAAACATAAGATAGTGCCTAAAAAGAATAGAAATTTCCAGTTTAAATAGTTTGCAGCCAGTAACAGTATTCTCTTTGTACCGAGGACTAACTTTTTTCGTTAGGACTCCAGCAGACACCACCTATTTAGGCATGGAGGTTTGGCAGTATGTGTACTTCCGTCAGTGCTGGTTTCTAGGTCACCTAGCTTAAGGTGCAGCCTAATTACGTAGGGAATTGTCTAATCAAGATGACTGGGCTGGAGCAGCTTGGAGGCATCAAAGCCGGCTCCCTGCCTTAGGACATGGTTTCCAGCCACAGGATTACTGTGTTAGCTATGTTTAGCAAAACTGAACAGAGTGAGTCACAGCAGAAATTACAGTATTTGAAGTGAAAGTCCTACTGAGTGATGTTTTGTTAAAAGAAATGATCTGACTTGTTATTTGAGAACTGAAGGATGCACCTTCTGACTTTAAGAAAATGTGAAACAACCTAGAAAAGGAGAAAAACATTTGCCATGAGACTGCAAAGATTTTCAAAAACAATTGAATCAGTAAATTTTTTTTCCCAGTCCAAATCCAAGTAAAGATTAGTTGCAATACTTTAGCTTAGAAGTAACCATATAAATAAATTATAAAATTATACATATTCTTTATAATGCTTTCATATAAAATTTTAATAACAAGTCCATTCTTCCTGCCTTCTTTGTCAGTAAAGCCTGTGTTTGGAAAATGTATGTTTTATTATTTTGAGAAAAGCAATTAGCTATTTAGCTGGAGGGGTTAAACTCAAGTGTCACTGAGAGGAGAATGGGAAATTATTTTTAAGAGCAAGCAATCTAGTCTTTAACAAAGACCAAACACTAAAACTTTAGCTGAAGGTAGCAGAATCTAGCTTATACACACAAATAGGTTTTGTTACCTGGATTTCCATTCTCCAGTGATCTACTCTTCATTCTGCCTCTTACAAAATCATTTCTTAGCTATATGAAACACTGGTTCCTGAAACATGAATTTTGTTATTCGTCCTCAGAAGGCAGCTCAGCCTATTCTGTCTGAATCAATGAGCGGAAACAGACTCTACATGAATCAAACAAGTAGCCAAAGATTCTTCTAATCATATGATAATCCTCTGGTGTTTGTATGTTTATACAGTGGTATATATGCATGTTTATGCATGTTTATACAGTGGTGACTACAATGCATATGTGCCTGTAACCATGGGAGAGCAATGCCCTTTAATGCACACTATTGGAAAAATGCAAGGCTTTTGCCACCTTCCTTATTAGTTGGAGGTTCTCCACCTCAACATTTATACTCAAGCAGTTGTTTCAAAGCTAGGTTTATACCACCAGTGACTACCTAGGGCCTAGGTTATGTTTACAAACTTTAAAAAATATATAATTATTTTTTTGTTTGCCATGGCAAACCCGCTACTGGAGGATGCCCATAGGAACCCAAATGAAAGCTGGAAAGCTTCCTAGAAAAGGAAGCAAAGGAGAACATTGAAGACACCACATAAAGCTGAATAGACTCACCTGAACTACCCAAAGTGAAATTTTGGCATGGTACAATTATCCACCCACAAATCAGGTGCACTATCTGTAATGAGAGCCCTTGTAGACTTTGCTAAGGTACAACTTTTCTACCACACAAGTGATTCTGTGTCAGAAGGAAAAAGCCACCTACAGATTTCTAACATCCATTCAGCTGTAAATGATCCTCAGTCAAACACTGCCTGCCTGAGCCTGGCTATCTAACAAGATCTGATGAACGTATGCTGCAAGGCAGTACTGCTTAAGAAAAAAATGTTCTTGATACTGTTACAAATGCTTCCATAGCTGGGAGTTCTCCCAGAAGAGAAACTGTCTTTATAGTAACTATTGTGAAAAAATCCTGACACATGTTAAGGTTTTCGTATCCTATTTATTCCACAGTATCTTTCAATCTCTTTAAAATCCCCTGCTTGCCTGCTTGCAATCTATTTTGCAGCCAGCTCCATGAAAGCACTGTCACTTCCTCTTCTACCTTTCTCCTTAAGGCTGCTGGTAACCCTACTGTGAAGCTGGTGAGTATTAACTTATATATACCTCTGGCTGTGGCATGGTTCTCCACAAACACTACAAGAATTCTCATTTACATAGAGCAAACACCTTAAGATTAAAGATGCATTCTAATTTCTCCTCACACAAAATGTTAATTCAATCAAGTACCTTCTTTTAACTACTTCTTATTCTGGAAAAAGAAAAGTAATACTGAATTTGATGAAGTCTTGTGATATATGGCAAGTGTAGGCTGGGAACAAACCTTTTGTAAGCTCTATCCTAGGACCTGCAGGGTTCTGTGCCATACTGCTTAAAATAGCAGCACCAATGAATCATACTAGTTCCTTTCAAACTTATGTAATTCTTCAACCCAGTGACATTATAGAGTACCTTTAAGGAGACCTTAGCAGATAAACTACTTCTTATCTGCAAACAAAGCTCCTCACCTTCTTGGGTTCCAAACAAATAATCTTAGATTTGTTGGTTATTTTAAGATCAATCTACAAAGCCAGAGAATAGCAGAAAATTAATTCATCAATAGGAAATGACCAGGACATAATCCCAAAATTGCATTCATATAAATTTTAAAAAGCTATTTTTTGTGTGTGTCTGTGCGCGCACATAGGTGGATGAATAATTACGTGATGATTTAAGACTTGCTCCCTGGTGTGCCTGATCATGAAATTCAGAACTTTTCGTTCCAGTGCAAACAAAATCTGAGATTACTGAATTGAGGAAATCAAACCCTGAGATGACATAGGCAGGGGCTTGGAAACTATGTTTCCTTTTCTAGATCTCTACTGCATTGAATAATCAAACCCATGAAAGTGGAATTTTCGTGGTATCTTTTTACATTCCTTCAATGTCTGGGTTTGAAAATTATTCCCTCAGAAAGGATCAAACTTCTTTACACAGTGTGTGCATTGCTATGTAGATTAGAGGGAGAAGAAAAGGAAAAAAAGAGAGAAGCAGAATAAAGAAGACAAACTCTGTTTTCCTGAGAAGGTAAACATCACCTGTGAACCCCTCTGAACACCACTGATTGGATAATTACTTATTTCCAGTGTGACTGCTTTAGAGCTTTATATGAACATGCAGAGAGCGACCATCCCTAGGACATAATTATGCAGCCTTTCCCTTTCATGTGCAATTCATGATATACATTTTCAATTAGCTGTCAGTTTTAAACTTTTGTACCCTGTTTTAAACAGAATGAACAATGCTTTAAAATGTGTGTGAAAAGCTAAAGTATCTTTATTAAATGAAAGATACTCTGAATATCTGTAGAAACTGTGGATAATTGCCATGTCTTCTATAAAGCATTGAATCGTCACAAAAACAATTACTCAGTGGCTCAAGCACCATGAAAAGCAGGATTTGGATCTGAGTTCTTATTCTAGTTCATCCCAGTAGTTTTATTCACTTAAGTCTGTTGTAATGGGTCAAGAAATCTCCAGGAAGAAAGAATTTGTGAAATGTCTGGCACTTGCCTCTTCTGCTTAGACACTCTGGGGGTTGAAGAACATGTAGAATTTGACCAGGAAAAAAGGAAACAGGAGAATTTTTAGAATGCTTTCAACATTCATGATTTATTAGAACTCCTGCTTGAGATTGAGTTGTATATGAAAGTTCAAGATAGATCAACTTTGAGCATGAGCAAGCTGAAAAGAAAGTTCAGGCCGATGCAAGAATTCACTGAAGTCTCATTTTAAAAGTTCTAGATAGGCATCTTATTATGGCCAAATCAGAGTATTTTCAGACAAGTCTTCTGAACTAAGACACTCAAAGCACCTAAAGACTTTCTGAAAAATCTGTCTCTTGGGACTTCAATTTCCCATTCCTTCTAAATATGATTATAATCTAGGAAACACTTCAATTCAGGAGTAAGATGAATTCTCCGCAACTTTCTCCCCTACTATATGTACAGAAAATTTGCTGATTTTTTTCAGCAAAAAGTAGTATGACTAAATAAAGCCCCACACAGAGATCATTCTCCAAACATGGAAACCATTTCAGTGGCAGCTCTGCAAACTCCAGAAGATGATAATTTATTCATTCTGACCAGTGATTTGAAGCTCAGCAGAACTTGTTTTTCTGAAGTTGTTGCATTGTGCTTTTGATAACAGAAGACCATCAGCAGAGAGGTAGCTGCTAAAATGGCCCAATCCAAGGTGAATGTCCTGACCACCCATGTCATGCCCTTTGGTAGCTAGTCAAATCTTTTCTATAGTGTGGAATACCTCCAAAAGTAGGACATTTTTTGTTGTTGTTTTTTTAAGCACATTTGAGGACAATCACCTAAGAAATTGTATTCCTCCATTCGCTCATTTTGTGTTGATCCAATTGGATCAACAAGAAAGTAAATTGATTTTCTGCTCTCACTGCTGCTGGCCCACCTTTGCCCCCTCCCCCATAATTCAGCAAGCAAACCAAGAAGTCAAATATTTGCACAGCCCCATGTGAAGTTGTTCACACCAGGCATAGTGTTTGTGTTTCACTGCCTTACTTGTCCTCAAAGTTCTTCCTTTCAGGAACCAGATTATGGCCTCATAAACCTGTGGGATGCTACTGAAATTGCTTAAAACCAGTAGCTGTTAAAACAAGTTGGAGTATTAATTGAATTGTCTCTGATTTTTTCCATTAGGAAAGGAAAAAGGTACAGCCTCCTCCTTGTAACTGTGTGCCAGAGTATACACAATGAGCTTTTAGCCAAATTCCATGGTCTATCTTTCTGCACATGCAACTGTTTGTCTTGCATTCCACGTTTATGGGCATGTGTAAAAGATTTTTATGGATTTTTGAATGATAGCAGTACCCATACACCTCACTCTGCAAAACTAAGAGCAAATAATAGCTCTCTATTCATCAAATATTATTCATCCTATTGCAATGGGAAGCCACCAGTTGGAGCAACTCTTGTCAGACCAGGCACTGCCATTCCAGCTCTTTCTGGGGCTTATTTGCATTAGCTTTCAGTGACAACAGGGCTAGATGATTTGTAAAGGTGCCTGAAGGGTCCAGCCTTGGCCACCTACTTCCAGACTGCCACTTTCCAGGGGCCTGGAGCACAGTGCACTCAGCCCAACATTACACAGTGCCCACCAGCCTGAACCAATTTGTGGCTCCTTCAAGTCTCAGAGTAGTCTCTGACTGCTGTCCAACCCTCTTGTCAGGAGCAGAAGCCCACGAAGGCACCTAGAAGCCATAAATCCTTCCTGACAAATACTTACCCAGCAAGCTCCTGATAAATGATGCCTATCTACAGTCACACTGGCCTTCTGAATGGATAATTAGTGATACTGAATTTTCTTGGGTCCGGTGTGGGTTCATCAAGGACTTCAAGCTGACAGTTTAAATTTATTCCAGTTTCAGAAAAAATAACAGTCAACAATCTGAATCTTGGATTTGATTCACCAAATCTCCTTCGCAGAAGTGAAACAAATGTAAGAGAAAGATTTTTGTGTAAAATTCTTTCTATTTCACAAAGCTTTGTTTTACTGGCTTGGTTTTAGTCTCAAAGCAGATGCACATAGACATGGCAATGAGAATTCTGACCAGTTAACTCACAAAGCCTGCTTCTGGCACTGCATGCACTTACAACTCCACACCGTGGAAGCTGACTCTTCCCCTCGAGGAACTGGGAACACACATTGTTTGGAAAGCAAAAGAAGGCAAGCACAGTGCACTGAAGCATAATGAACAAAACCTCATTAGTCACATCTCTCTTCAGGACAGCTCCTAATAGTAGGAGGAGGTTACACTCAATATCAGCCTTCTTCATCTGAGTACTGGAGTAAAATCAGCAGGACCATCTTTCCCCTAAGCAAATTCAGATGTCTTAGACAAAACAACTTCTTGTACATATTCCCCTCTATCCCTGCCTGGCACCCCTACCCTGCAGACAAGGACAGAATTAATTTTCCATTCTCCATTCACAGCAAATAAAGAATACAATGTTCACTCTGCATCATTTTCATCTTTCATCTTAATTATCACTGCGGAGACTACAGAAATCATTATCTTTATTATGATGAATGTCCAATTAGCATTTCCCATATAAATTTCAGATCATGAAGGAGGCTGTAATGGATAATGCAAATTCCTAATGGTCTTTTTTTTTCCCTAGCTGAAAAATTGAGGTGCTTAACAAAATGAAATTTAATCTGAGCCATTTTGAAACAAGGCAAGAACTTTAATTACTTGACAGGGAGGAGGGAAAGAAGAGACTGAAACTAAATCTTAAAAATGGGCATATTTTAAAAGACCTTGCTTTTCCAGCCCATTGCTCAAGCTTTCTCCTCCAGATAACTAAACACTTGTCTGGTTGTGCTCAGTAAGTTTTAAACTATTGTGAAAGCTGATAGAAGCAATTTCTTTTATTAGTTCTACCATTTACTAAATCAAAAAAATTATTCCAAGTAAACATCCTGTTGTCTCCAATAGAGTATTTTAATCAATTCCCATCCATCATGTGTAGTGTGAAATTGGCTATAACTACATCATTGCCATTGCAAGGCAGTAAGAGACACAACACCTCCGTGGTGCTGATTGAGGCACAGAGGTGTGGGTTGAGATATGACAGCTGAATTCCCTTAGGATAGTTTTGGGTTGGGCAAAATTAATTCAGCTGGCTGTTTTAGAAGCATCTCAAGTATTATTTGCACATAAGAGCAAACAAATCATGGGCTCCATATAGTCTAGCTTGTCATCTCTAATTTTGAGTGGTAACTACTTCCCTGAGCCAGGAAAAAGCAGACCTTTGCAGATGCCCTTCTGTCTAAGCCAGCAGATAATTGTAGTGACACAGAGGAAAACTATACCTGGTGCAAAAATGAAGTAGGGACCAGGTGTCTAGTCCCTTTTGCTTTTTTTAATCTCCTCTTTCCTTCTTTTTTCCAGAAAATTTTTACCCCTTCTTCTATCCCATGTGGCTTGGAAGTAGGTCTTCACACTTTCCAAGAGCTTTATCCCATGGCATAAGCGGACACACACACCTGCACACACACACCCCCCATACTCTCTCTCTCTTTTCGTCTTCCCCCCACACTTTCCTGTTCTTCACCAATAGGTTCCAAGATACAGATTCAATATCTTGTTGATGAGATATGCAAGTAGAGGTGCTGGATGGGCTTCATGAATTGCAGTGAAAGAACTTGGCAGCCTTGGGATGGTCTCCTTCAGAAAACGCCATTTCAGTCAGCAGCCAGGGTAAAATCGCTCCTAGGAAGTAATGACTTACAGCATAAAATTTCTATTTTATAGCAAAATATCCTGTTAATTACCAAGCAAATTGTCTCTCTAGGAAGGTATTCTTTTCTGAGAGGAAGCTGTTCAATTATTTGTAGTGTGATTTTCTGCAGTCTGTTCAAGCTTTATTCTGGTCAGGACATGAGACAGAACTCCAAGAATTTTTACTTGGCTTTAATACTGGTACAGACTGCTTGTCCCACACGGTCTTGTTGCATATAACATCTTTTTCTATATATCAATCATTTAGAATTCTTTTTAGGCCTTCTTGGGTGCATTAAGTGAAGGAGTATAATTCTTGTTGTTTCATTACTATATTATAGTATGATATAGATCTAAGTTTAATTCTAGCATATGTGGTAGATGCATGATATTGAATTAGAAGAACCTAATAAGCCCTGGTTATTGTAATTTCATTCTGTGTGTTTATTATTCATATAAATGTGCAATTCATTTCTGAAACCTCCTTTAAATTTCATCTCAGTCATGTCTAATGGCACCAATATTATTATTCATCTTAAAAAGCACTTCTTCACATCTATTTGCATAATGATTTTCACTTGTTTTCATTTGTTTTTCTCCCTGAGAAAGAATCAGGGAGGATTATCTGACTGACTCTGACTCCATCCCTTTATATTACCTCGTTTCTTTTGTTTTCTGCATCTATTGAATAGACAACATGCCTCCTTACTGAGATTTTTGTGTTTCTAATATTTCTTTTATGCTCTTTTCCCGACCCTTTTCGTTTGCATTTGAGTGTTGAAAAGTACTGTCCATCTTTTAGGTGATTATGAATTTCCTTAACTCTTGGGTCATGTCTTCACTGCGCTATAATTACATAACACAACTGCATCCTTCCTTCACCTATGTATTCTTTACAGGAGGGAGATCTGTGTGTTTTGGATGCACAGTGACAGATTTAAAAAAGCTTCAACTGACTTAGGAGTCACTTAGACCAGAGTCATACATACAATGTGCTTAACTGAGCTTTACAGAAAATAATTGACATCTTTACAAATTAACCATAGGGAATGCAAGCTAAGATAATGAACTTCTGTGTATCATTTTCACTTCTTTTTAGACTGTTTTCTAATGACATCTTTCAACTTTGCTCTGTGGGAGGGCTTGCCCACTATTCTATTTCAATATAGTTGAGAGAAAAGTAGAATTATCCAAGATTTAGATTTTTCTAAGTTTCATTACAACAATTAATGAGGCACCTTATTAGTGCCATTTAGGCGGGTAAACAGTGAACACCAGGGAAAGATGTTATAAATGACTTAAACAGAAAAAAAATCTTGTCTGAGTAGTGAATTCCCTGCTGTCTACTTAAGAGCTCCTTCCAGTTGAAACTTTATTCAGTATTTCACATTTCATTTTTTTTCCAATTCATTACATTTTCACTTCACTCCATGTCTATACAGATTGTCCAGTGTTAAATATAGGTTATAATATTACTTTGTCTTTAGCCACTGAAATAAATTATTTTTCTGAATAAAGTCTCTCTCTGTGGTAAGGTTTTATTATCATTGGCCAACATGAATAGATGGGTATAACAGAAAGGACATGAGATCTACAAACAAGGAAGAATATATAACATTAATTTAGGGTCTGCTTATTAAATAATGAAGGAAAATGGCTTTATAGCTCCATAATTCTAAATTATGGTCTCTTAAACACCCATCAAAATATATGAGAAGTTGGGACAGTTTTACTGCCCTAGCAGATAAATAACCATACAGTCAAACATTCCTGATGGAAAGTGCAGGAGCAAATTGATGGATGGACATCTGCAGCACAGCAGCTGATTCTTCAAGTTAAACTCATTAAGAGACCTTAATGGTGATTGGCAAGTTCCTTCAAACAGAATGGCAAATAGGTGAACAGGAGTCTGCTTAAGAAGATGTCATGTCGCTGATGAGGAGTGAAAGCCATGTCTAATCTATTTGCTGGTAAATCTGCTTGTTGAGCAAACAAATTTAGCTATTTCACGCAGGAAAAAAAAATGTGCACCAGTGAAGCCAGGTGTTACCTGGAACATTCTCAGCCTAAGCATTCTGGGCACACCTGTGTGAGACTGTTTCAAAATGCTTGGAGTCTACAAGTAAAAAAATCTCACAGACTGTGCAGCCTAAAATTCACAGCCAAGGGAAAGAGCTAAGAATCTTTGCATTTGTTTACATCACTGTCCCCTCTCTTTTTTTGATATTTTGTTGTTCAAGCTTGTCTCACTGTGAAAAACAGCCTAAATGATGACAACTTGCCTGTATTCTGATGAGAAATTACAAGATTTAACCTGTCAGATCCTGTTTCTGTGCAACTGAAGCTACAGGAAATTTATTACCGACTTTCATGGGTACAGGAACAGAATATTAAGGATTTTAAAGTCCTTTCATCCAAAATACTTCAGTATACATAAGGAAGTATAAAGCAGACCACCGTGAAAGCTCTTTTGCCAAGAATGTGGGTTCAATACCATACTCAGCCTTCAGATGCTTGGAGAAATTTTTTCAATGGCTTTATAAGCCATTTTTTCTCATGAGCCATGTTTTAGCAATAGAAAATACTTTGCCTACTAACAAATATTTTGCTGCTTTTTTCCCATCAGAGTAATAGTATTAAAACTAACAAAATGCCTTTGCATCAGTAACTCTTAGCCCCTCCCTTGAGCAACTCTGTGCTATTCACATAGGCATATTTGCATGAGGAAAGAAAAATTTTATAGTGGAGAGAGGGAAGATAGTATAAACCTGAAAAACTACTAGCAGGGAAAATGTAGTCTAGTTCTTAACAACTGTCAGGTAATTTTGAAACAAGACACCTCTGAAACAATTTCCTTCATGACCCCAACAGGCAGTAATTTACTTATGTGCTGGAGTGCAAATGGTTTGGATAGCTTTAACTTTTTTTATTCAACTGAATGCACCCATAGATATTCTCCCTATCCATATTTTAATTGTAGTTAATTTTTGGCCTACTGACAAACATTCTCCTGCTCTCTTCCCATCAGAATAATGAGTCAAGTAGCTTTTCTCTCTCATGGAATGCCACTAGAATTTAAACATTTTACAAAATATGTATTTATAGGAGTGCAACATGGTGACTGTTTAACAATATTTAACAACAACCTAAACCAGAAACCTCTCTAACAGGTGTCTGCTGTGTCAATGTAGGAGGGCATGCTCATTAGCAGGGGATAATAAGATCACCTTCCAGTAGTTTGATAATTAAGATACATTTTTGATGAACTATACAATGTGGAGAAAGAATTTCTGTCCTGTGGAAAGCAGTATGAGCTCTTTAATGAATGCAAGCAGCCTGGGTTTTCGTTGTGTATTTCCTATGAAAGCTCATACTGCACACAGACCCCTCACTCTTTGCTTCCCCACATAAATCACACATTTCTGAGGCACAGAACTGCCTGGTTTTCTGAAATTCCTGCCAGATGTCATTTTACTTTGTCACTCAAGAACATAAACAATCTGGTGCAAGCCAGGCAGACTTTTCCTCTTTTTTTTTT
>VWYP01014844.1:93589-129967 GCA_013400435.1 Pycnonotus jocosus | reverse complement strand
TTTTTTTTTTTTTTTTCTGACTAAAAAAAACCAAGTACTGCAGAAATTCCCATTTCACAAAACTAACCTATTCTATTTAATATGAAAAAATGCTCATTTTGTACCATAGCTCCTAGTAATACTATCTATTAAAAAAAAAAATTGTTGCCTATAAGTTAGCCATCATGAGGCAGGTGGTAGAATATTTAGCAGAATATTTTTCTTTCTAGAAAATGTTATTTTCTAAACCTGCAATTTTCTACAGCAAATATCAGACAAATTTTCAGGCATAAAACCTAAGTAAAACATTTTGTGCCTGTCAGCCCAAATCTGTATATTGTATCCTCATGTTCATATTTTTTAATAAAAGAATGATTTGGGAAGGATTCTACTTTAACAATCCAAAACTAGAAATATATATGACCACATTTTGTAAAAAGCATGAATATTTCAAGCAGTGTTCTCTAGTTGTCCTTAGTAAACTTGCACAGGATGCAGAAGAATGGTTATAATTTTATTCCTATGAGAGCACTGAAAAGATACAATGGCATTCTAAATGTTAGGTAAACATTAGAAAAAATTAAGTAGACATGGTTTGGGTGAAAAGGGTTACAATAAATGGCCTTAAATCAGGTTGGTGACCAGTGGGATTCTTCAGGGCTCCTTTATAGGGCCAGTTTTCCTCAACATCCTCATAGGAAGTTTAACAAAGTGCCAGATTCTACACCTGTGTTGGACAACCCTGAATGTAGGGACAGGCTGGGGAATAAGATGCTGAGGAGTGACTAAGGTGACTTGTCTTGTTCAGCCTGGAGAAGAGGAGGCTGAGGGGAAATATTGCAGTCTGCAACTTCTTCCCAAGGGGAAGCCGAGTGGCAGGTACCAATCTCTTCACTGTCTTGACCAGTGGCAAGACTCAAGGACAGGGCATGAAACTGAGTCAGGGGCGGTTTAGGTTGGATATCAGGAAAAAGTTCATCACCCAGAGGGTAGCTGAGCACTGGAACAGGCTCCCCAGGGAAGTGGTCACAGCACCAAACAGAATTCAAGAAGAGCTTGGACAACTCTCTTGGGCACATGGTGTGACTCTTGGAACTGTTCTATGCAATGACAGGAGTTGGATTTTGATGATTCTTGTGGGTCTTTCCAACTCAGGATGCTCTATGATTAGTTGCAGCTTAAGTTAGTCATTTATTAATAACTGTAATTTTTTCTTGTAATAACTTCATACCCAGTTATTACTGATTATGTATCAGCCCCAGTATTATACTCCACTCTGAAACAGGAAGCTCAAAATATCATGCAAGATGAAATAGATTATATGTCCTATCACTGCATTGAAATCAGTAAGTGGCTAAAATCTGATATTTCAATACTAATCAAACACTACAGACAAGGCATCAACATGAATAACAGGCTGACAGCTTTTACTTCAGAATGAAATATCATCCTGGCAACACTCAGAGCCAGCTATCCATTGCTTCTTCCTTTGGATTGGGAGTTCTTTCTGTGAATTCAGGAATGAGTCTGATCTTTTGCCCATTAAGCCTTTTGCCCATCAGACCTGAATAGCCCACATAAAAAACTTCTAATAACAGAACCCAGCATCACTGGTGAGTTAATGAACTGTTAAGTGCTTGGTAGATTATGTTGGTTTTAAGCCTGTAAAATCACTTCCTAGAAAAAAAAATGATTACAATGATAATTACAAAAACAATAATAATATCCACTTTTATAGAGTTTTAATCTGTAGAAGTCTGGATAATTTACAGTTCTTCATGTAGTTTTAATATGTAGAAATCAAAGTGCTTCATAGGAAAAAAGTAATATTTTGAATACTGTTATTTTGTGTTCTCTAATAGCCGTGCAATGCACCAGCTGAACAGAATTTTTGGCAACACAACTGAATTCAGGTTGCAATATTTAATCCAAAAATAATATAAATAAATAATGCCACTGCTGTGGAATAGAGAGACATCAGAAAACATAAAACATGGATAACTTAAAACCCAGTCGACCAAGCAGAATTTTCACTCAGAATGTGATTGCTAAGTGAGTCTGGTTAAGCATCATGAAGTTTTATTCTTTTCTTATATTCAGTCTGTTTTGCTCAGTTGATTTTCTGCTGAAGAGAAGAAGCAGTGTAAAATCACAGCAAGAAAGAATGGCTTTGTGATTTTGCCAAATCCAGGATTTTCAAGACAGCTCACAAGGACATTTAATCACACTTCAAGGTCAAAATAGTAAAAATTTTGGAAGACAAATTGCACATCTTCTTACAACTCAAAGCTGTGTGAGAAAACTCTTATTTTGCTGATCTACATCAGCTACATTTCATGGCTTTCAAGTATCTCCAAAAAGCACCAAAATTTCATTGAACTTCATCTAGACCTTAGATAGCCAAATTGAATCTTCTTCCTCTTTTTCTGTCTTCTTTTCTATCTTCATTAACAACCATGTAAAAGAATCAATTCAACCATGATCCTAATCAATAAAGAAATAATGAATTTTTAGGCATGTATGTTCCTTACAAACCTCTGATCATAAATGAGAACTGGAATTCCTGCCCTAGGAAATCTTATGTTACCACTAAGTAAATAGTGATCACATG
Source organism: Pycnonotus jocosus (assembly GCA_013400435.1). NCBI lineage: Eukaryota > Metazoa > Chordata > Aves > Passeriformes > Pycnonotidae > Pycnonotus > Pycnonotus jocosus. The sequence continues at coordinate 127,377 of VWYP01014844.1, read as the reverse complement.
CTTTAAAATCTGGTATGGATTATAGAGTTTAGCCATTCACAATAATATGAGCACTTCCCAAGGACTCTAGGAAGATCTGAAAGCATGCTGTCTTGGATGGTATCCAGAAATACAAAACCTTTGCAGAAAACCTATTGTGACCTGTAAAGAAAAACTTGCACTGCATATGGTTAGTGTGGAATTCTCAATTTTTTTTCCTTAGAGGAGCAATAAGAAAGACAGGTTTCTCTTTGTCTCATTATTGTCAGCTTCAGTGCTGGTAAATCACAGAGCTTCAGTAGGTATTGCCATGGAAACCTACAACTAGTACTGTACAACTTATCTTTGTTAACATATTACACTGTTTGCAAGGCCCTGTTCTGTTCAGGGAGTTTAAGGGATAAAAGAGAAATATCTCCAGATCCGTCTCAATAGGAAATCATGTTCAGACTTGTTTTTAAATCAGTCAGATTCTGGTTTTCTAGACACTCACCCAAAATGTATTTTTTGGTTTTGAGCCATATCCATTACTAAGGTCTTAATTTAACCCTGACATTTTATCTGCACATCTTTCAACATGTTTCAAGAACGAAATAAGTTATTGAATGTGGATTCTGTCTAATTTGTTATCATTTGCTACATCCAAATCTATTCTTGTCTTCATCATCACCTTTAGTTACTGTCCCCAGCCATAAGGTCTTGCAGTCCTGGAGGGATGAGATGGAATATAAATGCGGTGCTCTACACCCTCATTTCTAGTAAATAATATGCACAGAGTAGTGCCATACAAATAGAAAACCTGCTGCATCCACAAATTTGCCACGCTTCAGTCTGCTAAAACTTTATTAGGCACAATATGGAAATTCAATTAATACTGGAAGTTACACCTTCTAATGTCACCCAGGTTGCATCCAATTATTTTTTCATAACACCTTTTGTTTAATCTCAGGCCAGCCTAAGAGAGTGGGGCCACCTTTCCACCAGGCCTTTGGTAGGAATGCAGGGATCTGTTTGAGAGTCTCAGCATGGCATGGCATGGCAACAGCTATAACTCTTTTACCTTTCCCAAAGCAGTTCTGTTGTTCTGATGCAAACTAATGAATATTTAAATTTGGCTGTTTGATAGGTTTTGCTTCATAGCAGCCTCATTCAAATTAATCATCTTTATCTTTAATGGTTTTTTTATATTGTGCTTTTCCATTAATTTTTTCCTGGGGTCTGGTTCCTGATCTCACAAAAGAAAACACCATCATGCTAAGAAAAAGCACCATAGGGAACATCTGCCTTATACTTTGTTACTATGGAATATGGTGGAATAATACACAACAGGACATCTCAAAATCCAAACACAAGCCTCCTCCTTCCTACCTTCCTTCTGAGTTTAACTTAACTCGATCACGTTAACACAATTCTATTCATAAATCTTTGCAGGTCATTAACTCCCAGCTACTGAAGGGAGAGAAAATCCAATACTGCTGTCACCTCTGCCTAGGAAATGGTTAGCAGAGTAGCTGTAACACCAAGCTGTCAAACAAATATCCAAAAGGGGTTCATGTCATCTTTTCCTGTAAGCGGAGACTTCTGCATAGTAGGAAAAAAAGAAAGTTTAACTGAAGAGAAATAGCAGCACTTTAGCTTCTATCCTGGTTTCAGTTAGGGTAGAGTTAATTTCTTTCTCAGTAGCTGTTGCAGTGCTGTGTTTTAGATTCAGAAGCAGAATGGGGTTGATAACACACTGATGATTCAGTTTTTGCTAAGTCATGTTTTTCCTAAGTCATAGACTTTCTTTCCTTGTCTCGTGCCCTGCTAGTGAGAAGGTCCGTAGAAGAAACTGGAGGGAGCACAGCTGGGACAGGTAACCTAAACTGACCAGAGGGATATTCCACACCACAGAACATCATGGCCAGTATATAAGCTGGGAATGGTTACCTGGAAGGGCGGCTGGTCTGGTTAGAGAAATGAAAACCCACTCTTTTAGACACACTAACAAAAATTATATGATACCAATTAAGCCCAGCTAAAAACCTGGTTCCATGAGATGTGCAGTGCTTCAAGGGAACAAGAGCATTGTTTAAATATATGGTGAGTTATATGTCTGTCACATGTGCAGGGTCTTAACTATCTGCAATGTGGAGAATTTGCCTTTTGCATTGTTACAAAGCTCTCCCCAATTGCCCTCCTACCGGGTTGCTATTGGTTCAGCTTTATGCAACTCATTCCTTACCAATTTATTGATCTCAGCAGCAGCAAGGCACTTCTCAGGCCCTTTGATTGAAAGCTAATATCTGTTAATAAAACCCCATAGAAAATGAAAGAACACCCCAATGTGCATTTAAAAACTGTGCATTTATTCTGAAATTCTTGATACTTTACATAGATTTCTCTGTCTACTTAGAAGCTCTAAAATGTCACAAAATAACTTCCTTTTTTTTCTGGTAATTGACTGCTGTATGTCAAAATGGGCCATACAGCTATTAGCAATTTTGGTCGTTAGATTCTTCCCAACATATTTTACTTCCATATTCTGTTTCTGAATCCTCAAGTTTTGAAAAGTTACTTATGTACCTCTAAAAGTTTAAGCATTATTTATTTCCAACATAAAATGATTGTAAGAAATTGCTTTCTGCTGAATCCTTGACTCATGACCTAATATACCACTCCATGTCTTTTTTCTGTGATTTATATTTGTGGACACAATTTATATTAAAATGCACACTGGTTAAATACATCCATACCATTTCACAGAGATGTAGTACAACACCAGAAGTGAGTCTGCTTACTCTTGATGATTCTAAAAATTAACAGAAAATTTCTGCCACACTCATCAATTTTTATCACTTTCTCGCTCTGATTGGTGTTACATGTGTAGGGCTACAAAGGCAAAGCACCAGATAGACAGGCACCTGCCACTGATCCTGCTACTGCAGTCATCCAAGCAGGTGTGTCAATCCATCTGGGACAGGCTGCTGCTGAGCTGTCTGCAGGCTCCATCCCACCACTTTTGCACCTAGGTCAGTCTGTTGCCCATCCATGCCCCACATCAGGACTCTGGTCACCCCCTTCCAACTGGTGGAAGAGGAAGAAGACAGAGTATGTTGTAACAGTGGCTCAGAAGAACTTGCAGGCAGGCTTAAATGCCCAGGAGAGATAGTTGTGAGTGTTCAGGCCAAAAATCTGTGTGCCAAAGTGACATAGACTCTAATTTCCCAAGGTGACAACTTTGGCTGCAATTGCACTTCCAAGAACTGCTGCTCATTCTTCTCCTTAGCCCGACGTCCCATGGAGCCCCTAAGTTACCCTGACACACCTGCTGAGGTACCTGCACTATATCAGGTCTGTAAAACCAGTTGTAAAATTATCCTCTGGGACAGCATCATAAGGCTTTTTAGGATGGAGCTCCTGGAAGGCTCCCAAAAGCCTGCATGTAATGATTCCAGCCAAGGCACCACTGTTCAGGGCCCTGTACCTGGAAGGTACTATCAGAAAGAACTAATCAAGCAGCAAGAGCTCCTTCTAAAATTTCTAAGCCAGGTTAGAGAGGGTAATTTAGCTATGAAATTGGTCCAGGAAAATAGTCCCCTGGTTGCCTCACCTTGGGTTCCTGTAAAGAACAAGCTTAGTGTATTTGAAAGAACGTCTTTGCAGCAACACTGAGCCTCAACCACGGGAGGAGGAGGGGATTTACTATTTTTTAAAATTATATTCAAGCTAAATGTTCAATTTGTATTTTTTTAATACTCAATATTTTCTGATGACGTAAGTTGTAGTTAATAAAGTGATAGTCAGAAGATCTTGAGTAACCTGCCCAAGGCATTTAGCAATAATTTGCTTGTTCTGTAACCTAATAACCATTTTACCTTCAGGGTACAATAAAACAGAAGTGCTAATTCAGTAGTGTTAAAGAAAGACTAATTATACTGAGGACACATCCTCTTCTGAGCTTAGTCACTTGTGACCTATTGTAAAGCTACCAGAGAAGAGCCAGGCACTCTCCTGTGCTGAATTATTCATGGCCTTATCTGCTTCAAGTGGCTGATGGAAGCATTGTTCACATGGTTCTACTCATCATCTGGCTGCACTCAGCTCAGCACAATTTAAGAAGTATTCAAGTCATGAACATCCAGATAGGGAAATATAGATTCATATTTTATGTGATGTTCATCTGATTTTAAAAAAAGTCAATCCATTTCTATATAAATGAGACACAATGTGTGAGAAAAAAAGTGAAAGGGAAAATCTCAGCAGCAAATATGTCAATGGGTTATCATCATAGGCTGCACTGAAATGAAATTACCTGTTCAGCTAGGAAGGGAGCCCAAAATCTCCCCTAACTTCATCACCTACAGGCGTGTAAAAGTCCTTTTATTTCATGAGCCATTTATTGTCACCATCATCACAGGAATCCAAGGACTATACAAATAAAAAAAAGTCTTCTGAAATTGGATTTATGTATTAAATAAGGTTAAAATGTACATTGCCAGCATTCAACTAGAAAGCCTCTAAGTTGTGTCGGCAGCAAAACAGGATTCCTTCACATACTGTCACATCCAGTGCACAGCAAGTCTTACTTGACACACCAGAAGGAAATTTAGTCATGTGTACATTTAGTTCTTGACTCAAAAGCTGAATCAGATAAGTATGGTACAATTTTGCTTTACATTAAGGGATGCGAGTGGCCATAAAAATAATTTTAGGTGGTACCAAACAGTCATAATATAATAACACACGTAAATGCTATTAGTCTTGGATAAAGCTAAAAGCAATAATGAGGAGGAATGCTCTGTTTTATGGCACTGTGTTTAAGGCACTCAGACTCAATTATGCAACTTTATTCCCTGTGAAAATTGAAGCATAAGAAAGAAATCTTTATTCCTCTATGTATAATAAATCATTGTGCAGGACTTTCTGTGTAAAACCAACTAAGATATTTAAGGCCTCGACCATGCAGAGTGATTTAAATCTAGCGAGTTGCTTCACATTTCTATACACACTTTAATTTGAATAGGATGAAAAGTATCTGGCACATGCAGACTCTACATTGTAAACCTGTTAACACATTGCATGCAAGCAGTTTACTGATGGTGCCATCTCGGGCATCACTCTCCTAATCAGTTCTTACCAGAGGCAGCCTGAAATGAGAGCCAGGCAGGAGGGGTGGTCTGTTCCTCTCAAACCTCACATACTGCCTAGAACTGCTACGATGAAGCCATAATTTTAACATACGCACAAACCTTTTTTTAAAATGTGCTATCTCAGGGAGATAAAGCTACAGAGTCACTCTGAATAGAGCTCCAAATTGAACCGAAAACCAGCAAAGTTCACTCTACTAGAACTGTTTCCTAGCTCAGATAAATTGAATTGGAAATGTGGCAGGAGAGGAGGAGGACCTAGCCCCAGTGGCTGCATATGTCTGTACATATATATGTATAATATTTATATCACAGTACTAGATTTACAACACATTGAGCTGATATGTTCTAAAACAACCCTTATGTTTGAAAATTAGCTAAATCTTTTAGCAGATGCAACCATACAAATGCAGCTGTCTGAATTTCACCCTATGTTCCAGATATAAGTCTTTGTATTTATTATGGTTCAAAGTAAAAAAAGAAAAGCTCAAAAAATAAGGGATTTTTGCTAGGTGTTGATGTGGCTAAATATGCACCAATCCAGCAAGTCAATACATACCAGCTGTACTTATCTCTCTGACCAAGCTGACTTGTACTTAACTGTGAAAACATTTAAACTCTTTCTCATTGATCTGTTTGTTTAGTTTTGAATTTATCTTATTAACAGATTTTCTGTTAGCTTCATAATGAAACAAGGCACTCGCTAAGAGAAATAGTATAGGGTTTCTCCATGAAAATTCAGAGCAATGGAAAGAGTGGTATTGCATAAAAGAGCTGCTTTCAAATGGTGAGAGAGGGGAGCAGGTGCTTCCTTATGCACATAACTCTCGTGAAAAAAAGGTGTTTTATAGGGAGAGCAGTAAAGGAGCTTGCAGCAGAGAATAAAGGAAGCCATGGAGACCTCATTGCTCATCTGGTTTTGTCCACTCACAAGGTGGACTAATGCCACTCCATCTAGATACAGTCATGTCACAATAACAAGCCAGGGTTACATCTTTGTATCTTGATGGCACTCTGTTCCAAATAAACATCACAAATGTGGATACTCTTGCATTGTATCACAAAAAAAGCTGAGGCTCTGTCACTACCACAGAGGTGGGGCTAGGGAATAATCGAGGTCAAAAGAGAAATCCAGAGATACATGGTTAATGGCTCAATGAGAGAATAAATATCCCCTTCTTTTGAAGCATCTATGTTGGATTTTGCCAGGTACACATTTACCTGAGTCTATAGGTTATACAAAGATTACTCTTCTTCCTGTAAAGAGCAGCATAGCAAGTGCTCACATGCTGCATGATGGTGCCTCAGCTCTGTAATTCCCCCGCTTAAATCCATGTGTAGGAAGAAAACATAATGGACAAAAGCCCAAATGGAAGCAAAGTCTGCCCTAGTTCAATCTCTTTTAGAACAAAATGTCTTGAATATGTAGCTAGCACTAATATTCACCCCTATTATGAAAACCAAAATGAAGATTCTTCAGGAAAATATCTAAATACAAGGATAGTAATAAAGTTTCAGATCAAGAATTCTTGTGTATGGGAAGAGACCATGAGATCTACCTTGCAACCCAAAGGGTTTTATGATTAGAAATCTTATTTAATCTGCACATGAATTTACATTCCTTCCATATTTTCCCTTAGATGAATGCTCTGCAGCTGGAAGCTTATCTATCCATCTGTTTCTGTACACACAGAATTAACTTTATGGCCAGAAAGTGCCAAGCCCTGCACTTTTAGTGCAAAGGTAATGGAAGGCACACTAATGCTTCCACTGCCCACACTGGATATTCGACTATCACTGCCAAAACTCTTCTGACATTTGTCATGCTGTCTCCCACACGCTCACAATTGTGACATTCCTCCTTCCATCCCTCTCTTTAGCTGTCATGGGTACATTCAGCATGGTATTGGTACCTCAGCTGGCCCTTTTTGTCACTGTGTGGTAGCACTTTATAGCTGGCCACTTGTGTATTTGGACAAATAGTCAATCATGTCCCTAGATTGCAGATGTTTCAGTACCTGCTCTAGTCCCTTATTTCTTCATCCTAATGGTTGCATTGGCATTTTGGAATAGGTTGTTATATGTCTCTGTGTCCAGACAATGGATCTCCTTTGAGTACACTGAAGAGGCTTCCCAGCCTTTCTCTGTGTGTTTCCCTGCAAAGAAACAAGGGCCCTTGGGTGAGGTGGAGGGCACCCATGGCCTCCCCTGGCAGAGAGGTGCAGTGCACACTAGGGACCAGATCAGGCCATGGCACAGAGAGCATCACAGCGTAGGTAACATCTTCCTGTGCCATCAAAGCACATATTCAGCTCCCTGTATGCCTCAGTCCCTCCTGGTGCATGTGCCTCCTGCAGGACCCTTACAGAGCATCTCTACATGATTTTATGTCTCTTTTCTGTCGCAGTCCTCTCACTACATGTTCAGTCCTGCAAATGCAAACCATAAGTGAGCTGTGAGGACAAATGAGTTGCTCTGATCATCTTTTCAGCTTCACTTCTGTGAAAAATCGAACAGCTGTATTTTGTTTGCTTTGTTAGAAGACCATATTTTTCCAAATATAGGAATTTTTTCATGAATGAAAATTTGTGAAAAGCTGCAGATACATAAAAATTTATTGTTCTTGACAATTCATAGAAAATAGAAACCACATGGAACCACAGCTGACCAGTCAAGCAAAGGAGATTGCGAGCTCTTGTGGTAATTACTCTAAGGAATGGTTGTTATGAGCAACCTAAGCAGTTCACCCACTGAGTTATATCCATCAAGNAAAAAAAAAAAAAAACCAGCTGAAAAAAAAGGCCCCAAAAGCCAATCAGTGAAGAAAAGATAACTGGCTATCTGCAACTAAAGAAAACCAAAAAAACTAGCATCTCACATCTGCATTTCCTTCCTAGGCAGGCTGATCTTCCCTGACTGGAATATTCTGCCAGCCAAAGCCTGTTCAAAACATAGCAAATGGACTTCATTCCTTGAGTCTTGACTTGCTGATTTGAGCTGCAGCTAAGTAGAAGGCATTTATAAAAAAAATGCAAATAAACAAGTATTACTGTAATTATTATTATTAGTGCTACTAGTGTTGTTGGTGTTGCTGTTATAATCACCATCATTATCATTGTTGTCACTCTTAACAGCAATATCATTGCTATTAAACAAACTGCTATTCATTTCTATCTCCATAGTTTTTAAAAGCTACAGGCATGGATTAGGACTACACTGTACCAGCTTTAGCCAGTCAAGCAAAGTGCACAGGGATAACCTCCTTAGTTTATGGCCCTATTTACATCTGTGCCCAGCTCTGCAGGAGAGGGATGTAGGGGGATGTCTGACTTTCATACTTGATTCCCTGGAGAAACAATAATTTTGTATTTGACCTAAAAATCAAAGGGACGGTAAATATTAGCGAATGGATCAAGAATGATTTTCACATTAAAATCTCACTGTAAATACTTTGCAGTGATGAACAGACCAGTATTTTAAAATGTCTGCTCTGACAACTCTTAATAAATTACAAAATGGCTGAACTACCCAGAGCTGCCACTACCAACCTGCACACTTACAGCTGAAAATGTTTATTGCCAGACAAATGCTTATGTGGTTGTATTTATGCAAGAGACAACAGCTCTTTCTGAGATGTAAATCACTCATATGTATACCAGTCCCTTCTCAATCTTCCCTGAAAAGAAATCTTATCAGGGCACCAGGTGCTGTGTCAGCCCCTGCCAAACTAAGACATGTTTAGGGTTACCCAGCACCAAAGTCTAGCACAGTGATTCATATTATATGGGAAAAATGTGATGATGAAGCGTGTTCCAAGAGGTCCTTCATCTTATGCCATCAGCTGTAGTCTAGGCCCAAACATAAGTCATTCCCTGTGGTCTGAGGTTTCACTGTGAAACAAGGGCTGTCACCCACATACCTCCTGGCAGATTATATTTTCACCGCAGGTGATTGCCTGTCAAACAGACACTGCTGAATTTACAAAACTATCAGTGAAATCTCCTTTAATTTTTTTGTGATTGCAATGGTGTTTCCTGTTGCAAATGCCATGTTCTTAAAATGTGAGCTTTTCCCTGTTTCCTGAATTTGCCTTACCCATTCTGCCCAATTTTACACTGAAAGACACAAGCAAATGAAGCAGTTAGCAGATGACAAGTTGTGATGGGGACCTATGGCTAGTAATACACTAAAGGGTAAACAACTTCAAAGTACTTCACATTTACTTCAGACTTAGGCACACATGTGGATAGAAGAAGAAAAGCTTACTAACTCCTGTAAACTTTTCTTCAGAAAGAAGAAAACTGTAACTTTTCTTCAGAAGAAGAAAAGCTTACTAACTCCTGTAAACTGTGAATCTGTGTCTTAGAAATATAGACTGATAGCGTAGTTCAGGTTGGAAGGGATCTCTGGAGCTCTCTAGTCCAACCAACTGTTCAGAGCAGGGTTGTGCTCAGTCAGGTCTTGAAAAGTTCAAGAATTTTTCTCATATTATATATTGGTATGCAATTCTGCTGCTACTGTGAGGCTGCATATTGACAGCATGTGGCAAAGATAGTCGAAGAAATTGAGAGTATCAATCAACAGAGGTAGTAGAACATTATTCTTCTCATCATCTTCATCATCTTCTCATTATTCTGAATCCTGCCACAACATGGGACAGTAAATATAATGAACGCAGCCAGAAACACACAGCATATTCTTGTTATCAAGAGCAGGAAAATAAAAAGGACTTGGGAAAATTATGACTGTCATGAATGAGTGGTTTAGGTCACTTGGGGATCATCATCAAAGATATTAACAAAGGCACATTTAATACAAATCTGAGAAAGTGTGGCAAAGTTTGGTGGCAAGATTCACTCTATTGCTACAACATGGATGAGACACACAAAATAAAAAAAGATATTACAATCAATTTTGAATGGTTTACACAGAGACTGTAGATGCTTAAAGGTAAGGACTGACAGGGTAAGGGTGAGAGAGATCCTCCCATTGAGGCACAAGGTTCAGAGCTGGCCCCCTTGCTTTCCAAACTCCTGTTCAAGATTAGGTGTGGCTAGGTCCAATCCTAGTCTCAGACTTGGACAATGGCATATATTTAATGGATTTAGCACCACTTTATCGTTTACTCTAACATTTTCAAAATAATTCAATAGGATTTACTACAGCTGTAACAGGGACTTAACTGTAGCTCAAGAGAGCAACATACTCAGCATATGTTCTACAAGGTGCCTGAATTAATTCACACACAAACACACAAAGATACAAAGATGTACATATGTAAATGTACAAAGGCATACCAGTTAAAAGTTCCCCTCAAGTTCAGAGAAGTATTCACATTGAATGCTTTTGAATTTCTCAATATTCAAGGGTTGAGCCTCAAGGAGTGGAGTATCAGGCCAGGCCCCATTGTCAGCTTTTGAGTATTGCAAAATTGAGTGTTGGCAAGCTCTAAGCATCCCACTCAGAGAGGGATTCTGGCATAGCCTGCTGTGGTCCAGGAGAACTCAATGGACCTAACTTAGAACCATTGTTTATAGGATCACAAGATGATCTGCTTTAGTCACCTGTCAACCTCCATCCTGGCCATAATTCATGATTGTAACTACTGTAGATTTTTTTAAAGTCCAGTAACAGTGGTATCATTCCTCCTGTGCTATGATTCAGGCAAGTAATTTCTAAGGCTCTCTGGGGGTGACTGGGTATCTCTTGTCCCCCTCCTTAATCAGGCAATCAAAGTGTCTGGTATGGACAGTGCTGCCCCCACCTTAGTCATGCAAGGTTTTCTGATAAGCTTAAGGAAAATTTCAGGAACCATCACTTCATGTCCCTGTGATGACCCTGAGTCTCACTGGCCTCTGATACATCATCATCCTGACATTTTACTACTTCATGTCTTAAGCCATAATAAATGCTTATTGTGCTCATCGCCTTAAAGGACCATGGAAATGCATTACTACTGATGCACTTTGAGGCAAAGACAGATTTCACCCTAAAATAAAAACAGAGCCATAACATCAAGAAAAATCTGAAAGAAAGCACAGAGGGAAACAGACACACCTTCTACCTTAGTATCCTGACCTGTCTTTATTTTCAAGTCACAGAAGTTAGGAGGTGTGTACTTGACTCCACCTTATAGGATATGCACTAGCAACAAAATCATTTCTTTATTAAATTATGAGAATTTATGTTTCTGTACAGAATGCTTCAACAATATAAGCAACCAGCTCGGAGACTTTGTGACCAAGATACATAACACTCTTCTCTTTCATCTTTACAATAACTTTAAGGCTCTTCCCTGCAGCTCTTAATATAGTAAAAAAGGCTCATATGGCTTTCCCCTAATTTCTTTAACATTTCTCAGTGGATATTTATTTATGGAAGGCAGCTGTCACACTCAAAACATGCTAGACATTTCTTCCACAAGAGAGAAACAGCCAGTGTGTACAGAAAAACCTGCCTTTCTCTTTCATCTGTGTTCAGACCATTAGGCAAGTAGTCAGCCTGATATAGATCTTATATAAGAACTGGGCAACAGTGGGTGTTTAGTTAGCAATTAGTGATAAGGTACAGAGGTGAAATCACCTACTTTACTCAAGAAAGTCTACCTATGAACAGACATTTAATTTCATTCTTTTCAGTGGTCCTGCTGAACATTTTCATTTTTAACTTTAGGTTTTTGGGATGTCTTTCATCCCAAAAGTTCTTCAAAGACCTCCAGCTGCATAAATACCTTAATCTTGGTATGAGGTTCTGCAACTATTTAATGACAAGTACAAATTACACAAATGTTCAAAGTAGGGAGTAGTATCTGAAATAATTACTACCAGAATTTGATCAAGCAATTATGTTTTTCTTCAAAAGTTTAGATATGCTCTTTCTGGTGTCTTCAAAAGGAGCTTTTACCTGCTGCCTGATTAGCAGAGTAACCTATCAAACTCCCTCTGACTTTAACAGGTTTGGTATAGATCCTAGAAGGACAGCAAACATGGATGTGAACCTTCTTACTAATGTACATTTCTTTAACCCAGTTAAACAGACGATGAGACAAAAATGAATCACGTTCAGTGTCTGGGAAACCATACGCTTCCCTTGTAGGAGAGTCCAGGTTCTGTGTGTATCTCAATTCAGGGAGCCTAATGACTCCCCAGCCAGGTAGATCAGACAGCTCAGAGTGCCCAAGGGATAGCTACCAGATACTTGTTAGCTGCATTAACTGTGTGTCCCATACCTTATGATTTGTCTGGTTGATATCTATGTGTTCAAATCTCTGTTACTGCTTGTGATGTAGCATCTTGTCCTCATAACACGGTACCCAAACATTTTACCCATGTAATGTCTTCTGATTGCAGGTACATATGTATTTTATGTGTTTGTTAAAACCATATAGGTAAGATTGTGCTGTTTCTAAAAATCACAGCTAATCCTTCTGTGCATATTTATTTGTGTAAACACTGAATACCAGCACAGTAAGGTACCAAAAACAGATAGAAAGGATTTAGGGGTGGTGCCAAAACTTATTCCACATTGCATTTCTTTGGATCTGAATTTTTATAGTGAGAGCATTTTCCATCATTATTCAAATGCTGTGATGAATATTCATTGTACACAAATCAAGTTGGCCATAATTTCCATTAGGTTTCTACCTTTCTAACATCAATGTGTAGCATTTTGCTGATTCTGCAGACTGTAACCATTTATTTCTCTTTATTTTTGATAATCATGCAGGACTTACAGGCTTGTGAAGAAGCTAGCACATAGATCATCAATAATACCACTTTACTCAAAAAGTTGAGTTTTTCTGGTTAGTAGCATGCAGGCAAGAAGCAGCCTTGCAAATTTAGGACATAGTTTTAAAGCAGAACATTTTTGTATTTGTCAGATGAGCAGTTTTAATTTAGAAATACAGAAAGGCAATAAATCTAGATCTCCAAGATGTTTTACCACATTTTTTAGAAATATATGGTGAAAGGTAATATTTTCCAAGCATCTGATGTGTCATAATATTTCTCATCTTACTGACATAAACAAATGGTAAATATTTTACTGTTTAGAAAAGTATTAGACCTGAGCATCCCTAGCAGCTTTTTCTTCATTCAATTTAAGCAGATTTCCTGCACTCGAAATGTCATTCATAGGTTCTGAGTTGCAATTCCCGAAACAGTAAGAAAAGCAGAGCCAGAAATACCAAATGTTACGCTGTGAACCCACAGGTCACCAGTTTGCACTCAAGGGACTCAAAAGTGTAATTTTTCTATTCTGTTAGGAAGTATGAGGAAAAGAAGTAAGTCTGCAACAGGGGCCAGAAGACTTCGTAATACGGTCCCCAAAACATGGGTGATTGTGTTAGGAACATAATTGTTATCTTAAAGGTTATAGTAATTACATCTCTAATTTTGTTTGAACGCAGATTAATTCACTCTGCTAAGATCTATGAGAAGAGAGACCTCCCTGGAGTTCATTAAGAACTGTTGGAAGAATTTTAATTGCAAGAAGGTTATGCAGAAACATTTCTTCCTAGAGAATAAAGAAAATAATGAGAAGTTACTAGAAATTTCCATGCTCATGTAGAAGGATAACAATTGTGTGCCCCATGAGAGTCACTTTGGTGTGTATAAGTGCAAAAAAGATACAAGTTTTTCTAAGCAGATTTTACTGGATGCATGGAAAGCCAAAAATAGCAGTCTCAAGCAGCCTAATAAAAAAAGATGGACATACTGAAAGAAGAGTATTTTCATGAGCGGCACAACCCAAAAGCACACACTTGAGAAATTAAAATTATAATCCATATTAGGCAACCCCATCTTTAAACTGACTATAATCCGTAATTATCAATTGTCTCGGTATTTCAGTAAATCAGGATAAATATTTCATCACAAATACACCTGTCTCTACAAAAGAAGTCTATAACATTTGGCCATGAAAAGTAAGAAGAATTTTTCTTAAAACAGTATTCTTTCCAGTGACACAGTTAACCCGCAGTGTACTTTTTAAGCATTTTCTCAGAGACAGAAAATACTGTAAGGAGAGAAAACTAGTCAGCAAGCCTTTCATTTCCTAAACTGAATTAATGTTTTACTTTCTTAAATGAATGTAGGAAATCCACTGAAAGAGAAACCAGACACTTTGACAGTACATTTTTAAAGACCTAAGCTATTTCATTTCAAGACCAGTGTGTGCATGTTGAGCAAGAGCATTTCCAAAGCCTAGTACAGAACATTAGCTTGTCATGGGTGAGATGAGAGAAATTTCATCTGTTGATTTGTTTAGTTAGTTGATTTTCCTTGTGCTTTTTCTCTAGGTGTTCTGCTAGAACAATGACCACACAAAGCTATTCGTGTTCTGGACAGGGGAAGAATGACAGGTAGGTCTTTTCTATTATATGAAGAATAAGGTTTCCCTCTGCAGTGGCAAGCACCTTCCTTCTCCATTTTAAAAAAGAGCTGACTGGGATACAATCCCTCCCTGCACAAGATTGTATAAAAAGAAATTATTATTTCTAAAGTATTTTAAGTAGTTCTACAGATATCCAAGGAACAAAAAAGATGCTCAATCTGTTAATATCCATATTCTAATTGGTTACCCAATTTGCAACACTGGAGTAGCATAAAACATGTATAAACAAAACAGCAATTAACCTTTAGTTCTCAGCATTTTTTCTAGTACCCAACATGGGTCAGTTACCATAGAGATTATACCTACAAGATCTGCAGATGTGACTCAGAATCAGCTAGAGTCTTCATCTCAGCCACATCTCAGTATGGCACCAGCATAATTAAAAATCTGCTAAAAGAGAAATGAAAGAGCATCTGAAACACTAAGAAAAAAAAGAAAAACAGTTAAAAGAAAAACTGCTGGGGGGAGGAAAGGACTTTGAAATACTAGCCAAAAATTAGTGTTCTTTCATCAAGACAAGATATCCTGGCCAGACCTCAGAGCCTCCTCTTGAGGTCAATGCCCTGTGAACTTCTAGTGCCTCAGGTGATTCAGAGCTCAGCACAGAGCAGGGCCAGGACTATTCACCAGCTCAACTCAAGGTGTTTGGTTCCTTAGAGCTGAACCACACACCAAGGCCAAAAACTTATTCCCTGCAGCAATTATTTTCAGCTGCCTATGTGTAGAGCTCTCTGTAATGGTTCAGGGAGTACACTGAAACCCTAAATTAAGTGTTCTAGTAAATGCCTTATGAAGAAAATATTAAAACTGGCGGGAATTAGCATCTTGTCCTGATGAGATTTTCTCAAGGGCTTTCCTGCAGTTTCCATAAAAGCCAGAAAAAGAGCAAAACCATTGTGTAAGGAATAAAAGAGAAAAGATACTTGAGGCTTTGATTATCCTCCTAATTCTAGGTAAGATTGCATTTTGGTCACCCTTCCAAAATTATCTATATAAGAATTCATATGATACTCTTGCCAGAGAATTTGTATAACACCTTCAAATGGAATACCTTTTTGCACAGCTTCTTCTAGGTATCATCTGAGAGCCTTTGTTAAATGTTCTTTCTGCAATGTATTCAAAAGGAAATTTGTCTGCAGTGTTCACCGTTATGGAATAGATATTTCACTGAGATAAGAAACATGGGCTTCAGAAAGAGAGAAAAGTGCACAGAGTGCTTGGAAAACACACATGGTCTTTTCCTCTGTATCAGAAAGGAAATGAAAAGTAGTGTCTGTGTCCCACAGGCTGGATCATGTAGTGCATTACCACAATTTTATTGGAATCATCATTATAAAGTTCATGTAGCATCACTCAGGTTAATGCATCACAAAAAGCTTTACAGACTGAAGAACATCTAGAGAATTAAACAAATCACGCTAACAGAAGAAAATCAACTATAAAGAGAGCCATATAGAGGAGCTGTATGAGTGCATAATGGTACTCTGTATAGACACAGTGTCTTTTAGCTGACAATTGCAACTTTCAATGATCTGGGACTCTGAGGTAAGGACACCTTCTTTCTTGCTTTCATCTCAAAATAACTCAGTCAGAAATACAATCCACATTAGCTGTTACAGCCAGTGCTTTGAACCAATGTACTGCATTACCTTGAAGTTAAAGCAGAAGAGATGAGAAAAAAAACCCTGAAGAGATAAAAGCATAGAGAAAGCAGGGGATTTTTACCTGAAATATGAGCAAAGTTATTGATTAGGTAGAAGTACAAAGCAGAATCTTGGAGATAAAGCCTGATGTATTTTGCTTTCTTGGGGAGAAGATGAGATGAGAGTGCATCATAATCCCAGAACTCCAGAGCTCCAGAAATGGCAGAAATGACACCAAATGTTAATTGGTGTCTAGAGGAGCAGGAGTCAATGGGGTACTCCAGCAACAACATGGAACTTGGGTGATCTGCTTTGAACAAGTAGTTGCAGCCACCCAGAAAGCAGTCTGGAAAGGCTTTCTTCCCGGCTCTTATTTCTGAGATTATGGTGATGCAAATTATTATGAATTACTGTTTGTACAGCACTTTGGCCATGTAAATCACTGTTTCTTTGTAAGTCACATGCATTATTAATGGTATCATACTCATGAAACCAAACATCTTTATTCTACTGGGCAAAGCATGTAGAAGCTAACAACCAAAACAGAGCAGCATTTGTGTAACAGAACAATGCCATTCTCCTCTTTGAAATGAGGCCAGGTAGTAATCCCAGATGAGGCTGAAGTACACGACATGGGAGTTTGAATATCGCTCACGCTACCATGCTATGTCTGTGTGCGAGAGAGACTGAAAGTGCCATTACCTCCACTTGTGCATGAAATCCTATTCAGAGTGTTTCAGTGATATGGGTAGGAAAGGTAAACCTGCCACTTGGGATTGCTTAATGAACATTGTAATTAGCAGCAACAATTAACTAATTGTTAACCTGACAGGAGACAGTGCAGAAGCAGCCAGTCTGCCTGCCTGTGTTGTCCTGAATGCTGTTTTAAAGCCAGGAGTCTTGCAGCATATTAGGGCTTTTATTTGTGGTTGGAATGTAATGGCTAGATGAATTTTTCCTAATGCGTCTATCTGAAGTGGAGTACCACCACAGCCTTAAACAATTTCCAACAGAGTAATCAAAAATTAGCAGTTTGCCAGCATTGACAACACTTCTGATCAAAGGTAGATTTTTTTTGGTCCCTATTTCCCACTTATCCATAGGGAAAAAATTAAAAGGAAAAAAAAATTTAAAACCATCCTAAAAAAACCCTAACCAAACAAATAAATAAACAATTAAAACACAACCTGAAGGATATTGAGATCCTAAGGATCAAAGTTTTAGATGAAGAAGAAATTTTAGAAAGACCAGACCAGGCAGAGGTCCAGTACCCTAAAAGTGGCTATGGCTTTAACAGCAACAGAATGGGAGATAGCTCCAGACCTTGAAAACAGCTGGTATGAAGTTACAGTCCTGCCCTAGGCGCACAGAAAGAAGTCCTGATCCATAGGTCACTACGGAAAAGCCTGAAGTCTCTGACCCTACCACCAACTGCATGATGGCACTGAGCTCCTACTGCTGCCCCATCATTGAGCACAGCCTGCTGCTGGGGACCTGCTGCAGAATTTCCTAGGCCCTCTGATCTTTAACACTTCTTAGACCAAGGTCCGAGTTTTATAAATACATTGTAAATAAAAATGCTTGTCAGCATTCTTGAAACAGATGGTTTTTCTTTAACTACACCTAACTACAAGCAAATTTCACAGTAGCTACTGCCATAATATGTAGTAATCTAGACCTTTGCCATGAAGGAATTAAAGGAATCAGCACTTTATGGGAAAGCCATTTGGGCATCCACTTTACTTGCTCCAGATTTTTAGCAAAACTATTTCTGAATTAATAAATTATAGGAAGCTGGTTGAAATAAGGAGAGACAGCAATGTTAGCTGTTCGATGTTAGCAAGAATTAAATATTCTAATTTCTCTGCAGTTCCTAAGTATTTCTTCCTTAAATTTTACTCAGAAACACACTAGTCAATGGATTAGCATAACTGTGCTCCTCCACAACTTGGCTTTTTAATCCACAGCCATCCCCCACTGCTCTACTCATCTCTTCACAGCTGCTTTCCCATGCTTCAGGCACCACAACTCTCTGAGAGTGCTGCTAGCTTTAGCAGTCAGGATGTCTGGGGCCAAAAGTGTTGTGTTTCTTTATAAGCCAATAGACCTTCAGCACTTCTGTGAGGTATTCCAGTGGGTTTGGAGTCCCTGTATTCATAGTACACACACACAAAAAAAAATGCAACTTCTCTCTGAAAACACTTACAAGCAGAGGAGGAAGATGTATAACATTGAGAAGGAAAGAAAATTTAAAATTCAGTCTACATAATGTTAATTACAGTCTCCCACCCAGCTGATTTAGATTAGTTCTGACTTGTTAACACTATATAATGGAATGGTCTAACATTAAGTTTAAATTTGGCAGACATTCAGTGGTACAAAGGACTAAAATCACCATCCCAGAATGTTCAATACATTCTGATATTCCAAATCAAGTTCTAATTATATGGCAGGGATATTTGTAGTCTGCAGAATTCAGTGTAGCATACAAAACCTTAGGTGGCTGAAAAACACTACCCTTAGGTACCAAAAATAGTTTAGTTATGGCAACAGAGGTGTCAATTTTGGTTAATTTACACTTTACCCAGGCAATCTTTGCTGCATTAGGATCACTCGTTCTGATGCAGCACTTACAGAAAATGTGGCCCCAGGAAGGTCCAAGGAGGGCTAGAACAAAACACACATGGAAGAGTCCTGACTAGGCAAGATTTTGTATCTAAACTGATGGACCCACAGACTACTGGTGGGGAATCATTCACTCTTATCCTCTACAGCAGCCACCACCTACAGTCCAGCTCCCATTGTGCAAAGTCTGGCAGTAATGGGGCATGGCCTATGCCATGGCCCCTCTAGATCACCTTACCTTCTGATTCCTGATCCACCTCCTGCATCTGTCTGAAACCATTCCGGGTTCTTCGTACTACACCATGATCTGACCATCGTGTAGTCTTCCCTGAGGTTTGACTTCTGGTTCATTCAGCAGCAGACATTCCTGCTCTTACTGTCAAGCCTCAGTTGGAACATATATGATATTGTCACTGAATCATGACAAAAGCTGACACTAGACAACTCCTTTGATGGCATTTACTTTGGAGATTTCTTCATCTGAAGGGCTAGATGGTGTGAATGGCCCATATCTTTCAGCAGGGGCTTTTTAGGCACCCTGGCAGGCTACTTCCTCTGATTGCTTCCAGCTCCACTATACCTGAACTGACAAACTGAGATTCTGAGTCTTCAAGGATATCAAGAAAAGTTAGCGCCTTCAACTGGCATCAAATTTTCTCAAAGTGCTATAAATAGATGCCTTTTGTTTGACTTGTTCTTAAGGGGTAAGATGACATCCACGAGTTTTACAGAGGTTAGAATTCTCTTATCTATCCTTCAGTATCACTATATGTCCTATATTAGAAATTTCTCTTAGGAAATGCACATCATCATGTTATCTGATTTTACCCCACAATAACAATAAAACAAAAATCCGGACCACCTAACTATGTGCCCAGAGCACATCACTACTTATCTTTTCTATTTTACCATGTAAGCCTGAGATTCTTTCATTGCCTAAAGTACTTTTTACAGCTTATCTAGCTTCAAATGTGCTTTGAAATACAAACCTACGGCTTTGCAATAATGACTCTTTCACATCTTCTGATCACTTTTGGGAAATCAAAACTGAAAAGCACATTTGAATGGCAACTTTGGGTCATGTGCCCATGCAGTGGAATTCTTAGCTGAGACTTCAGGATGTTGAAAGGCACAAAAAAGACAGAGGAGCTGTTCCATTTTGTAAGATGTACTTGGAGGACAAGAAAGTTGGAAATGGCATAACACAGTTATTCAAGGATAAACTGTTATATAAGAAAGAGGCTTGAGGAAGGAGAAGCAGCAAAATTTAATACAAAAGGCTAAGAAGGGATAGAAACTTTTTGAAGTTTTTCTTTGCATTCTGAGCATCTCAAATCAACAGATCACAAGGTATCACGGACAATAGAGATTTTCATTCTTCATTCCTACTCAGAAAAGGCAAGCAGACACATTTTATTTGTCTAGAATTGCACAGCTATTGACAAAGGCAGAAGAAGACCCTGGCAAAGAATCCATGCATGATGAGGGAGCTAGAGGCAGATTTTCGTGACTCCAAATATGGTGGTGTACTTCGCTAGGTCTCTCTCCATTTCTTCCAAAATTTCTGTTTCCTGAAAACATCAACTGTTTGCTGGGAAGCAGCAAAAATTAAACTTGAAATGATTGAGATGTGTTTCAGAGAACTTTTTGGAGGATTCATACAAATAAAGTCAGCTTCTTCTGAAAGTATCTAAAGATGAACTTCCATTCATGGCTTGAATGTAGAGCAATAAGAGTTTGCATTTTTAAGTGGAAAAATGAATGGCGCCCTTTGTAACTTACCTCCTCATTAAGTTTTTCTCCTTCTTCCTTTGGGCTTCCCAATTCACTAGTTTACGCTAAGTTAAGCTTACAGTGCAGCACAGTTGAACAATCTGTATTTTCATCGTCTTCCATTGGAACTCTCAAGGTCAATCTACTAATCAGTTCATTTTTCTCAGAGATCCACAAGGGTTGATTACCCCAAGGGCATCACTAATTAATATTCAGGTTTGAAATAGAAGACAGTTAAGTTTGATGCAAATTAAAGCTGGAGAGTTTCATCCCCAGAAGCCCACAATGAAATCAGTTTTAGTGTTAGAATGTGTTTTGCACCACCTATTTTTTTTTCACTTTTACTATTTCAGAAATTCCTTCTGGAATCAAATGTGCCAGACCGCTCTTCCGTCCAGTTTAATGGTGTGAGATATATTTGTTTAGCTTTAAAAATCTCTGCTGTATTTCAGAGGTCATCAGACACCTTACACATCTTCACGCAATCTCGAGGTACATTTGTGAACATGCAGCAATTTCTGCACTTTAAATTATTTGCAAAACATAGAGCCTGCTTCATTTTGCAGCCTTGCCCTTCACAGGAGATCTTAGTAGGCATAAAGGTGTTTAGAGGATGAGAGAACTTTTCTTTGACCTCACCCAAGCAAAATGGTTATGACATCCCTGATACACATACAAAGTTCACTGAAGACTTTTTCTAAATCCTGTAAAATCAGTGGGAAGACTACTACCTATATAAAGTGGCTTCAGCTCACATTTTAGAAATACATGAGAAAATGAAGCTTTATGTGTTGCTAATGCAGATTCATATTTGTAGATATCTTTACCTTTTGGAGTTCCTGCCATTTCTCATTTACCCCCAGATACACAGAATAATTAGTCTCGATACACTTCAGGAACCATCAATAGCCTATTAACTTGTCATTTTGAGATTTATACACAGGGCATAGCATCACCCTCAGTGTCACTGACGTTTGATGTCCTGTTATTTTCTTTTCTTGATAGGGCCAGGGTCTCTGAGGGACAAAGGATTGGAAGTAATGTGCTGCACCCATTAAAATTAATTGCATGCAAACATTAGAAGCCAGACACCCATTTCAATCATGAAATATGGATAAGGATTTGCTGAAAGCCATTTATATTAAATTACTTTTTATGATAATATTTAACTTTTTGGTATTAAATATTTAGTGCCCTTCTGCTTCTCCAATATGATGCACCTTTGAATTCCCATATTTTTGATAGAACTGCAGAAAGTTGAAAAGGCTGACTGTTACCTTCAATGCTCATATTTGAACCAGAGATGGACAAATAAGTCAGAGCTGTGAGCACCTGCATGATGCAGCACTGGACTAGGTGCCAACCAGTTGTGGCCAAATGCAGAACATAAAATTTCAGAGATAGATCTAGGCTCACTTTCATGTTACAGCCAAGAAGAAGCCAAGGTAAAGCTTGGTACCATAACAGCAGCACCATTTATCTTAACTAGGAGTTCTTACCGTAGCAGAGTCAGGATTGCCCCCTACCTTGCCCTTTACACAAAAAAAACCTTTCCCTCATTGCTTTTTTCCTTTGTGTTCCACAGTAATTCAGAGTGGGAAAAAAACCCAAAACATCGAAAGCAATTGTGCATTTTGACTCCTCTTTCCGATTTAGGTAAAACTGATATTGACTTCAGCTCCCCAGGTAGATAACATGGGAATTCTCTGTGTACCAGCTGCTTCTGCTCCTAATGATCAAAACCAATAGTTCAGATTATGTTTCAAAAAACAGCAAAAGAGATGCTTCAGCTGCTTATAAGGGAAAGACTAGAATGGAATCAGCAGTTATGGCCTTGAAATATTGGCCTCTGAACAGCCTGGAGCAACAACATGACAGAGAGAGAAGCACCCAGCTGCTGGTTGTGATCAAAATTTCAAGTGCAAGACCATGCAAATAAAACCTATCTTATCACTGGCAGTATCAAAGATTATAGAAGGCACATTCACGACTCTACACGGAGGTGCTCAGTCCTGGGAGTAAAGAGAAATTAACCACAGGAATAGTAACTGTCCAGGGAAGTGAGTGGTACTCACCCTCTTGCTAAAGAAGTGTATTTGACTAGGTGACTGAAAAGTTGGCCAGAGCAGTTTAATCATGCCTGCAGCAAATATTGCGTGTAATTCATAAGCATCTATGTATAATTCACATTTAATTTCACCTAAATGCAAAATATATGATTGAAATTAGTTCCTCCCCCATTCACTCACACTGAAATGGGCTGTCAGGTTTCTTCCTCTTCTCTCCAAAGATAAAGAAAAGCTAGATATAGCTTTAAAGAGCAGTGCTGTACCTTTTTGGAAGTATCCATCATGTTTCTTCATTTGCTCAAGTGCTTCAAGGAGAGTTTAGATACACATTCAGTCATTGTCAGTGATAATCAGAGGAGCAGCTCTGTTTCTTTTCTCTGCATTCAGCCAAAGCTCATGGATGAAAAACAGGTGCTTGAAGTTGAATTCAAGCAGGTTAGGCCAATTGGCAGAGTGCACAGCCCACAGAGTTGGCAGTTCTGGTGCAGGCACCCAAAGCTACTGATATAAAAGCCCATTTGGTCAATGCTGTGCATAAATTGGGTTCCTCAGTTTTCAATGGCAAGCTCTCACAGTGCTTTGTAGGAAAATCCAGCTAGTGAAGAAAGCTACAGCACATTAGTTCAGCTACAGGGGTTATGGCAAATGCACCTACCAGTCTTCAGCTCCGTACATGAGCTTCCCAGAGGATGTGAAATTAAGCTCTTAGTCTTGGTCTCTATCCTCAACGTGTTCAATGGCTTGAGGCCAAAATAAGCTAGAAGCTAGGCACCCAGAAAATGAGAAACACACACATGCTGTGTTTAAAAAAAAGCTTTAAATGACTTGCCAATTTCCTAATAGAAATCTCCTACAAAGATTTTTTTTTTCACAATAGATAAAGAAATGGAGAAGCAAGCATAACATTTATATCTGTAATATGTCAGGCAGCTGCCAACTCACAAGAATTTCCCTTTCCTCCTGGCACTCCTTGTCTTATTGGCTGCACACTGTTTAACATCTCCAACACACAACAAAGGCATCTCACATGAAATTATTTCATGCCCTGTGTAAGCTTGACGCAGTCCACAGGCAGGGCCCATGCTGTGCTGTGAATGAGGTTCCATACGGAAAGGTACCAGTGCTGCATCATCAAAGCACACACTGTGAGGCATGAAAGGACAGCTAAGATTTCAAGGGCAAGTTTGGTCACATCTACGTTTCTTGCTCAGGTTAAGACCCCATTAACCAAGCTATCCTACTTATATTGCCAAGATGGTGCAATGACCTAGAGTGAAAAGATGAGCAAACACAACACAGCGTGCAAATCCACTAGTTTGGGCTCGTGTGCCACCTAGGCCCCTGAGCTAGAATAAAAACATAACCTTTCTTAATACAACGTTTACTGAGTTTTGGCTAGGGGCCTTCACATTCTTAATGCTATTCCTGTTTTGTGTGAAGCTTTTCTCAAAAGATGCTACCCAAAAGTGTGAGCTGAAAAGAAAGTTCTCACTGATTTCTGTGGAGGCAAGGCCAGAGCTCCTCTGAGAATGATGATCCTTCAAGCATGTCAATCTGCTCCTTAGGACCTAGACCCAATCCATAAAATCATTACTCTCTTGTCCTGCTTGAAGACATGCCTTTTTAAGCACAGGATAATGTTGATAAAAGCTTGTTTGACTGAAATGTTTAAAATTTAGCTTGGAGGGTACACACTCTGAATGCTGCTGCTGGGTAGGATCAGAGCTTCCTGCTCCTCCTGTCCTCCATTCCCTAGGTTTTCCTTTGTACTATCTCTGTGTTGTGCCATTGTGTCCATAGAGCAGAAAATGCCCTGAGTTCCTAGGAGTCTACAAATTCTTACCACAGAAGTAGCAGGTAATAATTATGCCTCTGCATGTAGTGGGACAACTGAGTCCAAGGAATCTATCCATAGAGGAAAAAGACAGTACACTGCCTGGCCATGTAAAGAGTTTTGTATTATACTGACAGGACATTAAAAATAATAAGAGGTTGTCTGTTCAAAATTGGAATTTATTATGAGCATCCTTTTTCCATCCCTTAGTGTGGACCTAGATGCTGAGCTGCCTTTCAGCCTGCTGCAAGTAAGAGATAGCAACCCTCGTGCCCTTGGCTTCATCCTCAGAACCCTCATGTTATGGCCAGGTCTTCTGACAAAGCTCTGCCAAATCCAGGCAGCTTCTTAACTCTGCTACTGCATATTATTTTCTCACTGTGTGAGAAAATTCCCCAGTCCTAGGCTGCTAGTGTCCAAGGTCAGGCTGAGAGCAAATGATCCTCCGTATGCTCAGCACTTGCAAAAGCACAACCTGGGCTGGTCAGGTAGCAAGTAACTTTGGCTGTGAGTGGCATATCTTAGCAGAGGGAATGCCAGTCATTGGAGGCTGGTGACATTTTGCTTGCCACAATCTACAGATGCTCACTCCTTACGAGTACATGTTGCACTTGTCTCACGCTTTGTAGCAATCAGCCCTTTTTCTCAGATTTAGGTGAAATGGTCTGAAAAGGGACAAAGGTTCATGGTGTGAGAGCAGCAGTTTAAGAAGTAGTTTTGATGCCTGCCCAAACAGGCATTAAAGACAATAGAAGTGCCAATCCAGAGCTGGCAAAGTATTTCAAGTGCTTTGAGTGCACAAAACTGTGATGGAAGTGACAATCAGATGACGCCCCAATCACCTTTTCTCATTGGAAAAAGCTTAAATGCACAGTCATTTTCAAGAAGATAAAACTGGTCTAAGGGAAAAAGGTTTTGTTTGAGGGCTTGAGTGCTGTACTGAACAAGTCAAAACATATTTTAAAGCAATTGTTCACAGCCAGTGCTTGTATTAGAAATTTCCAGAGGAAAAAGCATATCAGGAAGGCAGAAAGCATTAAAAGCATAGACATGACTTTAAACCTCTATTGAGAAAATAAAGCAAACTTCTAAAGAGTGTCATACCTGACATAATTCCATCCTTTCATGAAAACTAACCCCTAAATATTTTTGGTTAGTTCAGTCTCCAGAAATGGATGAGAAAGAAAGAATTTTAATTCTTAAAATAAAATTATGCTTTCTAATCAGCCTACAAAGATTTCAGACCCAAATATTTTTATACTATCACTTTATTGCTTCTAAAACACCTCATAATTTGACTTGATTATCCTGAAAGACTATTTCTTCAGACAGTCTCATCAAACAAGGGCCTTCTAAAACTATTTCTACTCTTCTGTTGACTCTGGCAAGGTATTCCTGAAACTGCTGCCATCTCCACTAAGCTTGTCCAGTTGTCACTGTGGGGCCCTATCCAGTGAATGGCAAAGGAATAGATGCCCCCACACATCTTTTGTCTACGTTGCTATTGGCACAGCTGTGGATGGAGCACACAGCAGGGATAGGCAGGTTCTCATTTGATTTAATACAGCATTTTTATGGGCAGAAAAATATTCTCATGTAAAAATGCCTTTGGCAGAATCTCACCCTGCAAGGCCAGTTCTCTTTTCCAACCCCTCACATCTCAAACAGCTGTAGTGCTTGCTCTAGAATTACTCTAACGCCAAAAATGTTTGATCATATCAGAGATATTTTAGGGATACAAGCGTTTGTCTTTGTGTAATGACTTTGAAATATCTTCCCCACCATCAGTGGAAAGGAATCCAGAAGGAAAGATCCAGAATGTCTGCAAAAACTGGTGAATTAGTCAACTTTAAGGAAAAACTAAGTGCCAGAAATTCTCTTCTTTAGCACTCCACAGACCTCTCCTTTGCATGTCCCTGATCCTGTGCCACCAAAATATGCTTAAAAAATCACACTGAAACTTTGCAGGACAGTAGGTGCTCATTTTGCAGATTTAATAAATTAAAAGCCAGATCAAATGGATTATGGGTCTGCTAATGTCAGCCGTGAATTGCTGCAAATGCACATGATAGATCTGGGCTGTTCTGTGATCATTGCTTTCCCAGAACACGGGCCAAGAACTGAAGTTAAATGGCCAACCATGGCAGTAGTGAAATAAGAGTTTGTCAAAATCAGTAGATATTGAGCTGAGCTCAATAAAATACATTTTATGGCTTCAAGCAATAGCCCAAGTTAGGAAAAAAAAGTCTGCATTTATTCAGCAAAGGACTTGTAGTTATATTATTGCTAGTGGATTTGGAAAAAATAAACTTTGCAGACCTACCTGAGTCTCTAGTTGTCCACTGTTGAACTGGGTTCTTAGTCATATAAATCAAGGCGAAGTATTAAAGACCTTGATCCAAGGAAGCACTCAATCACATTCCTAACTTTGGTTTTATAACTAGTCCCTTTGGAATCTATTGTAAAGATACAATACTTAAGGATACACATTAGTCTAAGTATTTTCCTGCCTAAATCTTTCAAATGAGGAACTAATATTTATAAAGAGGAGACAAGATGAATAAAAGCATAGAGTGATTCAGACCAGGCAAAAATGGAGACCAATAAGTGCAATTGCAATATATTTCTGATTATGGGAGGAAGTGTAGAGGTACCAAAGGAATGCAACTCAAAACTCTAGATACAAACATTAGCTATTGTACATGAATACATGCAATACTGAGTAACAATGTAGCCAAAGGACAGCTTTCCCCAAAAGCTTGGACACAATATTGCCACTGAGGAAATTAGTTTAATTAGATTAATAAGAGTGTGAAAGTCCCCTTGCAAACATGACTACTCACATATAAACAAATGCAATTATTTTGTGTTTAACTGACAGGGGAAATTTGTGTGTGAAATTAGCAAGGAGAAGAACTATTGCAAAGCAAGCAACATGGGAAAGAGCTAACTGCACAGGCAATGCAGCAAAGATCCTGTGTTCTGCCTGTGACTCAAGGAATGAAATAGAAAAGTTAAGAGCTCACACCATGAGCCCCAGCAGTGTGATTGTTTATGTGCAACAAAAGAACTAAATAAATACAAGGAAATGGGGAGAAAAAAGTTCCATCAGCAATTTTTAACCATATGTTTTTTAAAGAAATAACCTCTCATGGAGCTTTAGCTCCACTTACTGGCTGTAAATTAAAGTCCTCATATATACTCAAAGGACAGCTCCCAAATAATTTTTACTGCCTTCAGTCTGATCTCCTTTTTCTTCCACCTGAGCTCCCCTGACTGACCTTGGTGCAGCTTAAATCTGAGACATAGCAGTCAGAAGTCGGTGAACTCTGCATGACCAGCCTCACTAGCATTCATCACATTCCTGGTGCTCTGAACTCCCCTAGGCTGCCCAGCTGCTTCTGAGTGGGTCCACTCCTGGCGAGGCTAAAAGCGATACTGGGATCTGGAACGTGGCAGAGGCACAGCAGAGTGAATGCAATTACGATTCGTGAAGGAGAGAGGTCATGTACAAGTCTTCGTAGAGTTGCAAGATACAGGAATTTATCTGCATAAAGCACTGGCCCTGCCACCTCACTGCCAATGTCTTTTTAAACCTACTACAAAGGGTGCCTGCCTCATATCACAGAGCTATGGAGACTGCTATATTTATCTGGCTTGGCCCTCCCTCAGCATCACAACTGGATTTGCAATTTGAGTTACTTTAATCCTCCTCAGTCTTATCACAGTGTGCCTGTGGAGGGTGAGCACATACACTTAGGAAGAACAAGAAATGCCAAACACGAGATGAGCTGCAGCGTCCAAATGCGGGTATGGAAATAGCTGTAATTCATTGAGTGGAATTTATTTATAAAGAGGAGACAAGATGAATAAAAGCATAGAGTGATTCAGACCAGGCAAAAAAAAATAAATACACAAAGTGTAATTCATTTTGCACTAAGGCAAATGGTAAATGGTGGACTCTGTAGGAACAGGTACAACAGTTCCTACAGGTAGCTGATCAGACAAGAGCAGGGCAGCGTGAATTTATACCAGCAATATTCAGGGGATCTCAGCAGTTACCCATTTCAGGCATGGGGAAGCACACATGATCCAAAGAGTTACAGAGGATCTCACTAGCAGAAGAAAGAAAAATTCCTTCCAAATTAGGGAGAACAAGACATGCTGTGAGTGATCCATTTAAGGGTGTTGCATTACCCTAATTAAATCTGAACAGCAAATGGCAAAATTCCTTTACAGAGAGAGAAAGCAGTCAAAGGTGGACTTAGAAAACCATGAGACAACTGCTAAAAAACCTGTACATTCATGCTACCCGTAAGATCATCAAGAAGGGAAACAATGTCCTCAGCCAATCCCCTGTTCTTCAGTACTGTAGGTTCTGGACATATGAATGGCTTCAAAGCTGCCCATTTTCACAAACTTTTTCTGACCATCAGCACGGTGAAACAGACTGGGGATTTCCCTACATATTTCCTAGCCATGCCCCAGTCCTTCTGGGAGGATTCTCAGGAGTGTGAATTAACCACCTGCTGTTGTTCTTGCCCACAGGCATGTACTTTACCCAAGCGCCTGATGCCTGTCACAATGTGACAAATTGCAGTGGTATGTACAGGTAGTGGGTGAGGCAGAGGCACAGGTGGTAGAAAACACTGTTTCTGTGATCACTCTGAGTCTGCAGGGAGTCAAGACTACCCCTTGACCTGCTCATTTCAGACATAAAACATTGCAGCACAACTGCACTAGCAAGGCAGTCATCTTTAGGTCAGAGTCGACTGAGCCCAACATGACCTTACTTCAGCTTATTTTTCTAGTGTAGAAAAGCCCAAAGGCATAATGCAAAGTAACACACATTAAGAGGGACTACCTTAGAAAGGTTACCTCTTCATTTAATCATACATTTCATTTATTGCTCAATTAACATACCTCATGCATTTTCATCCCTCTATTACAGCTGCAGTATCTTTAGACCTGGAGCTGTACAGCTCTCTGTGCAGCATTTACTGTTATCGACTCAGAGAGGTAAATCATTTTCTTTAGTACAGGCTGTCAGCATCTAGTCTTTCAAAGGAGATTATAATTTATGTGATATTTTATATATGCCAGGTATGTATCACAGCAAAAGCGCACTTTTTTGTCTCCTTAGCTCCCTACCTGCACTAGGGTTGAAGATCTGCCAGCCTGTGTGCAGGTTCAGAACCCAAGATGACAGCACAGATCCCCATCTCTACATGTAGTCTCCTGCTCATCAGGGTCTTTGGTCTCTATATACCAGGCAGCATCTAACATATCACATCCACGAGTAAGAATTGCAATATAACAGTTTAGAAATTCATTAGGAATTATCAGGAACTTCATAAGCAGACTGTGTCTTTAATAGGTCAATTTTTCTCTGAGCATAAGGTGAAAGATTTTGTTCATTCCTACAACTTTCCATCATGACTGCATTGCACCATATATCAGAGACACACATGCAAAAACTCCCCAGGCATTTCAGTCCAGCCCAGGTCCAGAGACAATTACCTACAACTTGTACAGAGCTTCTTGCTAAGCTGATCACACTGCTTTCAGGACAAAAACCACTATCTCCAGGCAGAGTTACTGCCTACCTGTGTGTAACAAACTACTTAGTGGGCATTCGGAGAGCTCAGTCCCATGCTCCAGTGCCATGTAGGTGAGATTTCTGTTGCTCAGGATCTCAATGAAAAGCATTTGTAAGGCAAGTGAGTCACAGTTTTTGTGCAAAGTGAACTCTGTAAACATAGACTGGCTTTAGTGCAGCTCTCTTTTGCCTCTCCAGATGATGCCCACCCAACACTTCACATTCTTTACTAGTTCATACACAGAACAACTGGTGCCTCCACTGTTTGTCACTGTAAGTGCCTGAATCTTAAAAGCAGTCTTGCAGAAAATATGAGCAGGTTTCAAAATGCAAATATTGTGTATCCATCATCCATCCTTTTGGGACACGATTTTCTGTATCTACATATCTTCCATATCTCTCTTCTGTATCTAAGAAAATGCATATTAAGCAATGAATATATTGTTGTAAAGCTAATTTGCACAAGCAACTACAATGTTCAGTTGACTCAGTTGATAAAACTGAGATGTTCTTGCTTTTGTGAATGGGAGAGTGATTTTAAGCTCCCCTGCCTGCATACATGGAGCTCAAGGTTTATGTCTTATTTCCTTTTCCAGTATGGGGCAGAGAGGATCTGTGTTACCACCTCCACAAGGAAAATCATTCACAACAAAAGCCAGGAGGAAAAAAAAAAACAGTCATAAGAGCTCTTCTAATTGAAATACATTGCCATAAAGAACAAGGAAAAAAACCCTTCAAAACTGGAAAGAGTTTGCTTGCTCAAAAATGTTTATTCATTTAATAAAAATCCTCAAGGATCCTCAAGGAAGGAAATATAATAATCTACAATATTATCACTAACTGCTGAATTATCTAAAATATACATTAAAAAGTCACCCTGTCCTGTAAAAAAAATACCATTAGTTTCCTGATCTTTAGAGCAGCCAATTCCTGCAAGGCATATCTAATATTAAAGCATACCATACCTTCTTTCAGCTAAAATGCTCTGTACAAAATTTTAAAAATTAAAAAAAAAAAAAAAAAACAAAACCAACAACCCACCCAAGTCTTTTATTAATCATGAAAGCTGAACACTGCAACCAAAATTTTTGATATTTCCATACTTCTGGAATGGAATAATTACACAGAAAGAGAACATCTTCTTCAAGAAATTGTCTCCCAATTTTAAGGTAGAATGGGATTTTTGGTTTGCTTTTTTCCTTTTCCTTCCCTATACATCCATTCTGGTGTTTCAGATAAAGTTAACAGTCATGAAAGAGAGCTAGTCAGAGAACCCTCAGGAGTAAATGGCTACCCATATCCATTTATCTTTTGGTGAAAATGAGTGGAATAGATTGAAGGATACATAGTTCACAACTTCTGTGTAATTATTTAGAGTGGGTTTCTTCTTGTTCAGAAATTGAACTCAATATCTCTTTATTGCTAAAGTCCTACAAAGAGTATCAAAATGGTGGTGTTGCATTAAAAGAGTATTAAAAGAGGTCTTGAGCTGACCGAGTGTACAGTTGTGCATTCCAAGTACTGAGCCTTGTCTAAAGCCAAGTGATCAATTTGATTTATGGCAAATTCAGATGAAAATGGTAAAGACTAGAGGATTAAAAATCAATTTAACACTTAATTGTAGATTTGAAAATAATTCTTACTAGGTCCTAAGTTTAATATGTTGGAAAGACAGTGAGTGGGAGCATAGGAGATAGACTGTCAAGGATCACAATCCATTTCTACTTGCTGAGGGTGGAAAGAAAAATGCCTGTGGCAAAATAGTGGCAGCAGTACTGGAATACCTCTTCAAGAACAGGTGAAGATCAAAAGATCATGGAAAAAGACCTACACTTAATCTTTTGTCCAAAAGATGCATTCTCCTGCACTGAAGGGGATAGATTTTGGATTCTACCATCTTTCCATGAGATTTATTGCCTGCTCCCCTACTCCAGCATCATAGATAGCACCACTGCTTTCCCAACACACCGACTTCTTCCAAGAAAAAAAGGTATACTCCTTAATATTGTGTTTTCCTTAATATTCCTTAATTCTATTGTATATTCCTTAATATAAGGAAGGAAAAAGAACTTAGTATAAATTTGGGGTCACCATTCCATGAAGATTGATCAAAAATGTAATGATTTGAAAGGATGCTGGATTTTTTTATTATTATTATTATTGCTAATGTAGAAAAGAAAGTGGGATGTAAAGAAAATAACCAAGAACAGGAAAAGAAATCTGAGTATATATTTTCACTATTCCTTGGGGAAAAAAAGGTCTTTAAAGACTCTAAGTATATAGATAATTTAAACTTCTGAAAAGTTAAATGCCAGTATAAGGTGCTGTTTTATACTGGCCCATTTTAAGCTCTAGGTACCTGTAAATATCTCTTTGTTTAAGGAAGTTTAACTAACACAATATTTAGACACCTAAGAGGTCTATAAATCACAAGCACATAAAATAATCCTGTAGCATGGATGTCAGATGGCCCATGTTATAAACTGACTGAAACTTTAGATCAAATTTGCAAACATACTGCTTCCACGGACTTCTCCTCCCCAGCATGGTATTAGGTGATATTCATTTAAACTGGCAATGCAGTTGAAGCAAAGGGAATAATGCAGAGGTAGTTCAAAAGGAGGTTTCAAACAGCTCAGGAGCTGGCAGCAAGCGGGAACGGGCCATCCTCATACTCTGCTTGACAATGCACTTTGCAGCAGTCTTGTCGCAGCCATGCCGCAGCACCAGGAGTGCTGTCAACTAAATGTGAAAGCTCTTTTCTTTCTCATTTCTTAGTCATACTTAGGAGTTCCTGTAGCTCTCCCTCCTCCAGGCTGAGATCTAACAGCCAAAGTAGGGCTATTGAATGAATCTCACTTTTCTCTCTTCTTAAGAACTCTCAGTGACTTCTTCTGCCATGACAATGGGACTTGAGTGTACCCAAAGCTTGCGGTGGCTCTCTGCAAAATAATAAATTTCACTCTTTGGTACTGTATACTTATAAAGTGACTGATTTTGCCATTCATCCAAGAAATCTGTTACAGAATTATTAACATTGGAAATATTCATGTTGGTATAAATGGCATGTGAATGAAAATGCAGGCATATACAAGCACCAGAAAAAGAATTATCAGAGCAAGTGCCAAAGGACTGGTGAGCATTAATTGCCCCAGAATGCTGTACCTGTGGTTTTGTGCAGATGACCAAAGAAAGGAAGAAAAAACTTACGCATAAGGTGAAGGTGGAGAACAGTGCTGGAGCCATAAAATACTCCGTTAAGGAAAAAGTGAAATTCATGTGTTTTATCTAAAACATATATGGGGACAAAAAATATAAGGCAACAGGTACAAATACCTGGATCTCTACATAGAGCCATGTGTATTTCTCACATGCCTTATTTTTAACTACAATAGCTACCAGTGCAGAATGAGTCTGTATATATTTCCTCCCTTTTTCGTAATAAGTCATTTCTCCATCCCTTTATCTGATCTCATTCTAGTTTACTGGCATCCTTTATTTCTGGGATGTCAAACAATGAAAGTAATATTTCCAGAGATTTTCTGTGCACACCTTCTTCAAAAACTGGACCTCCTGATCCACCTGCATAGTTGCTGTTTGTTTCATGACTCTTATAACAAATACAAAAGCAGTTTAAAGCATATAGAGCAGACTTTGCTGGTTGTAGCAGCTAAGCTCTGTCCTGGAATGGGGTCAAACAACCCAGACAATACCCTATTTGCAAGGTCAGTGGTGGACTGACGG
>VWYP01014844.1:78714-93565 GCA_013400435.1 Pycnonotus jocosus | reverse complement strand
GGTTGGGGGGGGGGGGGGGAGGGTCATGCTGGATTTGGTGTTGAATTCTACTAAAACCAATCTGATGCATCAACTGCCAATTAATATCCTAACAGTGAAACAAAGACTTGGCAGATAAACTGCCAGGCTAACTTGGAGACTAATTGTCAGCAAAACTTCAGGATAAACAAAATCAATATAACTGTCAGTCATATTACTTTACAACATGAAAGCCCAGTCCACTTTTATAGGATAGGTTCTTCCAACATACTCCTTCCTGGAGAGTGTGTGTGAAGTGGGGACAGCCTTAAAGTAAGGACTTAAAGCGGGGACAGCCCTTCAAGGACACTCCTCAAGGCTGAGTGAAAGAGATCTGCATGCGAGCATTAGTATAGTAAGGCACATAAATCTCTGCTTAATAATTGTTTCTTTTTGATAGCTTTAATAATATTGCTCTGATATAGTGCATTATACTATACTATATACTACAAGTAGTTTTAGCTTTTACATTGTGAAGTAATTAATTTGGATTAATATTTTGGTCTAATAATTTGTCATAATAAATAATTAATTTTACATAAATATCTCTGATTTGCCCTCCTTAATCCTGCAGGACAAGGTTACTTAATCCATTGACACTCTGGGGCTAATATTAGGTTCAGCCATCCCCAGACTCCGCTCTGAGAAGGAGTTTACAATGCAGGGGGTTCTCTCTGCACATCATGGCTCAGCAACTGGGCTTCTCTAATAAACTTTGTCTGAAGCCTCCAGTATCACCCACGACACAGGTCTGAAGTTTCTTTCCTAAAACAGTGTCAAAACAAGAGTGAATAGGTCCTTGAAGTTGCTTAAAGCATATTGTATGGCCTCTGGAGTGATGGGCATTTCTTCACTAGGAGTATTTCAACACCTGAGACAGATCTAGGCCACTACAGCTCTTTGAAGAATTGCTGGAATAGCAGTAGCAGGAGACTTTGTCTCCTGTACTGGGAGGATTTATGGATGCTATCCCCAGCCCTGCAACAACTCATTGAGAACTTTCAGATGAGATGTTGACACAATCATAGCATGGAGTAGACACCTGTCCTGAGAATTAACTCTGATAACCACACTGCACCACCTGCAATAACCTTGCCAGAATAAAATGTGCAATGTACAACTTCTGCCTGAGGCAAGCTTGGAATAACTACTGTTGGTCCAAGAAGAATGAGTCTTTCTTTCATCTGCAAGGCAGAACATATGGCCCAAATTCAAGTTACAGTGAGTGAAAGGCTAAGAACTACACGCAATAGGTGGGTGATGCTGAGTAGCTGGCAGAGACAGTTTGTTATCATGCCTCTTGTGACACTAGTAGCAACAAACGGGTCATTCTCACTTCAGCCTCATCTTGTTGAAAATGACACAAAGTTTAAAAATTTTTATATAACTTCAGCCAGGGGTTCTGTTCACCTTTGCCCAGGGGCAAAGGAATTGAAGTTTATTTTCAGAGGAGCTTTTCACCACCCTGAGGCCTGATGAGCTTAACAGCAGACTGGGAGTAGCATAGAAGATACACAAAAGATAACGACCATTAACAAACATCAACTCTAGACATCAGCCTAGCATGGAGACACCTGGAAAAGACAGATAAGAGAAGGAAGAATGAGGACCTAATTAACATCGAAGGCAAAGGGGTCAATAACCAATAGGAAACCGAGTACTAAGACCTGTGTAACTTGGGACCAATGAACATTGAACCAATGAGTTTCTCTGGGCTTTGACTGAATAAGTATGTGAAAAATCTAGTAAAGAGTATGTGTGATGGAATGACTTTTTCTGCACAACCCAGGCAATGTGTAGATGAAAGGATTTCTGTTGCATGTCCTGGCCAGAACAACATCCTGGCCAGAATAAAGTAATGTCTTAATTCTCTAACACTAAAAAATGTTGTTGGAGAGTTTTTGTACTGCACAGTTTTGGCAACAACCTTGTCAACAGACAAAGCTGCCAGCTGCCAAGAATGTGGAGGCAGGAGAAATACCCTGTCCCCCACTTTGTGTGGCAAGTGGCTGAGCTGCAGGAGGCAGTGAGAGAGCTCCATAGCATCAGGAAGGCTGAGAAGGAACTGGATAGCTGGTTCCAAGCACAATCTGCAGTGGACCCACAGCCCACTGCCAAAAACTCCTTCATGGGCATACACAGAAGGGAGGGCAGCCAGTAATGCCCAAGAGTGGAAGTTTGCAACAGCAAGGACCTGCAGGAGGAAAATACTTCCCCTGAAGCCCAAGGTGCCCTTGCAGAATCATTTGATGGCTCTGCAGACAGACAAGGAAAGACCCACCACATCAGAAGAGACTGAAGCTGAGTAAGGCAGTGTGATCTTCTCCCCATGTAACAACCAGCACGTAGAAAAGGCAATGGGTGGAAGAAGTAGGTAATTCCTCTGAAAGCTATGTAGGCACCCATTTGCTGACCTGACACACTCTCTAGAGAGCTGTGATGCAGAGGCTCCTGTCAGGGCTGTCACTGAGAAACTACTGAGCCTTGGACAGTCCACTATTACTCACTGTTCTTGCTTCTTGTAGGTGCCGGTGATACAGCCAGGAGCAGTCTGAGGTGTGTCAAGGATTACAGAGCTCTGAGAATGGTGGTAAAGGACTCTGGAGTACAGGTAGTTTTTTATCAATCCTGCCAATCAAAGGAAAGGAGTTTGAAAGGGTCAGTCAGGTCTGGAAATTCAACAAAGGGTTACAGGACTGATGCAACAGCCTACTGAGATGTTTGCCTACTGAGACCGTGGAAATGGTTCTGGGAAACCTGGTTCACTGAGGGGACAGATGGGGTCCACCTGTTACAGAAAGGGAAGAGCAACTTTAGTCATAGGCTTGCCAAGATGGTGAAGAGGGCTTTTAAAGAGTTGATGTGAGACAGGAATCTCAATCCCTCTCCTACCAGTCTCGAGAGGGTAGCCAGGTCAGTGGTAGAGCACCTGAAGAGCAGCACTTGGCCATTTCACCATTTGCATCTACTGCAGTTTACCAAGTTTGAACACCATGGTGTTTTTTTCCTTTTTGTTCTGCCCCAGACTGAGCCAATACAGAGACAGGATGTTCCTGGAGAACAGCAGGGGCCATAGAAGCAGATGGGGACAGGCCTGTTTCCTGCTAATCCTGGTACAGTCTTCACAACATCATTTCCTGTGCTTTGCCTTGTGCTGTTAAAGTTCCTCCAGGCAAGGGAGAGGTTACAAGATTGCTTGTAACATAAGTATAGCATGTGAGTTGTGACTTCTGTCTTTATTTCTAGTCCAGGCCTTTGAGTCATAGAATATATGTTGATTCCCAAGGCAAGATGATATTCCTCAACTGCTTCAACAGTCACACTTTTAAAAAATAAGTCTTCTCTTTCCCCCATCAGCTCACAAACCATTTTCTCTTTGAATTATTTTGTATTATCCTTATTATTGTTCAAATCAAGCCAGCAGATTTACTGGCATAATAAACTGGAAGACTGACAGAGACACTCACACAGAGTATTCATTTTGTATGTCCCACCACACCTAGGCCACACTGACTGCATCTTCCCAGAAGTAAGAGCTGCTTTCCTTGCTTTTGTCAGACCTTTTTCAATACAAGGTTATACACATCACCCCAGTGGAGCAGCTCTCATGAGGGAAGCCCATACTGAGTACCATGGTATGCTTTCTGCAGGATTATTCAGCCAGTGCTGTTTCCACAATTCTGCAGATTTTTGGTGACCATAACAGAATGGTAAATCTAACAGAATTACTTTCATTTCTTATGCATTAGGAACATGGTCATTGTGCAGCCTAAGCTCCCTCTTTTTTTGTACACTTGAGGACAGCCCCTTCAACTTTATTATGAGAAATGCAACAGAAGGAAGAACACCAGATGAATTGCCAAATGGAAAGGAATTAAACTATGCCAAGTGCTAACTGGAGTTTACTCACAGACACATACGCCCATATCACAAACTGTCTTGCTGTAATATTTTTCTGCTAGAACTCAAAGTGATGCAAGGTGCATTATTGTGCATATCTTCATGGATCACAGGTTTCTTATGTACTCCAATGTGCCTGGCTGTTTCTGCAACACCTTGGTACATCCCAGCCTGTCTGCTCTCTGCCAGCAGTGCAAGTGTTAATGCATCAGATACAATAAAGCTTCATAAAAAATAGTATCCCATCAACGAACATTTATTCCTTGGGAGGCAGATAACACTTTTCTTATTGTTTTGACTAAATTCCTCTGAGTTCTCTTGAAGTGCTGCTGATTTTTTACACCACACCCCAGGACCAGCCATTCACATGTAGTGGGCATCCCTGTGTCCTGCAAGGGAAGAGCATTTGCAGGTCTGTAAGCGTATTAGAAATAGCTGGGCTTTCAAAGCTGGCTTTGTTCAAATACCTAGTCCATCTTGTAATTGACTGTCAGCTTGATTTACAATGGCACTTGTGATGGGCTTGGAGATCTCAGTCCAAAAGGCTCTTTGAAATAAGTGAGGACAAAAGTGAATCCAGTGAGGCAGCTCGATTTGTTAATATCATCAAAGAACAAGGAATGGTTTAGGCAACACAGCAAGCCAAAACAAAATGCACTCAAGACAGAAGCAGGACAGACAAAGGCAGTTCATAAAACAAATCACATCTACTGTAGAAACTATAGAAGCAGATAGAGGAATGAAGGTCAGCAAGGGAAAATTAAAAAAAAAACAAACATTCTATTCAGAAGAAAAGCAAGGAACAAGTAAGAATGTTTAAGTTCTGAAGATTTTGACCCCTTAGATGCTTTATATAATTTGTTGAAAAAAGCTTCATAAGAATCTAAATTATATTCTTTGGGCCTGAATTGGTGGCATAATGAAGCTTCCAGTTAGTTTTCTTCAGAAACGTTGTGTTTGATCATTTTTTTTTTTAATCCTGACACTCTGGTTAAACATTAGGAAGACAGGTAAGGGGTAGGGGAAGAAGATGCTGATAGAGACCTCCATGTTCCTTGGTTGCTTTCTGGAGCAACAGACCTTAGCTTCAATCCCCAGGCTCTGAGCACCTTGGACTTTGCAGATATTGCCTCTCTGTCTTTAAAGTGAATAGAGACACTCCAGACAAACTAAGGTTAATCAGAGCTGAGGGGACTGAGGGGAAATTATATTTTTCACCTATGGCAAGAGCTTGTCAGCAGGTGGACAATATTAACATCTTGTTTTCAGCCACAATTCTGTTAAGTTTTACTCCTGTGTTTAGGCTAAATTTCTCAGTTTAGACTGGAACACCTGAGATTTTCACTGAACTAGAATCAGAAATATGTTACTCAGATATAATGAACAGCAATGAAAAGCAAAGCAAAGCTGGCTTCAAAATGTATCATATATTTTATACAGAAACATATATTAAAATAGAGCAGGTTTTGAAGGAGACACAAGAAATTAAAATATGAGTTATGATCTTGATTCTTCACGTAGACCCAATTGACTGATTTGGATAAATTATTACTTTGCCACTGAGATCCTTCCATCTCTTACTTCTGATTTCTGTGCTTTGCTGTTAGCAAACAATTTGTTAGTCAGACAATTAGTCACATCAGCAAGCAGCTGCCTGGTAATAATACTTTATGCATGCCAGTATTGAACTTGACATTGCAAACCGCAAGTGCTGTGGTCTGTCCTTAGGTGCATCAATCCTGCTCGTCAGGCAGATTAACCCCTGTGTAATTGAAGAATGCTCAGACAGGCATTTGGTTCAAACCAAAAGCTTCTCCCAAGTGAACTACAGATAAGTCTCCAGTTACTAGCAATGTAACAAAGTCACCTCTGTCCTCTTGCTGCAGAACAAGGACTTTTGAATGCTTGGTTGCAGTCAGCAAGAGAACCATATACCCACGGCCAACACCCAGACAAAAGTCCCACTCCTAGTGTTCCAATTTCTTTCTTCCCTTATATTGCTAAGGCACTTTTCTTCACTCCATGAGAAGGTTTAATTATTTTTGGATTTCAAACCTTTTTTTTTTTTTTTCTGTTGGGAAAATATATCCATACTGTTTTCGGTGACAATATTTACAGAAAGTTTCTCCTTTTTTCAGCTAAAAAGCAGTATATTTTTTAAAGAATATAATTCTGTTCCAATTTCTGTTGAAAAATATTTTACCTTGGAAAATCTGAGGAAAACATAAACCAATATCTAAGTGAAAATATGTGTTTCAAATAAACCAACACACAAAAAGACAAATGGTGCTTTTCATCAACCTTAATTCCCCTTCCCCTCAACTTCACTCCTGTTTTCCTCATCTTCCAATCTTAGTGAAAGCTTTTTCAAACAGATCACCCTTCTGCTTCCAGTACTTCACATCTTCTTGATCTCATCATTGGAAACTCTCTTACCTTTCCATTCACATGCATCACCTAAACTCAGTTTTATACCTCTTTGTTGTTTCCCTACTACTGTCAGTGTGGCTTTCAATCAGCACTGTCCTATCTTTAAGTCTCTTTTACGATTTCTTCACATATAACAGCTGTGCTTCCCTGTTATACAAAATCAGATCCATTAACCAGACATTCTCTTATGATTCCCTTGACTTAATTTAGTGAATTTTGTCTCTGGACATTATCACTTACCTGGAAAAGAACCTATGGGAGCTCATTAAAATTGTGCTTTTTTGACCTTGTCTCAGAAAAGAACAACAACAACATTAATTAAAATACAGATATATCCCAAAATCTCAAAAAACATTCCCTACAAGTATTGTGCTCACAAAATTCCATCCATTCAGATTGCCCAGAATGTGGATTTATATTTTGGGTGTCAGAGGGCTGTAGCCCTTTTGGGATTAGGACTTAGAGTGTTAGACTTAGAGTCTTAGGACTCTGTCTGCAGAAAAAGAGGAAGCACTGCAGCTGCATAATGCTCCTGAGATAAATCATTTAGCACATTTTCATATGTAGATGGCTTTATTAATGTCATTTAATTAGGGCCAGAAATGTTGACGTGCAAAATCTCCAGAGAGTTTAAAAATAAACTGAAAATTAATAGGGGATTTGACAACAGCAGTTGTCAGGGCACTATTAGAGAAAGGGACAATGCAAAAGATATTTAAAGATGGCATTTTAGTATGATAGAGAACCAATGGAAATAAGGTATGTAGAAAAAGAATAGGAAAGAAGATACGGCTGAAACAGAAGATTCACAAAATATTGGAAGATTTTGAAAACAACCTGCAATGAGCACACACTAAATATGATATCATTGGTATGCTGTGATCAGAGAATTGACTTAAACTAGATTAAAACATAAAGAAATGCTTCCTCCAAAGTAGCTGTTCATCGAAATGACAAAAAAAAATCAATTGAGAAAGGATAAAACATTGAATAGCTGGACTTCCCTGAAAGATGAGATGCAGCAAGAGAAAATCTCTCTGAGAAAGCTTTCTTTCCAGATTTCTGAAGAGTCACTGCTTTTCAATACAGAAGTCTGCTCAACAGGAAATCCTCACTCCTCAGGACTGTCAAATCCACGTCTGGGTAGCAAATGCAGTCGCTTGGAAAGTTTCACTCTGGTACCAAAAGAAGAAACAGCAATTGTTTCTACTTTGTCCGTGCTCTGTTCAAAGATGCAAAGACAATGTCTTAGACTGAGAAAAGCTCTGGTGAAACTGTGAAGTATTTCAAAGGATGAGAAGGGAATATAATGTAAGAAGGAAGGGATGACCAAAGCCAGCTTTCCCCAGAGTACTGGAAGCCTTTGAAATAAACTTGGAAAAGATATTTACCAAGTTCACCAACATTTGTATGCTGAGATCTGTATAGACAAAATCATCCTTTGAGTTCTACATCTTCTTTGGATCCATCTGTTTCTTGACTACTACTTCCAAATTCTACTTTGAGTCTGGGATTTTACATGCTGAAAGAAAGATGAAAAGAGAGATACAAACTAATGTATACTCTCAGTAGAAAGTTCCTGTGAACATAAAGGAGGGAAGACTAGAGATTTGCTCAATGTTCAGGAACAAATCCAAAATTATGTCACTGGCATCAACTCCTATTCAGTTTTTGCTGCTGTAACTGAGAGCAGAATCCAACTTTATTTAGCTCTGGCCAAAATTCCTTCATTATAAATGTGTGTGCCTATTTTGTGTGGTCTAGCAACTTCAGAGAGAGACTCTACCTGCACTGTGGGATTCCTGTCCTTGAGACAGAAAACTAAAAATAATCTGAGTCTTCTGAAGAATCAACATTCATATGCTGTCCTGCTACAGGGGTCATTGTTCTCCAGCTGAGGTCAGACTTCTCCTTTTCATGAATAAATGTGAGCCAGCATCCTGTTTTCTCACCTTCTGCTCAATCTTCCCTCTGTTAATTTATGTAAAGTACAGTAGAAAATCCAAAATGAGAGGGCAATGCTAGAAACATACTAACAAAGCAAAGTTCTCCTGTGGAGGCTTTGAAAGTGAGCACCAGGAAACTGAGAAAATAATAAATATTACAATATTCTGTCTCTAACATCGGAAGAAACACGGCCACAATGCCCTGGATTCCTCGCTCCAGAGCCTTATTGTCACTTAAATGCCCATGAGAATTTGCAGTTGCACAGCAGCCAAATGTCCCATAGCAAAGCCCTTACCTGCGTGCGTGCTGTTCTGCCACCCTGCTGCCTACCAGGGGAACATTCCTGTAACATTTGAGAGCTGCACACCTTGAGCATCCTTGGGGGAAAGCTGTTGGAGAGAGCAGGGGAAGGACACTTGTATCTGCCACTCAGAAACAATATACCATGTGTCAGCTTGATTTCAAAAATTATCTTTTTTTTTTTCCTAGCTGCTGAAAACATTCCTAATTTTCTTATAAAAGAGAGTGGAGTTTATTCAGCTCTTGTGAAAATCCATTGACTCATGTTAGAGATAAATTTGCCCCTCAGGACTCTAAAGAAAGCAGTCAGAGCAGTCTGGCATGCAAAGAATCACTCCTGCTCCTAAAATCCATCCTGAGGCAGAATGTATTCTCACCCACGCAATTAGCAAACTCTACGGGCTGGTGCTGAGTAGGAAGCAGAACAATATCTCTGCAGCTTCTCCCTTTCACTTTGCTTTTTTCCAGTCACCATCCCACCTGACTGTATGGGAGCTGCCTGTCAAGTGCTGCTCAGCCCTTACCAGACATGGAATGGAGGAAGACAATCTCCTGGTTTTTCTCCCCCCATGCTTCAGCCAGCCCTGGTCTCTTACCTGAACAACACCAGACTCAAGCTTACCACCAGACTGTAAAACTGCAAAGGTTTTCTCAGCTGACAGAGTCTGTGGAAACATAACATCAATCTTAATGGCCTCCTATTGGCAGTGTCTGGGATCATCCCTGCTTGCCTGCAAGCATTTATTGAGGTCAGTAAAACCACTCTGACATTTATGTGTTGTTTGCAAAAGGAAAGGAGTGGCTAAAGACTTACATTGGAGGTTGAGTCTTTATTTTATCAGGAGCTATTTGAAGAATGCTATTTGAAGATTCAAACTAGATTTAGTGAGACAGTTCAGGAGGGATCAATGGAGCTTTATTTCATACAGTCCTAACTCGAGAGCCAGGATTCCTTTGCCTGAAATTGCTGTCAAGCTGTTTCTCAGCAGAAATGTGGGGTTTATGCAGCTTGCCGCCATCTTCTCTCCTTAAAATCCTTTATCTGACATCTCAAAATTTCAGCCTTTAAAGGTGCATTATTTGACTTTTACATAGTGACCTCTTTGATTCATCAGGATGTACAGGGAAGCCTGAGAGTTACACAAAAACCCAAAGCAACAGTAAAAAGTAAGCTCAAAAGCCAAGGTTTTCTTTGACATATCAATAAAAAACTACTAAATTTCCAGAGAGAAGTTCCCATCTTTATTTACCTCCCAAGCAGCCCAGGCAATGGCAGCCTTTATCAAGTTGTCAATACCAAGAATAGC
Source organism: Pycnonotus jocosus (assembly GCA_013400435.1). Taxonomy (NCBI): domain Eukaryota; kingdom Metazoa; phylum Chordata; class Aves; order Passeriformes; family Pycnonotidae; genus Pycnonotus; species Pycnonotus jocosus. Next base: position 83,663 of record VWYP01014844.1, on the reverse strand, counting down.
ACTTTGTCATTTTGGACCATCACTGCAGAGTAGTGCAATCAGGTCAGCAGACAAAAGCATCTGGTTCCATGACAGCAGCAGCAGTTTAACCAGGCTGCTCTGCAGCTCATTGAGGCTAAAGCATCTTGCAGAGTAAGGCCCCTACAGATTTGTTTGTCCATTTGAACACCTCAGAGCAGCTATGCCCGCCCAGCCCATCCCCCCTCACTGCATTGGTGAGCTTTAGTAGCTTTTCTTTGCCCAAAACAAAGAAAAGGAGACAAACCGGGTCATTGCAGAGAAGTAATATTTTCTTCATCCTTCCTCGCCAAAGTCTCAGAATGCAGAAACTGGGACCTAAGAGCTCTCATCTAGCTCAAGTTCCCTGAAAACAACAGCTGGGTTTTTACCAAGGAGCTGTAAAAGTCCTTTAACTAACATGAGGCTTAAAATATTAACTCATTGCTGAGACCAGACTGTGATTCTCCTGATTCAGCAGTACTCACTCACTCAATGTGTCTGAAAACACATATAGATTTAATCACTAAGAGCCTGTGTGGATGACAGATGCAGATAGACAAAGTGGTGATGACAGGGGTGGAGGGTTGAGTATTTCCTTTCCCTACTTTTTTCTTAGTCAAATAAATGACAGCCAAATAACACTCTCCAAAATCCCCCACATCTGCAAGTTAAGGACAGCTACAAGATGTAACAATGGTATGCAATGTAACTCAAGGCTCAGCTGGTATTTTTCACATGGAATGAGAAAAGAAAATATAATTGGAAAGCTTGATGGCTGGATGATGCCTATTTCTTATTTCTCTGACTGCACCTGACAGTTAATTGTGAAATTTTGTGCTTAAAAAAAAAAAAAGTATATATATTATAGTAAAAAAAAAAACAATTTACCTGACTATAGAGCTTTTGAAGAAATGGAAAGCAATGAACTCTTAGTACTCACTTGCAGGAGCATTTCAAGTAGTCCTTTTATCTGGCTATTATTCTTGGCCATTTTTTCCAATAATTTTATTTTTGTACTGGAACAAGAACCTTGGAATCCAAAGTTCTCTAAACAAAGAATAACTGTAGCACATGAAGCAGCAACACAATCTCTCTGTGTTTCATTAATATTGCCAGCCTCTTTCTTTTGTAGCCAAAGAAGAGGCAAAACAACCTACATCTTTTTGGGGGCCATATATATCTTCATCCAGGTTTTTTGGTGTGGAACTAGAAATGCCAAGTTTGTTCCTAGTTTACCACTTTTAAAGCATGGGTTTTAACCCGTGGTCCAGCTTTGCTGGTCTGTTGTCTATATCCTTTATATTCTCTGTGTCAAAAACACTTGCTGTAGGGGCCCAAAATAGTTCCATATGCTTTCTCCTATTTTTCGTTGTTACATTCTTCTAGCTTCTCCCTCTATATCTACACATTTATTATCACTGACCCTGTCATCTTCTACATTTCATTCAACACGAACACATCCATCATACAGTTATGGCAATTGTGTCTCTTCATATCCAATAGCTGCATCTCACCCCAGCAATGTCTGCATTTTTCAATCTGTATCTATGAAAATTCAGTAGTAATGGACTATAGTAAAAATTCTGTGGCTGCCCATAGTGGTTCTCATTTTCTGTCCTTTAACTGGTTTTCTGCTCCTGAAGAAATTATTTTCTTTGCCAACTTGGAAGCTAAAACTTTGCTGATTTTACCAGTGGGGTTTTTTTGCTTAGCTCAGAAATGGTGTGTTGTTATTGTCCAGACAGGAGCCCCAGGTGGGATCTAGGCCTGAGACATCAGCTGTTTAAACAAGTGGAACAGCTGTCATTAATCTCTGCTTCTGAAGCTCATAACAGGAAAATGGAGCAAGCAGGGAATTGGTTCTCAATAAAAGAAGCGTCCTTCAGCCTTGCACAGTTTCATGTCCAGCCACCAGTCAATATATATTGTTCCCATAGATCACAGTAGCAGCAGGTGAGAAATTGCTTGGACCAGAGGCTTGTGTAGAGTGGACATGTGAGGATTTCCCATGCACACTACAGACAAATCAATCTTCTTGAATAAGACTTGAAAGAAGGATCAAGAAAAGGCAAGGATGTTTGGGAACAGATCCTTTGTGAGGAATATTTAAGATGGGAGAAAAGCCTGGTTCTTGTCAAAAGGGTTTTCTCATACTTCAAAGATCAATACAAACGTGTTAAAGGTATGTCTTTACAAAAACCCTTGTAGATGAGAGCTAACTGTAGTGTCACCTGCCTGCACACCAGGCTTTAACTTGCTTTGCAGTACCAAAAAGAAGCCCACAAAAAAGCCAAGAGGCACTTTTTGAGTGCCACTACAAGGTCATGTAGTGATAGGGCAAGGTGGGATGGCTTCAAACTAAAAGAGAGCAGGTTTAGATTGGTTCTAAGGATGAAATTCTTTACTGTGAGGCTGATGAGATATTGGAACAGGTTGCCCAGAGCAGCTGCAAATGCTCCATCCCTCCAAGTGTTCAAAGCAGGCTGGATTGGGCCCTGAGCAACAAGGTCTAGTGAAACATGTCCCTTACAATGTCCAGGAGGTTGGAACTAAGGATCTTTAAGATCCCTTCCAGTTCAAATCTTTCTGTGATTCTATGTTTCTAATGCCTAATTCTCAGCATCTACATCAAAAATCTGCAGCTTCAGAATTATGTTTCTTATTAAAGGCTTTAGTTACAGGAAAATCAGTTTTTCTTCAGAGATAGAGTAAAACATCAGCAATATTTAAGTGCTGTGGTGTTCAAACTCTGTGTAAAGGCTGCTATTTCATGGCCTATTACAATCTTCTCTTTTCACTGCTGGACAGTAGGGCAGGCTAATTCTGGCATGCACTTGACTGGGCATCTCTGAAGGAATGCTTTTTTGGGCCCAACAGCAGTCTTTTCTTCTCAAAACAGAGGGTACCTCAAAGTCGGCCACAATGGAGAATAGAAAGATTTTAATGGCTTGGACTTTGCTTGGTAGGTAATAGAGCCCCAATGTGTTCAGATGCCAGGCAGGTTAGAGCAAGAGGTATTTCAATTCCAAGAAGGAAGAAAACACTTCTGGTTATATTACCAAGACAAATAGTGCAGTGAAATCAGTTTTGAGAGACAAGAATTGGTCCCAAAAGATTGACTGAGTAAATTTTCAGTACAATTCAATTCATATGCTCCTTTGGTACTTTCTATTTTTTCCTCACAAGCAGGTGGTAGGCAGTGCAGAATGAAAGCTCTTTTATATGATTGATGGTTTAAACTTTTCAATTAAAAGCATGTTTGCAGGTTTGAGGAAATCTTTGGGATGAAGGAGATGGGAGAGCTCTGTTTGAAGAAGGAAGCCTTATTTTCTCTGCCTATTATCATCTCCATTCCTGTTTAAATTCACTCATTATTTGACCAAGAGGACAAGGCACCACAGAACGTTGTTGGGTGAAGGTGTGACATCCAGCCCCTTTACAGAACAGTTTCCACAGCATCCTGCCAAGGACATGGGGAAATGGAGCATGAACTGGAAGATTTGCCATTGTTGATTGAGCCTGGGTGCCACTGTCACACAAGGACTGAACAACTCTTCTTCTTGATCCTCTTTGTCACCAATCTCATCATTCTCTAAGAGCCTGCTAGAGAGGAATAAACTCAGGGAACGTGTGTGTCACTACAAGTCTGAGCATTTTTAAAAAGTGTAAAAAGATGTTTCCGCTCTGGAATATTATCATCTAGTTCCCTTTTCGTCTTTGAGAACACTGGAAATGCCACCACTGGTGCACCTCCTCTTTCAAGCTGAGGAATGCCCTGCTTTGGTTTGGTAGATTGGGGGTCACAATCCCCCCACTGTGTCCCTGCTGACTGCCAGGCCTGTGCATGGGCTGAGTAGATGCTGATGGGCTGCTTCTGTATGCTCCCACACACTGGCTTATTTTGCAGCCTTTCTAATAAAAACTGAGACCAGACACTTTGGATTGCTCTACTGCCTGGCTCCTGACAGGTGTTTTGAAAAAGACATTTCACCTCTTTTTGCTGAATTAATATTATTCACATGCAATGAACATTCAGATTCCCCATGATTCTTGATATAATTAAGCTTTATCCTTGTAAGTGGTAGTCTGTAACACTGTCCTTAGCACTTCCTTTTTTGTGGGATTTAGTATCCTTGATACTCAGACATTTATTTTGCCATCTAAGAAAAGAGATTTTGATTGACTTGTCTTATAAAATACATTTTATTATGGTCATGATTGCTGAGAGTCACAGCAAGCAAGTTTTTTCTTTTGTTTTCACTAATTTATTGCGAATTACATGAAGTAGCACCCCATCAAATGGCTGATATCTTCACTGCCTAAAGAGTCATGGGATGAAAAATACCTTGTCTGCTAGTAAAGAGAAAAGCAGACTTTTGTAGTCTTGTTGCCATTAGCTGTATTTTGAGCTGGAAGTTCACTGACAGTTATTTGTAAGGTACTGAAACAACATTGTAAATTGGCTTGGCTTGTTGGGGGTTAGGTTATTTCCTTTTGTTTTTTGCTTAAGGAATTTGTTTTTCCCCATGGCAGAAAAAGTGCTGGGTACTTAAGGGTGCTTGACCAAAACAAAGAGTTGCTCTGGGAGGGGGAGATAACTGAGTTTCAGGGGGCAGGTAAAAGACAGAGCTGGAGGAAACTTGATTCTTCTTGCTCTCTGGGCACTCATTGGACACTGTCACCAGAAGAGCCCTGGTCCTGGGAAAAATCTTCCAAAATCTGATCGTGCACCTGGGAATTCTGAGCCCCTCAGCTGCCCTGCCAGAGAAGAGCCGGCCCTGCCCAGCCATCACGGCTCCTTCGCCCTGCTGTGTTTGCTACAGCGTGACTGCATCTCCCCCCTGCCTGCCCAGGGACACCCAGCCCCTGCCTGCCGGGGACATCCAGCCCCTGCCTGCCCAGGGACACTCAGCCCCTGCCTGCCGGGGACATCCAGCCCCTGCCTGCCC
>VWYP01014844.1:43743-78060 GCA_013400435.1 Pycnonotus jocosus | reverse complement strand
CCCTGGGCAGGCAGGGGCTGGGTGTCCCTAGGCAGGCAGGGGCTGGGTGTCCCTGGCAGGCAGGGGCTGGGTGTCCCTGGCAGGCAGGGGCTGGGTGTCCCTGGGCAGGCAGGGGCTGGGTGTCCCTGGCAGGCAGGGGGGAGGTGCAGTCACACTGTAGCAAACAGAGCAAGGCAAAGGAGCCTCAGTGGCCGGGCAGGGCCGGCTCTTCTCTGGCAGGGCAGCTGAGGGGCTCAGAATTCCTGGACACTCAAGCAGATGATGGAAGATTTTTCCCAGGACCAGGGCTCTTCTGGTGGCACTCTCCAATGAGTGCCCAGAGATCAAGAAGAATCAAGTTTCCTCCAGCTCTGTCTTTTACCTGCCCCCTGAAACTCAGTTATCTCCCCCTCCCAGAGCAACTCTTTGTTTTGGTCAAGCACCCTTAAGTACCCAGCACTTTTTCTGCCAGTAACCATGGGAAAAAACAAATTCCTTAAGCAAAAAACAAAAGGGAAAAAACCTAACCCCCAAGGCTAGCCTTACAGGCTCCAGCTGTACTTTGGAAGGAGTGTATGAACAGTGTATATCATTCAAACACACTACACTTCAGAGATGTGCTTTTGTTGTAAATTTGGGATCCAGAGCCATGTTAATGCAACTATAAGTCTTCCAGACTACAGGTGTTACTTCAGTTAGTTGTCATGTTCTGTTAATCTAAGGGATGTTACTGCAAAGCAACCTCTCAAAACAACCTAGTTAAATCTGAGTAACCCTCTGGAGGTGCATCTCTTTCTTTCCCTTGATTACAGATATCTTTATACCTTGATCCCCAGTGAAGTGCTTGACTTAAACATCCCAGACTAGAAAGAATGAAGCCTATCTGTACATCCTCACTGAAAGCCATAGAAATTGATGTAATCTTAATGTCAGAAATATAAAGACTGTGAGATTTTTATCAAGACTGCTAAAGCAGGCAGTGTCCATCAGGTTAGATCCACAATTTGTGATGCTGAAAATATTCCCATTGGAATAAGTATTGTAGCCAGGTAGAAGTGGCACAGCCTGCCTATGATAACTGTAAATATCTATAAAGAGCAAATCAGGTGAGAAGTCCTTGGCACAGGCTTCTGTGGTACTTGGAGCAGGAAGGTGTTTTAATCAACAGAAGCTATCCGGGAGTATAAGACATTATTCTACCAACCAATTCTCAGCCCCTTGCAGCTTGGCATTCTTCTCAGAAAGGTTTTTTTTTTTTTCCCACAGACTATGACAAGCCTGGCCTTCCCCCCTTTTACTGTCTGCACTGACTTAGGTCTGAAACGTATATGCCCAAGCCTTACCTGAGTTTCCCTCTATGGCAGCCAAGATAAAACCCTAAGACGTGCAGCAAGGATGTATCATTAAATTATTTTGACAGAGCTAGGATTACTTGCCCAGAGAGTCAATCAGAAGGAAGCAAGAAAACAGTACGAGAAGGACACTGGTGAGGCAGCTGAGACTAGAGTCCAGAGAAGAGTCTTTTGAGGTGAAAAGTCAGTAGACTGAGCTTGGAGCATTTTAGAAGAGGCAGACCTGGTAGCAGCTGCAACACTACGCGTTGAATCCTGCAAGACTCGGAAAGCCCCTGTCATTTGAATGTCTATGGCTGTTGAAGATAAGCCAGACATGAGCGATGGTAATTAGCATCTGCCTATCTTTTGTGTGCAGTAACTCGTTTCCCAGTGCCGTGGTACAAACACCTGAAAACACTGCTGCTAAAGAATGACTAAATCAACTTTTATCTGAATTTCCATATGTTTCTTATAAATATTCATGTATTTATTTTTACAACCCCTTTATTGCTCCTTCAAAGAAGGGATTTAAGCACCTGAACAACATAGACTGCCAGCAAAAAGGGGACAGGCTCTGACCCTCTGAAGGTCCAAAAACCAATGCCCCAAAAACAATGAAGGTCTCTATCAACTCAGAAATGTGCAGTATGGAGAAAGGGGCTTTCATGATCTTTACTTTCTGCAAAGGTTTTTAGCCAGAAAATCATTCTTTCTGTGTATTGTCATAGTGTAACCTCTATCTTACTTTGTATAAATGAAAACAAGTCCTAGAGGAGTCTAGTAAAGCAGCGAGTGTAAAAGTTCGACCTGTGTAAGGCTTGAGCACTACCTGTATAAATTCCTTAAATCTTTTCCAGAAAAGGAGAAGTGGGACAGATATTTGGGGTTTTATTCAAATAACCTCACTAAGGAAGGTTATTATGCACCCTGTGAAATTATTAGCTGCTTACAAAACTCATCACAGCTTCAAGCACAGCATCTTAGCCATGACTTTGACTGTTCACTTGTAAAATCTATGTTAAGCCTTCAGTGCCTTGATAATCCAGTTTCTTTGTCCTTCTCTGGATAGATGAGGGTGTGAAACTAAGAGACTATGACTATTTTTCACCTATTCCTAAAGTTAGAATTCCAGTTCATAGCATTGCCACTAGAATAATTACTTATTAGATTTGTCATTAATTCTAGTTATTTTTAATGCATTAGCATAGATGCTGTAAGAACCAAGGGAACTGAAACATTGGAAGCTACTTCTCACACATCAGTGAAATAATAAAACGCTATGAACTCAAAGTGGAACATGATCTTCAAAGAACAAAACTGCATTTGGAAAATTTATTTATGTATCAAAACTAATTATTGCAAGTTCCACCTCAGTAGTACTTGAGGATTTCATTACAAGATCTAATTGGACTTATATGTGCTGTAAAGTTTTTTTATCTTTTAATTGGTTGCAGAGATCAAAGTAAAGAGAATGAAAGACAAACTTGGTATTTGTTTCATAAACTCATCTTCTGACTTCATTTGTATTTACATAGTTCCTTGGAGCTGCTCATAGCAGAGGCTTGTATTAGCATGCCAAAAGAGAATCTGCTCCTGTTTTTGCAGCTCAGTGCTTCAGAAATTCGTCAAAGTCATTCATCCAGTCAGATCTTAATTACCAAAAGATGCTACTTCAAGTCAGTCATGTGTATCTGGCCTTTCTAGAACAGGTTTGGGAAAAAAGAAAGTAGGAGCTGTTGTGCCATCTTAGTCAACCTTCCACGGTGTAGCCGCAAGCTTACTTTCCCAAAGGTGAGTGATTCCTTGTAATAGCTCATCTGAATTTAATCTGTGGGGCTGGATCATAGCCCTTTTAAACTTCACCCAACCTGGTAACATGAACATTTTTGGTTGATTCTGTCTTAAATGCAGCCAAGCTGAAACATCTCCTTCAGAGCCCATGGATGTAAGAATGAGAATGACTGAATTCTGTCTGCACTGCCCAATGCTGTTTTGTGCATTTACTCCCACTAATGCCAACCTGGCTAGCACCAAATCCAGAAGCGGTATAGCTGTTCTCTCATAATGGCATAAGTTAAAAATGAAACATATACAAAAATTACAAGCCTCTTTTCACAGTACCAGCCAACACTCAGTGGAGTTGAATCACTGTGAAAGATCGTAAGCAAAATATTTCTTGAACCAAAGGAGAGACACTTTTGGAATCCGTGATGAAGGGACCCTAACACACTTGAGAGGTGGGTTGAGGCAAATGTCATATAATGCTGTTAGGGTGTCTCACACAGGAATGTCCTCCTGCCTCACCGGGCTAGCCCTGACACCTCGGGCACTAGCAAAAGGTACGGTTCAGTATCCTGGGATACCTTTCCAATCCTGTGGGTTCTTGCCGTTGCTTCTGCTGCTAGAATGTGAACGATGACGAGGAATAAAAGGAAGGACTCTGAGGGTAGAAAACTGGGGTTTATTGGGATCCACATGGGACCACCCAACCACCAGAGAGTCTGCCAGTCAGAGCAGAGATCTCCCTGGTACAGCACCTTAAATTCAGGGGAGGAGCAAGGGAAAGGACACAGTGAGGAACCAGTCCTTGGATTAGGGGTAGCGGCTCTGATCATAAAAGACAGAAATCATATCAAATCAATAAAGCAGAGGAGGGAACAGCCAGGATTCTGCCCAATCACTCGATGGCCTCACTGGAACTTTCTAGAACCGGGGTGAGGTCTGGGAGTGATGGACACATGTCAGGGACAGGGGTACAAAATGATTGATAGTGGCAGGTGTGGGTAGATTTCAGGCAAACACAGTGACAGACAGGGGCAGGTGTACGCATAAATCAAGTGAAAGGTGGGAATTTACAGAGGGGTATGTGGAACAAACCATTATAAATTATACAAACAGAATAAAGGCATAAAACAAATACATACATAGAACTGAAAAACTGAAAACACACCACTACAGCCATGAAGTTCAACAAAGCAAAATGCAAGGAGCTACATCTGGATAGCAGCAATCCCAGAAACACCTACAGGCTGGGTGGAAAAGTGCTTGAGAGCAGCCCTGCAAAGCACTGGGGGGCAATGGTTGATGAGAAACCCACCATGAGCTGGCACTCACAGACCAGAAAGCCAAACCAATCCTGGGCTGCATCCAAAAGAGCATGACCTGCAGGGCAAAGGAGGGGATTCTTCCCCTACTCTGCACTTGTGAGACTCCACCTGAAGTGCTGCAACCAGCTCTAATGTCCCCAGCACAAGAAGGAAATAGACTGTTGGAGCAATTCCAGAGGATACCATGAAGTTGGTAAGAGGACTGGAGTACCTCCCCTATGAAGACAGGCTGAGAAAGTTGGAGCTATTCAGTCTGGAAAAGGAAAGGTTCTGTGGAGACCTCATAGCAACCTCCCAGTATCTGAAGGGAGCCTGCAGGGAAGCTGAGGAGGGACTATTCACCAAAAATTGAAATGCTAGGACAAGGAGTAATGGGTACAATTTGAAAGAGGGGAAATTAGGCTAGATGTTAGAAAGAAATTCTTACTGTGAGACTGGTGAGACACTGCAAGTGGTTGCCCAGGGAGGTTGTGGATGCCCCAACTCTGGCAGTGCTCAAAGCCATGTTGGATAAAGCCTCAAGCAACCTGGTCTAGTGGGAGATGTCCCTGCCCATGGTGGCAAGGGTGGAAATAGATGATCTCTAAGGTCCATTCCAACCCTTAACATTCTGATTCTAAGCGGATTCTTCCAGTCCAGTGAAAAAATGGGTCTCTTAAATGTTAAATATTTAAGCTGGCAAGTTAGGAAGCAGAATGAGCAACAGCTGCCAAAGAGACTGTAGAGTTCATTTTGTGCTTACCACTCACATGTTCTTGACATCCTTTCAAGAATACAACATGATTTGTTGTGTTTTGCCAAAGACTAGCTTTGTTCTTTCTTTTGTTACACTTTTATTTTACATGCAAATCCAATATTTATGAGAGATGTATTGCCTGTCAGAGTTTCCATTGGGAGGTATTTAATCTTCCCAATTTTTTTGTGTGTTTGAGCTATGTGTGTTACATCTGTAAGAGGCCTATTCCAGTCCTGGCCACCCAGCCTGGAAGAAGAGTTTTATGTGTCAGAAGCATAACCCTCTCCCAGCATCTTCACTTGAAACTGTGAAAGTTGCCAGTCCAACCTTCTGGTTGTCCAGCAACAAAAAAGATAGGTTTTTTCCCTAAATTTGAAAATACAAATAACTGGCAAAACTGCACACACACCACAGGCAGAAGGGGAGAGGATGGAGGAACACTGCTTTTAAAGGCTCTTGACCTCCTTGCTGTGTACCTTGCTCTGTCATTTTCCAGTGCTGCACTTTGCCAGGTAGAAAAAAGGAAACCACAACCTTTACATATAGATTTCCAGAGGGCAGAAGGCCAATCTGTCATTGCTCAGTTTCTTTGGGAACCTTCAGAGAAAGTGACTCAGGAAAGATAAAATGTGATGCTGACTCAAATGACACCATGATTTGCTCTCTGTGATGGTCCTGGAATGTCTCCTCCACTAAAAAAACATCCTGTTTCCCATGGTATTTAGACATAAAGTGAATATCAAGGAGGATTCTTTTCAGAAAGCTGCTTAATTTCTTTTTCTCCAGCTAATTCTAACTCTTGCCCTCTCCTTGAGATGGCCCAAGGGCTTCAGTAGTAGATCCTTCTCTTTCTTTTCCAGATATTAATTAAAGAGCTCAATCCTCAATGCATTTATTATAATAAAAGAGCTATGCAGTGCAAAGCAATCTAATTTTCCCTACCTCACAGAGGCCAACAAAATGCCCACTTTGGGGCCTTAATAAAATAAAAGAGCTGCAGAGTTTTTTAGAGCCAACCTGAAGATTCACGTGTTTGAGTGGGTCATGGGTGCTTTATTATATGCTTCTCATTACACAAAAAAAAGCTTATTCTGTAATGAGTTCCATGGTGACAGAAAGCAGGCAGAGGCTCCTGTAGGAGCAGCCAACATCTCACAGAAAGTATGTGCAGCCCTGCCTCTGAATTATTAGCTTCTCACAGCTAAACAGCTGCAGAACTGGATGTGGCCCATGATGCAGATGGGCTCAGAGCAGCACATTTCTTCCTCAATCTACCAGCAGTGCACTGTACCAGGTTATATAAATGGACAGATGGGAGGAAAGGCTGCAGCTTCTTTCTGATGGCTAGTGTGCCCTAGAAACAATGCTGGGAAGTAAGTCTTGCTCTTACCTGGTATTTTTTCTGCCTGAGAAAATGAAGATTTTTGAGATACGATCATCTTCTCTCAGCATTAGAGTTCTGATGAAGAAACTTGACTGAAATGCCTCACCTGCAGTGTCTTCATTACAGGATACTGGGAAATCCAACCACAATATACAAAACCATAGGAAATCAGACTTCATTAGTTCAATTGGTCTCAGAACTACATGTTTATATATGATGGTAATTCTCTTGTAAAGAAGCCTTTCATTGCGTGAAAGTTCTCCTGCATTCATAATCCTCTGCCTGGAACATCCTAATCCTCTGTTTGCACAGGTGTGTCTATACTTTGAAGTGTTAAATCATTGAAAAAAGACAGTTCACAGACCAACAGTGCAACAGGTTTTGGAGTTTCGGTATATCAAAATATACATGGGAGGGTGATCTCCCTCTGCCTAGGTAATCATTTTACATCTGAGTAAAATGAACTTCAAGCCTTTCCAATCTGATTCAGATGAGTTCTGACATCCTTTACGGGTTAGTTCAAATGACAGCATAAGCAGCAAGACAACAGAAAATCAAGCACTGTGATGTGGATATGCTAGCTCAAAATGGATAAAGCAATAATAAAAAAGATTAGCATTGTGGCTTTCATGCCAGCAGTCCTAATATCATTTACATCGTCTACAGGAAAATAGAGACATAGGATTGGCAGAGACTGCCTGGGTCATTGACTCTGGTCCTCTGCTATCACAGGAAACAATATCATCTAATCCCTTTCATAAATCCTGTGACTTGCCAATAAAACACAGGAAACACATGGGAGAACACTGCAGCTGTTCAGAAGAGCACAGAAAAACCCACAGCCTGTTGACAATTAAAAATGCAATTGAAGTTACACAGGCTTTCAATAGGGACGAATGAAAAAGTTTGGGTCAGTTCAGCTCTACTCCAACATTTTCTGGTGTGTAGATGGGAAAGAGTTACATGTGAATATCTCATGCAAGAGATTCACACACCTCTGAGATCTGAGTTTTGACTTGAGCACCAGCATCGTAAAAAAAGTGCCTGTGGATCTTGAATAATCAAGACTGGTTCAAAATTCCCCTTTATCTATCACTTGACGTATTTCAAGTGATTGAAATTATGATATTCAAGATGACATCTGTGTAGGTTGTCTGTTAACTCCAGGAACAGTTAAATAAATCCAGAAGAGAGAACAGCCCAATCTAATTCCTCTTTTGCATGGGATATCAAAGTCACAAATCTATGACATGGAGAGTTCTGAGAGAACAACCAGTGTTTCCAAGAAACTTGTCCCTGTTCCGTTTGCGATTCAGACATTTAATTTTGTCTTGCTCCTTGGTAAGTTACATATAAATAATCAATTGCTAGTTGAGTTGGCTGCCCAAAAGGTCAAATTTAATGGCAAGAGAAAGGGAGTAGATGGAATGCCTCACTGGGACCAGTAAGACTAATGAGGAAACAGTTCATATTGTAAACTTCTAAAGAGTGCATGTCCAGAAGTTTAACCTTTTGCTATTTCCTTGGCAGTGGCTGATATTTCTGTCTGTATCTTAATAAGGAAATCACAGGTCTCTCAGAACTCTTCATGCCGCAGACTGTATTATTAGCCAAACTATAAACAGTATTGTACAGTATACTATGAGCAGTATTATAACATTATTTATAAACAGTAAATAATCAAGAAATTTGAACCCATCCCAGAATAAAAGGTCCAGACTGTCTCTCAAACTAAAAAGAAACAGGCTGTTCCCTGCTTGTCCCCTGCAGGAGACTGTTCTCAGTGCTGCATCAATGCAGGAAGGACTACATAGCTGCAGAGGACCTTTTTACCAAGTTTGTTCAGCTTGGACTGAAAAATAGATGGTTTGGGCACTATTAGGTCAAAGCTGAGAAGGTGTTTCAGTGGTGTCCTGTTGCCACAAATTCATAGTGGAAAGAGGAGTGAATTGGTAAGGGAGAAAGTTTAGCCAGTCCACAAGCTGCCCCAACACAATCCCAAACTCTGTTGACCCTTCCATATCTCCACTAGTCACTGTTTCACACCATTTTAAAAAATACAAATTGAGGTCAAACCTGTGCCTCTTCCAAAATGTCATGAGATTACATGATGTCTGCAACATTTTTCTAGAGTGAATTTGGTTTTCACTTTTTCTATATATTATACTTAGTTTTCCATAGTATGTGTAAGATTGTATAGCAACTGCAGATTTCCATCATGAAAGGATATAATTATACTAGATAATCCTTTGCTTGGAATTCTCTAAATGATGAAGAGACAAAAGAGGCACTGAATCAAGGCATTGGTGCTCATTCAGAATATATTACAGAGATGTTGGGAGAAAGGAAAATGGCCAGTTTATACAGTTGAGGGACAATTTGTCAGAGAATAACAAGAGGATGTACATAATAAACACCTTCAGAGCCTGGGAAAAGAGATGAGAGAAACAAAAAAGAAATGTGAGAATTCTGTGGTGTAATCATAGCCAGCAACCAAGACCCACATACCTGCTCACCCACTGTCTACCATGGGATGGGGGAGAGAATCCCAAAGGTAAAAGTGAGAAAACCCATGGGTTGAGATAAAGACAGTTTAAAAGGTAAAGCAAGAGCCATGCACATAAGCAGAGAAAAGCAAGAAATTCATTCACTGCTTCCCATGGGCAGGCAGGTGTTCAGCCATCTCCAGGAGAGTAAGGTGCCATCACACCCTGGCTACTTGGGTAAAGAAACACTATCACTCTGAACATCCCTCTCCTTCCTTCATCTTCTTCCCCCAGGTTTATAGGCTGAGCATGTTGCCATAAGGTATGGAATGTCCCTTTGATCACTTGGGGTCAGATATGCTGAGTGCATCCCTGCCCAACTCCTTGTGCGCCCCCAGTTTTCCACTGGTGGGTGGGATGAGGAGCAAAAGGGGCCTTCAGCATTGCTCAGCAGAGCACTGTTGATAACTCCCCATTATCAACACTCTTTCCAACACAATCCCAAAACACAACCACATGCTAGCTTTAATTCTAAAATGTTAAAAGTACCTTCTTAGATGATTTTATTATAAGGTTCTTTTGTTCTCACTTCTACTATTAGATATTAAGACATCCCCTTGTCTTCGCTGAAGTGTATTCATCACATACTCCCAAAAAAGTACTTTCACTCCCTGACAAACATGATATGCATATTCTCTGTCACTTGCTTAGGTGCATATTTTAATTACTTCTTTCTCTTTGAAAAAGCAGGGAAACTCAGCTAGGTAGAGCATTCATAACAGTGTGATAAATTCTTCACACTTTCACCACAGCAGGTGCAACTAGTGAAATGAGTGTCCTAGAACTTCCATGTCCTGACAGAAAACCCCTGAAAATATCAGATGCTGCTGCCCTTCACTTTGATAAAGGAATTTTTAGACTCTTCTTTCCAGTAGGTGCTATGCTGATTCTCCTGACCATTACAAATACCATCAGTCCGTGCTGCCAAAATGGAAAATGAAGGTGAGGACAAAAGTGCTATTGGACCTGAGGCAGCACTGCTCATGCCAGGATCTGTTCTGAGCTGAGCAGGGACTGAACAACTGATCAGGTGATGAGCTGAGAGGCACTGGTCCGAGGAGTTCCTGTGGTCCCAGGGATACACAGAGAGATGTGAAAGAGCAACACTAGCATATGGCCTTGAAATGCAAGAGAGAGGACAGGTAACCTACACAGCACCTACAAATCAACACAGGGATAGGCCACCCTGGGCAAAATAACATGGCATAGCCATGCCAAGATGTGGCAGGGCTGATACTTCCTGAGATCAGAGGCATGAAAAGTATGATCCCTAACAAGAACAAAAACAAGAAACAAAAGAAAGTGAGAATGGAAAGAGAAAATAAGGTGAGGAGGTCATCTAAAGAAGGTCCAAGCCAAAGTAATGTAAGCAAACCAAAGCAGGAAGAAAAGGACCAGGTACACTCATACTTATGCAAAAAACAAGGAAAAATGGTCAATGCTGCCACATGTTGGAGAGTAGGGAGAATAAATTAATAAATTAATAAAGGGCAAAAGACACAGTAGCTAATTATGATGCATTTCAAGCCTCTCTTCTAGTAGTTATCA
Organism: Pycnonotus jocosus; assembly: GCA_013400435.1. Lineage (NCBI taxonomy): Eukaryota > Metazoa > Chordata > Aves > Passeriformes > Pycnonotidae > Pycnonotus > Pycnonotus jocosus. The sequence goes on along the minus strand of VWYP01014844.1, from coordinate 67,426 downwards.
ACTGCAACAGCAAATAACTCTCTGCTCTTCCTCTGTTAGGAGAGAGAAATACTGACAAAATGCTCTCAGGTAGTGAAGGGTCCCCAGTGCCTTTCCTGCAGACTAGCACTCTCTATTCATGTGAAAACACCTCCCCCATCAGTGCTACCAAAGGCACATTGAGTTGCTCCTGAGGGAATGAGATGTCACTTTGGTCTCTGGCCATGCAGTCATGCTCTGTTCAGTGCTCTCCTATATGAACTGGTGGATAGTAATAGGTAGGAACTGAGGAGAGAAAATACTTGTTCTTTCCCCAACTTTGAGCCTGAATGGCAATACTCAGATCTCCACATGCTGCATAAACACAGCAGGCTGGTGGTTGTCTCAAGTCTACCTCCTGCTGGGCAGAGCTTATTTTCTATCTGAAGTACAAGAGCAGAGAGACTATGGAAATGTCACCAAATTACAGCAAGGTATTCACAAGGGAAAAAAGACATGCTAGACAGCAAGTGTTTTCAAGGCATGTTAACAAATCCAGTTTATCTCACACGCCAGCTCTCCCCCACCTCATTCCCATTCCCACTGAATAGATACTAATTGAAAATTATGTTTTCAATGTGAAGGCTTTTTCTAATTTGGTCTTGTTTAAACGCATTTAGGGATCTTATTGTTTGTTGTATTTCAAAGTGATTTGCATGAACTCCCCAGGGAAGCCAACAAAGGGCACTACCAATATTTTGCTGGCAGACAGCAAGGGTTTCTATTCAGAACAGAATATTCATGTGCTCCAAGAAACACAGATTCTTGAGGTAGAGGAGACAGCTGAAGAACTCCAGTGCAACACATTTAGGAAACAGTTGCAATATCTATTCCTGTTCAACATTTTTAGCAATTATGGTAGACACAGAACTCAATTGAAAATATAAATAATTTTAAAATATTTTTCATGGAAAAGGTAGAATTGCCTATGCAATATAGACATGCTCAAAAAGATGCTTTCCAGGCTTTAATCTCATGTATGTGTCACATTGCACACTGTAAAATCTCTTCCTTGAATTCTATACACTTCCACACATTTGTGACAAATAAGTATACAAAGTATTTACTCAACAAAATATGTAATCATGCACTCAGGCATGCACTTCACACATGCCTATATATTTGACACACGCATGATGCCAGACATTGTGTATATGCACATATTTGTGCATTATGTTATATGAGCGTCTTTGCAGACCATACAAAGCACAGGAACAACTTGCACCTTACAACACACACCTGCAGGACATGCACACAGCCAGACATGCCAATAAAGTTCACATTACTTATATCTGTGTGCATTAACAAAACCTGTGTTTACATCTTCCAATTTGTATGTATGCAATACATGCCTGTACATTCATTTACTTAATAAAGCATGATACTGAGGGAAAAAAAATAAGGCATACAGGACAGTTTTCAAAAGAGAATTTGTTAAACAGAAAGCCCAGTTCCTACTATTATGATTGGTGTAAGACCTGGTCTGCATGCAAAAGCTTAGTTGGCACAGCTAGGTTAAGAACATAAAAAACAACCCCATTAATTGACATCCCCATGACAACAGAAGTCTTAGAGCTATGCCAAAAAACACCCTCTTTGGCAGTCTAATTTCGCTAGTTCAAGAAATGGGAGAAGGAAAAAGAATATTTTGCTTCTTTTTCAGAGTAATTGGAGATTCAACTTGCCATTAATTTTTTTCCATTATAACAAAGGCCTGCATCTACTTAGGATGATTTTTCACATTAGAGTGGCTCAAAGTGCTGAAGGAATACTATTTCATTCTAATCTAGTCAAGTTCCAAGCCAAAAGGAATCATCTGCTGAGAGATCCTATTTCAACTATGACTTGGAGCACAGCAAGTGCTGCAGGCTGTGGTTTCCATAGCCATATTTACACAGCTCGCTACAGCCCACAGTGTGTCATCCAGGTGGCACGGACCATTATTGAGTGCTACTTGAGCATATATTCCAAATATTCTAGGTATTTCATCCACATTGCCAGAATTTTTCTGAAGTATATCTGGATAACATTGCCAGAGCCAACTAAAAACAAACCTCAGTCCTCAAAATTCTTCTGTCTCTTTTGTCACTGCCTAGCTCCTTCTGCGTATCCACTGTCATTTTCATACTCTTATCAGGCAGCACAGATGAAAACAGTGCTGCATGCCATTGCAAATGCCACTGCAAATACACAGAAGCTGTGGAAAAGTTTTCACAGCTTGCTGCTCTGTGGCTTTAGCACTTCCAATCTGTCACTGTGCTGCAGAGCAGCTCTCACGTGTTTTCAGAAGCAGTGGCAACAGCTGTCTCACCAGCAGCAGCCTCAGGAGCAGTGGAAGGTACAGGATGTCAAGCTGCTCGGTGTGGGAGCTGGGTCAGCATCCATGGCTGAATTCATCAGGCAAAAGGCAAGTGGTGGGGAATTTCAGAGTCATAGAATGGGTTGGAAGGGGACCTTGAAGATCATCCAGTTCCAATCCTCTTGCCAGGGGCAGGGGCACATTTAAACAGACCAGGTTGCTCAGAGCCCCATCTAATTTGGTCTTGAACACCTCCAGGGATGGGAAATCAACATCCCTGAGCAACCTGTTCTACTACCTCACCACCCTCATGGTTAAGAACTTTTTCCCAATATCTAATCTAAACGTATGCTCTTTCAATTTGAATTCCGTTCACCCTTGTCTTGTCACTACATGCTCTTGTAAACTCTTGTCCCATCTTTCCTGTAAGCTCCCTTCAAGCACTCTAAAGCTGCAGTTATCTCACCCCAAAGCCTTCTCTTTTCCATGCTGAGCAATCACAGCTCTCAGTCTTCCCTCATGAGAAACATGCTTCAAACTTCTGACCAACTTGGTAACCCTCCTCTGGACTCACTCCAATAGGCCAATGTCCTTCCTGTGCTGAGGACCCCAGAGCTCCAGGTTAGGTCTCAGCAGAGCAGAGCAGAGGGGCAGAATCCCCTGCTGGCCACACTGCTTTGGATGCAGCCCAGGACACGTTAAGTTTTCTGGGGGTTCAGAAAGTGAACATGGGGGGGGGGGTCATGTCTATCTTCCCATCCCCCAGCACCCCCAAGTCCTTCTCAGCAGGGTTGCTCCTGATCTGTTCATCCCCTAGCTTGTATTGATACTGTGGATTGCCCCAATCTAGGTGCAGCACCTCGCACTTGGTCTTATTAAACCTCATGATATTCCCACAAGCCCACATCTCAAGTTTGTGCAGCTCCCTTTGGATGGCATCCTGCCCTTCATGTGAGTCAACTGCACCACTCAATTTGATGTCATCTGCTGAGGGTGCTCTTGATCCCATCTTCTATGTCACTGATGAAGATAATAAACAACATCCTAATACAGACTCCTGAGGAATACCACTCATCATTGATGCCCACTGGGACTCTGAGCCATTGACCACTACCCTCTGGAGGTGATCATCCAAGCAATTCCTAATCCATCTGACAGTCCACCCATCAAATCTATCACTCTCCAGTTTGAAGAGAAGGATGTTGTGGGGGACCTTGAACTGGCAGCATGAAAATGCAAAAGCTTTCAGGCATTCAGAGATGAAACCTGTCCTGAGTGAGCCTAGAGAAGCAGCAGATTCATGCTGAAATGTCCCTGGAGGTAGGAATCATGGCATGACAAGTCAGTGATGACCATCATAGCAGAGAGGCACAACGCATCCAAACTTCAGCCTGTAGAAAAGTATCATCCCAATCATTTTATGTTTGTTCAATAAAGGATGCGGTATCCATTATCTGTCCTATTAATTTGTCCTTGCTAGCATTGTATGCATGTGGAACTTTTCAACAAAAGTAGAATAAACTCAGTATAAACCAGTCATCTGTCTCTCTTCCATAGATGCACTTTGAGCTAAACACGGATGCTATGTCTGCTTTTAAGTCTTCTTGCCAAATAGTTTATTTCACAGTCCCATTTTCTTACTCTTCAAGATGTTTTGTCTCTAGTATTCCTGTATGAATGTTCTACACAAACAGGACAACCAAACACTCTGAAGAGGGCTGGGTTTTCAATCTTTACCCAGCCTCACCCTGTGGAAAGACATGCAGCATTTTGACCCCCAAACAAGAGCGACGATTGACTGCATTAATGTGCAGGGCTCACACTTTGTCAAGGCTGTGGGAGCTTCTGAACTGTAGAAGAGAGGAGCATTACTAACACGTTCACAAACCATTTAAAAGGATGTTCAACATTTCCTACACACTGTGACAGCGTAAGCAGTGAGGGGTACAAGAAGACTGCGTACAAAGGCAGCAACCTGAAAAAAAAAATGCAGGGGGAAAGAAAAACCCGGCTATATTTCTCTAATCCCTTTTGTCGGCTGAATTTTGAGATGTGACTTGGAACAGACTAGGCGTGAGGTTTTTTCCAGAGGGCCATGCGGCGCGGCTCCGAGCGCTGCAGGGAAGCGCTGCCACAAACGCCGGGCGCTGCCCCGCCGCCGGCAGCGGCTCCTGCGCGGGGGCCGAGCGCCGCCTGCTGGCACCGCCTGGGAGCGCGCCCGTGCGGCAGGCGCGGGGATTGCCGCTCCCACGGGGAAAGTTCCTCGCCTTGCCAGGGAGAAATTTCGCAAGAAAACTCGAGCACACTAGAAGGAATCAGTGAAAAATCTGCTCTTGTCTGAAGACAGCAACTAGGTGCTTATGCAGGATACCTTCAGTGTGTGCCAATAAAAGGCGTTACATCTGTGAACATAGTGGTGCACTCATTGTATTCCCCTGTGATATCTGGACACCATTTTCTGAAAAACTGTCCACAGATTTTGAAGATGGATGGGGGATAATCGCTGTACCCCTTCACATGTAAAACCTCTGTTGGTGACTCGAGCCTAATTCTAAAAAGCAAGATTAGAAGAATTCTAGATCAATTGCTGATCCAGCATAAGCCAACAAATGGACTCCATTTCAGTCACTTTATTGTTCACAGAAACCTTCCAGGTTTGGTTCATGTGATTAGACCACTGCTCTAGTGTGAAGTTTCCATGAAGCATGTCTTCTCCTTCTGTCATAGCAGAAGCCTTTTTTTGCCCCATCTATGGCTTTGTTTGAAGCTGGTCCTCCACCAAAGACCAGGACACTTGTGGGATAGGAACAGTAATTTTTTTCCTCTAATGAAAACAGAAAACTTCATTAATTTCACAAGGAAATTATTTTTCCTCTGGAGAATCTGCAGTGATTCCAGAGTACTTGATTTATGCACAGTGCAGAGGACTTGGAGTCAAATGTATAATGATACCACTTCATTATCAAATTTACCAAAGGGTTATCTCCACATGCTTAGGTTTGTAGAGATTGAGAAGAAAAAAGAGAAAAATCCTGACTGATGGCCAGATTAACCCTGTTTTGTGAAACTATGAGACTTGCACTGCAGAGTCTGAAAAAGTTGTGTCATTCTCAAATGTGCATTTCAAGCTTCTCAGTTCTTAAAGATGCATTTTCAAAAATATCACAACTTTAACAAAGAGATCCATGATTAACTCTGAAAAATAATTTCAAACAATTTCTTCAGAACGCATAACACCATCAGCTCTTCATTTATTTTCCTTCTGTATAAAAGCTAAAGACAAACAGTGATTAATTTTAAACAGGTTCCTCATAAAAATATTATATATATATTTCATAAATAGGTGAAAACTAAAGACTAGAAAATGGAATTGTTGTAAGGAGAGAAAAAATGAATGATGTAAAGAAACAAGAAAGTAGTTGAGGAAATAAAATTCGAGGATCAAAGGATGGAAACAGAACAAACCTCAGAGAAAACAAAATATTAATGTGGCTCTGAATACCCCTCTTCATTTTGTTTGTTCTCTGTTAGAAAGGCAATGAGAACAGCTGCATGTGTCACTGCTACAGAAGGTAAAACAGTTTAATTCCAAGGCCTATAATAGATGTTATAAAAATATGATTTAAATAGTTAGTTGTAACAAAACATATAATGCTATAATAGTATTTTGAAGTTGCTTACCATCTCACCCTACCAGTTAATCTCCTGCCATGCAGCCAAAGTCCAGCACTGGAGTTCATCTCCCATCACTCTCCAGTGTCTGAAGCACCCCTTCTGCTCTGCTATGGAATGCAGAGCCAGTCTTTCCCAGAAGGTACAGCCCCTCTCACAATCATTTTCATTCATGCTTACTTCTTTTTTCTCTCCACAGCTGTCATATACCCATACAACAATGTATAAATGCTACATATTTATCCATGCTTGCTATGGAATGTAATCACATTTTGATAGAGTGTTCTTGAGGAAAAAAAAGCAAGAAAAGGAGATAACAAGGCAGCTCCATCTATATAAACACTTTAGCAGGGGAGAGTAAAAGGCAGTTAAATGAGATGTTCATCTTTCCTCCTTTCTGGCCAAGTTGTAAAACCCTGCCATGGTAGTGCTGATAAAGATTATAGTGAATTTTAAAATCTGTATTCAGATGCAATTCCAGGATGCTGCCTGGAAACTGCTGGAGGACAAGAGATTGAAATCTCTTAATATCCACCGGGCTGCCTGAGGAAGCTCTCCCTTCCTAGAAAAAGAGAAGTTCTCCTAAGCATGCACCTCTTTTGTTACATTAAAAATATTTCTTCTCTCATGTTACGTTTTATTACCACTACTGAGATTATCCAGCATATTCTTTTAAGATTACTTTGGATAAATGTGATGGCCACAAGCACAGCAAGGGGCAGGATGTGGTCAGAGCTCTCTTGGATCTGACAGCAGCCACAAGCTTCCACACCCTCAGACCCCATCACAGAGTGCAGGAATGGCATGAATCCACTGGTGGACAGGCAAAGGCACTGAGCATCAACTCAAGGAAGGAGAGAAAGGTGACTGACGCTGCCACGACTGCCACTCACTGAAACACTGGGTAGAGGAAAAACAGAAGAAGGTAAATGATTGATGTGGTACATCCATGCTGCATGAGGTCTACTGGCATGGACTCTGGAGACAGGCTGGAGGCTCAAATGCCTCCAACAGCACCCTTCATGCTGCTGGAAAGGATATTTAAGAAAGGTCCAGTGCTTTGCTTATCTCAGCCTTGGATTCACATAAGGGGAACCCTCTTTCGTTTTAAGTGCCTGTGAAATTGGCAAGATGCTAAAGTGAATTGAGATATGAGGAGAAGACACTGCTACAGCCTTAAAGCTTTTTGCCACAATTTATATTTCATTATTAGATCCTAATGAACACATGCTGCCTTCATTGGCATGAGTTGCAGATACTTTGGTTTCTGGAATTAGGGAGCATCTTCCTCTGCAGGAAAAGATACAAGTCACTAAATCATAGGAAAGCAATCTCCGTCTCGCACTAGGAGCCCAGCGTGCAACAGGCACTTCCCAAGCATGTTTCATTGTAGTTGTATAGGACAGGGGAAAAGGGATACAGATACGAGACGCTGGGGGAAAGCATCAACCGAGGGAAGGAGAAGGAATGTGAAGAAAGGCCAGAGAGGAGAAAAAAACCACAACCCTGCAGGAGGTGAAGGCCAAGAACGCAGGGCGGAGCGCGACCCGGACCGAGGCTGCGGCGGGCGGGCACCCCCGGGCCGGGTGAGCTCCTCCCGCGCTCGGCGGCCGCGGCCCTGNCCCTTCCCCGCCCCGCCATGCCCACTGTGGAGGAGCTCTACCGCAACTACGGCATCCTGGCGGACGCCACGGAGACGGCGGGCCAGGTGCGGTGTGCCTGCGGCCTGCAAGGCCTCGCTAGGCCTCGGGCTTGCGTAGCAGCGCCGCGCGGAGTTTGGGGCCGAGGCGGAGCGGGCGGGCCGGGGTGCCGTCACAGGGGCTGCTCGCATTTGTGCGGTCAGCCGCCGAGGCTGTGCTCGCGGTGGGTTTCCTCAGGGCCGCGGCGGCGCGGAGCGGGTGGAAATGAGCAGCGCGCCCGCGGAGCTGCGGGGACCGCAGCAGCTCCCGTCGCTTTTGCAGCATCCGCGTCGTGTCGGTGGCTTTCCCTTAAATGTGGCATCGCTGATATTAACCGGTTCTTGGCTAGAGTCAGGCTGTTTTTTCGCAAGGGGGCGGGGAGTTTCGCCTGGCGAGTTCAGGCCTTGAGGTCTTTGGACACCGCACTTGCAGCTCCAGCGCGCTTGATCTGGAGAGCGTCTGGAAGGCTGTCTCGCTAAAAGGCTGGAGGAAGGTGAAGTCTGTTACGGTTTGAAAAGCTGCCCGTAGGCCTTTCGTTTTTTCTTCCGGGATGCAAGAACATAAGGTCGACCCTCCCGACTGAAGAAGACTTTTTTCTGTATAATCTTGGCGAGATCTGCCATTTGTTTATACCATTACTGAATTATTCAAGAAAAGAGGATGACTTAAAATGTTGCCAATAGAAAATATTGTGGTTAGTTACAACTAGTTTTGGAATTGCATTAGTCCCTTATTTTCCCAAATGGCCCCCTGAAAAAGCAGAAGTTACTTTTTTTTTTCTTTTAGTCCTAATGTTAATAAGTAGAAAAGTAGTTTTGCCATATCTGTATTTAACCATGAATTTTAAACTAAACGAGAATGCTGCTATATGAGGTCACTTAAAAAGTTCTTTAAGAGAACAATCCCCTGGTTGGGGGCAGGGGATTGTTGAAGCTTTTTTCTTTGTAATTCAGGTCCGTTCACTTTGCTTATGTGGTTATGCCTTAGTGAAACAAAGCATCCTTGCAGACAGTCCAACAAAATCATCACCTTAGAACCGAAAACAAAGTGCAAATAAAATGTAGGGAGCTACGGGGAGAGGTGCAGAGTAAAACGTGCTGTTTACCTTGCCACTTTAGAAACACACAGTTCATCTCACTTAGATTCTTGTGAGTAGCTTTTGTGAGGAATTCATGGCCATCCTGGGTAGAGCAAACTGCAGCAGGGCTAGGAAATGCAGCCTGTGACAGGGCAGGTGTGTAGGAGCCTCTGAGGGTAAGTATAGAATGGGGATTCCTAAAACACTCTCCCAGCTTTGCTCTCTGCAGCTTTTGCTTCCCAGAGCCAGAAGTGTCTCTGTGATGAGCATAGCTTGTGAGGTCACTCTTCAGTGAACTTTTCTGATGCTTTGTTGAACTGAATGTGCTTCTGCCTTATAAAGGTTCTGTGCTGAAACATTTCATTATTTCGTTAACCTTTGTGACAGAGTTACCTCTTTGAATTTGTCATTTCATAATCTTGCTTGGTGTCTCCAATTTTTGCATTCTGAGGAGCCATGAGTGATTGTTCCCTGTTCATCAGTTTTATCCCACTTAGTGCTTTATTATCTCTTAACAACTTCGATGATCGTGACCTCTTACTGCAAAAAGTCATGGTCACCCTGTCTCAAGTGACACTGAGCACAGCATGGGGACTAGCAGAAGTTATGACATCAAGAGAAGTAGGTGAAAAGACTGGAAATATTGAGCTTGTAAAAGAGTGTTTCAGTTGAGAAAGGGGCTCAGGTGTGAGGTGTCCACAAGTGGAATGAAGGTGAGAAGTTGAAAAAAACTCTTAAGGAAGCTGGCTGAAAATAAAGAGGAAGACAAACATTTTTTATAACGCATTGTGAAACTTGTCACAGGGCACTGTAGGGTATGAACTGACTCAAGACCTAACCTAGAGAAGTTAATGGATGATTGGTCAATTAACAATTAAGTTATTAAAAACAAAGGTCTGGACACTGTCTCCAGCTTAGGATATTCCTTTGTTACAGATGGGGAGGGAAAGCACAAAACAGAAGGATCACACTGCTTCTGTAGTTGCCTGTGGTTTTTCTAGAGCATTCCATGCTGCCAGGTACAGGTAAAATGAACTCCTGCCTGAACTGTATTTTGCCTGCGTGGTAGGAGTAATTAGCATGCAGGAGCACAAATGCAGGGACCACAGGCTACTCTGTTCCATTGCTGCATGAGTGCCTTTTCATGGGTACTAAGTTTTATCTTGTATGTTCTACAGCAGAACTTGTTCTTGACGTGCAGGCTTAGCCCCCATGTGTGTAGGGCTGTGTGTTTTCATTGCTAGTTTGTGCTGGCTCATTGCTGCCTTTGCTGCTGAGTGCACTGCATTGGCCCAGCTGCAGAGTGAACTGGGTGTGATGTGGTTCAGCTGAAAGGCAACTGATTCTTTCACTGCTTATTCTTCATCCAGATCGGTATCCCACTCCAGATTCTGGCAACACAGAACTGTCAACAAGCTCTAGGGAGCATGGGCACTAAACTTTAAAATGCAGCTTGCTTTAGAGGGCATTAATGCAGTGTACTGCTTTGTAAATTAGTAGCTGTATTCACTATGGGACAACTTTCATGGGGAGTAGTGGTGATGATACATGTGGCTCTGGGAAATTTAATGTACATAAAGCAAAGAAAGTGTCCTGTGCTGTCAGCATTGCTGTTCAAAGTAGGACAAGCTGTTTTAAGCATTCTTTTTCACAACCATGAGGAAAATTGATCTTAGAAGGTCCTGATTTCTGCTAGTAATGCTGACTTCTGTTTCCCAAATGCACAGCTAACCACAACAAAGACTTCAGTTAATTTAAAGTTTCAGTCCTGCAGGCTCAGAATCAGAAGCACCTGTGTGATTCTAGTTGGAGCAGCTAGAGATTGTTTTACTATTGCTGAGGTGTTTGTTCCTGTATTTGGAATATATATTTCTATATTTGAAACTGGAGCTTTCTGGGATTCTTTTTTAATCTAGTTTCCCTTAACAGTTCTTCCAAGCACTGTATTTCATCCCAGATTAATTAGAGACCAGAGATTGCAGGTGAACTTAACTACCTGAGTAGGTGCCAGAGATACTTTATCACCATATATGTTAACAAGAACTTGTGATTCAGTGCATTGGCACAGTTACTCTAAGGGAAAAGGTAATCTCTACTTAAAAGACAATACTTGAGCACACAAAAGGCAGAAACTCCTTGAAAAACTGGCCAAATTCAGTGGCAGTGATCATAAATTCCTTGCACTAATCCAATCACAGTGTGCAGGAGGTGTCACCCTTAGGGCTGGCAGCTGGGGTGGACACGCTTGAACGGACAGGAGCCAGACTGACTGTAAAAGCCAGGCAACACAGGCAAATATTACAAATTTGACATGGTTGTATCACTCTAAGAGAAAAAAAAACATATTCCTTTGTTAGAAGCTTGTATAATACAGTTCACCTACATAGTTTAAGAGATTGGGAGAAAAAAGTCCTTCCTTGTCTTGAGACTAACGCAGGATTTTTCCATTTATGTATTCTGGTTTTGTTCTTTCAGCACAAGGATGCCTACCAGGTGATCTTGGATGGTGTGAAAGGAGGTGCCAAGGAGAAGAGACTTGCAGCCCAGTTCATTCCTAAGTTCTTCAAGCATTTTCCTGAGCTAGCTGACTCAGCTATCAATGCCCAGTTGGACCTCTGCGAGGATGAAGATGTTTCTGTAAGAATAAGAACTTGTAACAAGTTAATACTTTGAATTTATATTTCACAATTGTTTTCTCTTTTTGTTTAATGGGCTTTGTCCTTTGGGAGGAGAGGGTTGGTCTTTGGAAAAATACAAATTTAATAGTGTTCTTGCATTTTATTAATTATGTTTGGAATTCATTCCTGATGGTTTGTGAAGATGCATTCATTTTCATTTATCTTTTTTAGCTCTCACCACTGATCAAAGGAATAACTCTAGAAAGAAACTTACAGTTTATTTAAATAGCATTTACATGTTTTCCTATCAAAAGGCACTTTGTGGTAATTGATTCTGACAAATACTGCTGGGAGACAGAATCTCGTTTGCACCTGAGAACCACAGGGATGTGATTCTGACTGTTAGTGCTTCTTGAGATGCTTCGTGCTGCTTCTGTGGTGCTGGTAGAAGCTTTGAAGCATCTTTGTTCATCAGGTCTTAAGGGATTTGGACAGATCATTCAAGGAGTTTTTTTCAGAGCTGGGAACAAACCCTAGAGTTTATCCCTGCCATATGCACAACTGTAGAACTATCCTTCCTGTAGCAAATAAAACTCCTTATTAACACACATTCCAGCCTTTATTTTGTTGATTATATGAATGATTTTATGAACAGAAGTGCTGTTTGAATTTGGTTTTTCTCCAGTGCTGCCTAGATCTAAAAAAAAAAAAATATTCTTCATAAATATGTCAAAATAGGGGGATTTGGGGTGTTAGGTAATTCCTGAAATTTTAAATTTTTTAAAATTTCTACATTATTGACAATTTTGACAGATCCGACGACAAGCAATCAAAGAATTGCCTCAGTTTGCCACTGGGGATAATCTTCCTCGGGTAGCAGACATACTGACCCAGCTTCTGCAGTCAGGTAGGAGACACATCCTGGCTGATCTCCTCATGGCACTCCTCAATGTGTATACAGCTTTGGTTCTGTAAAACCTTATACATTGGTTCATAATTTATCCCAGTGCTGTTCATGTCTTTCTTGTGTTCTTTTTCTCCTGCTTTACATTTGCTATACAGTTAGGCTGCTGCTTCTGCTGAAAGGTCACTAACTATTCTAATCTAAACTGAAAATCTTTCTTTTAAATTAAACAATTATTTTCCATTCCAGTTCTGTGAAAATGTCTGTAGAAAAAGGCAAGGGGGGGGGAACCTTCCAGTTATGGACTGCAGCAAATTGCTTTCTGGAAAAGAGTTACTAAAGTTCTGATCCAGTTTCTAGAACCTGAAAAAGCCTAAGGGCATTTTGTTCCACGCTTTTTTGGTGCAAAATAAATATTTGGGGGGTAAATTCAGATTTTAATATACATTTAATCTCAGTAAGTTATAAAGTGCCAAATATTAGTTGTTCAAACTTCTGTTAAACTGTATGTTTAAGACTCTGGGCTTCTCAGAAGATAGGTTCTGTTTGAGTTTTTGAGATTTATGCCATTCTCCATTTAGTTTAAGAGAGAAATAGTTGCCACATAGAAATACTGTTGATTAATTCAGAGTTGAAAAATAAATAACTATGTATTTCACATGAATTAAGTGAAAGTTAGCTTGTTTATTAAAATAACTAAGTTTATAGATTAATCATTTCCCTTCAAGTTTTCAGTCCTATCAAGTATAAGATTTAGTTTTGGCAGGGAGATTAAAATGGCAAATAATATTTTTTTTTTGCTTCTAACTTCCTTTGAACTTTCTCAGTCCAAGAGATTTTAAAAATACTGGTTATGTTGTTTCTAGCTAAATGCTGAGGACATTTACTCAGACAGAATATTTCTTGTGCAGTATTAGCAATCTTTGTTTTTCTGCTCTTACCTTTCCATTTTGAGTGTATGTATATGAATTTTTTTCTCTCTCCAGATGATTCTGCAGAATTCAATTTGGTGAACAATGCCTTGCTCAGTATATTTAAGATGGATGCTAAAGGTAAAGGACACATTTTTCTGTACATGGATTTTATTAATACTCCTCAGTCTGTAGTGGGATGAGAATAGTACTCAATTTTGTGTCTTCTTAGTACAGTGCAAAAGTGAGACACACACTAACTGGTTTTGTAAACAGTACTGAACTTAATAATTGTGGATCTGAATTATGCAGACTAATAAAAGAGTGTGGATTTTTATGTCAAGATACATGAAAATTGTAAATTTTTTTAAAAGTTAGTGTAGCTGTTATTTTAAAACATGTCATGAAATCTTAAAAGAGGAAACTTCTTTCTTTCTGCATAAAAGGTCGTGGTCATAACTTCTAAAATAATTTGCATTACCCAAATTATTCTCCATTCAGGGACTTTGGGAGGTTTATTCAGTCAAATTCTTCAGGGAGAGGATATTGTGAGAGAGAGAGCCATTAAGTTCCTTTCCACTAAACTGAAAACCTTACCAGAGGAAGTGATGACAAAGGAGGTGGAAGAATTCATATTGACTGAATCAAAGAAGGTGAGTGTCTGATTTCAGTTCAAACTGAAGTATTGTCCAACTGTCTCTTATATTGGTGTTGCTTTGGAGGTCTGTTTGAGCATTGTACAAACATGATCTTGTACTTACCTGTTCTGATGCACTCCAAAGTTTGCAGCGTTTTTTTGTGGTAATGTTAAAATCATGGCTCTTCTAATTTTTTAAGAGTGACTTTGATTAGAATTGGACCCAATCATTCACATTGGAGAGGGTGTTTGAGAGATTGATCAGCTCAGTGAATTATGCTCAGCTGAACTCTGATCAGACTTCTTGGTGCTTTTTCCATTTGGGTTTTGAAAACCTATAAGGAAGGAGAGTTCTTAGACTCTCTGGGCAACCAGCTTCAATGTTCAGTTGTCCTCAACTGAATTTTTTTTTTCCCCTCTATCCAGCTGAAACCTCCCATTTTAGTTTTGTGTCTGTTTCATTCTGATTATGTCCACCTCTGACTGCTATGGGTGGTGTCTTACTCTGAAGTGTTGAAAGATTAGTTTGTTTGCTTAAACCCACATACAGGTCTCTTCCTTTAGGCTGGAAAAGCCTGATTTCTTTAGGTTCTCCTCACAGCTCATGTGCTCTAGACACAGATCACCTTGCTGATTTGCCTTCCTAAAGCTTATCAAGCACTTCCTCATACAGGGTAGCCCAACACTGGGTGCAGTATTCCAGATTTGGTCAGATGAGGACCCAGACAAGCAATTGTCTTGTCAGTCCTCTATGCCTTTGTTTCCCTTAGTCTGTGCTCTAGTCCTTAGCTCAGAACATTACTTGTCATCCAAGGAATGGTGCCGTCACTAGTGTTTAGCCTGCTGTCCCCCAGAACCCTCAGCAGAGCAGTCAGTCCACTCTATGTGCTGATGCAGGGAAGTTGGTTCATCCCAAGTGCAGGACTTGGCATTTGTCTTTATGGAATCTTACGAGATTTCCGAGCATTCTCTAAGCTGAGAAAGATGCAAAAAGTTCTAAAACAACCAGTAGATACTTGTTTACCATTTATTCCGCCTGAAGCATTTGATTTTTTTGTTAGATAGGAGTTTGTTCTTAAGTTTAAGAGTTAAAAAAAGCTGTTTCCTATGCACAACTTGATGACAGTTGCTTTAATTTGTAGGTGCATTCAATTATACTGAATGTTTTCACAGGTTCCTTCACACTTGTATTTTTAACTAACTAAATACTAAATTAAATGCTAAATATTTGCATTCTTTACCTTTTCAAATCCAGTAGGTTTGACTTGGAGGTTTGCAAATTACCAGCACTGAAATATGTTTTCTGTTTTTCTGCTAAGGTTCTGGAAGATGTGACAGGCGAGGAATTTGTTCTGTTCATGAAAATATTGTCTGGATTAAAAAGCTTACAGACAGTCAGTGGGAGGCAACAGCTGGTGGAGCTGGTAGCCGAGCAGGCTGACCTGGAGCAAACGTTCAATCCATCAGATACGGACTGTGTGGACAGACTGCTGCAGTGCACCCGGCAGGCAGTGCCATTGTTCTCAGTACGTATTGGTTTGCTTTGCATGAGGAGTATTGGGGAAAGTTAATGGCTGGAGCTTGGCTTGGGAGTTCCCAATGATGATGTGTGAAAGACCATCAATCAGTACTTCTCCACCTTTAACCTGTAATGTATCCAAATGTTGGAAAGCATCCTTAAAGCCTCCAAATGCAAAGATACCTTGGGTTTTTCTCTTCTTTTTTCAAATTTAAGATGTTACAGTGAATTATGACAAGATTCTCACATTATTTTGTATGAATTTGATTATTTCAAGTCTAGTGCCCAGAAATTGCAGCACTTAAGGGCCTGTTTTGGGGTTGAAAGCAATCTTTTCAGCTGCTGTTGTGGACATCCTCTGAATTTAGGCTACCTGCAAAAGGAGGTCTATGTCTTAGCAATAAGAGGGAAGTTTAATAAAGGTTTAACGTACAGCTGTCAAGCAGTCATTTATAAGTCTGGAGGGGTGATGGGAAAAAAACATTTAGCTCCTTCAGACTCAAGAGTAACACAAATAATGTGTGATGGTTTGTTTGTGGTTTCTTTTCAGAAAAATGTTCATTCCACAAAATTTGTTACTTATTTCTGTGAGCATGTTCTGCCAAACCTCAGCTCACTGACTACTCTAGTGGAGGGTCTTGATATCCAGTTAGAGGTAAGCCAAAGCTAAAATGTCTTCCAAATAAGAAAAATAACCATCCTAGATAGACAGCTATTTTAAATATCATGAGCTCTTTCCTCAAGTAGTTTTCATTTCTTGACTTGTAGGAAAAGTAGCTGCACTAGGAAAAAACATTTGCTCTATTGAGGCATGACTGAGCATTGCAATTTAAAGCATGTGTCATCTGTCCCAAGCTTTTGAAGCAAGGTAGAATAAATAGATCAATGTAATCATTTTTGTATTATTTTCAATCTTTTTAAGCACATAGCATTTACTGAAATGATGGTTGCATAGTTTGTGCTATTTTAGCCTCCTAAGGGAGTGGCTTAATGTCTGTAATTTTGTTTACATTAATCAGTGCTACAGCTTCAGTTAGATCTCTGTGGCTCTCACTTGAAGGTGAGCTGTGCTGCAGATGTGGGAGATGAAGTTTTGTTTACTTGTTGACTAATGCTTGTTGGGATTAGACACACAAGCCTGTGTCTCTCTTTAGGGACAGGAAAAACAAATTAGGCATGTTCTTCCTTGTATTCATTCCTGCTGTTTGGGAGGGGTTTGGGTGTAGTAGATTGCTTCTACTGTGCCAGCCATACTGATGTGATAATTGATTCTAGGTTGAATGTTAAGCTTGTGTACTTTCAGTTAACACACAAAAACCTGGCTATCCTTATGTGTAGGTTTTGAAGCTTCTTGCTGAAATGAGTTCATTTTGTGGTGATATGGAAAAGCTTGAATCAAATTTGAAGAAGCTGTTTGATAAATTACTGGTAAGACTAATACAGTTTTTATTCATATAAAGCACTAAGAAATTAAGTTTTTATCAAAACAAGTTATTTTTATGTATTCATCTCTTGATCTTTTTTTCTGAAGCGGCTGTTTCAGATGTAGTCCTGTCCACTGATAGAAGGTTGAACATAATTTTGCAATTTAAAGCCTTTGTACATAGAGAGCTGTTACCTGAATAATGTTTTTAATCCAGTAAACTCATGTGTGTTTTTTCTTTTTAAATTTCATAGTCACGAAAGACTCGTATTGATCTCATTAAGCAATGTATGTGCACTGACAGTTCTAAGCAAATTGAGCACTATTTCAGAAGCACCAGTGCAGTACATTGGTGCTTCCTGTGGTAGTAATGCCACCATAGTATTTCCTCTGAGTGGAGCCACAGAAGTGTAGGCAAACCACCTGCACCAGGACTTCATTCAGTAGTTCATCCATTAGCATGCAGATGGTGGATAATTCTCAAATTGTCCACACAGATACGCCATCCAATTTGAACACTCTGAAAGAGCAGTAAGTCAGCCTAAATGTATCTCATGCATTTGTTTTCCTTTCTGTTCTTCAGGAGTATATGCCCCTTCCTCCAGAGGAAGCAGAAAATGGGGAAAATGCTGGTAATGAAGAGCCCAAGTTGCAATTCAGTTATGTGGAGTGTTTATTGTATAGCTTCCATCAGCTGGGTCGCAAACTTCCAGACTTCCTCACAGCCAAGCTGAATGCAGAGAAATTGAAAGACTTCAAAATCAGGTAATGATTTAGAGGCAAGTGTTAATGTTCTGTTACAAGGTGTCTGTTAAAAAGTGTTAGTGGAGAGTTCCCCAGGGCTCAGTACAGGCTAGTCCTGGTGAACATCTGTATCAATGATTTGAATGAGGAAGTTGGCTGCATCCCCAGTAAGTTTGCAGGCAACACCAAGTTGTGTGGGAGTGTTGATCAGCTGAAAGGTAGGAAGGTTCTGCAGAGGATTTTGGACAGGCTGAATCGATGGGCTGAGGACAGCTGCATGAGATTTAATAAGGTGGAGTGCTGGGTCCTGTAGTTGGTTCATAACAACCCCATGTAGCATTGCAGCCTTGGGGCAGCGTGGCTTGAGAACTGATCAGCAGAAAGGGGCTTGGGGGTGCTGGTTGACAGCCAGCTGGGTATGAGCCAGCAGTGTGCCCAGGTGGCCAGGAAGACCACTGGCATGCAGACCTATATCAAGAATGGCCAGCAGGACCAGGACAGTGATTGTTCCCCTGTACTCGGCACTGGTGAGGCCTCATCTCAAATGCTATGTCCAGTTTCAGGACATAATGTCAAAAATGATGCTGAGGTGCTGGAGTGTGTCCAGAGAAGAGCAGTGGAGGTGGTGAAGGGTCTGGAGCACAAGTCTGATGAGGAGCAGCTGAGGGAGTAGGGGCTGTTTAGTCTGGAGAAAAGCAGGCTCAGGGAGGCCTTCATTGGCCTCTACAACTGCCTGACTGGAGGTTGTAGTGAGGGGAGAGTCTGTCTCTTCTGCCATGTCTCAACTGAAAGGACAAGGAAATGGCCTTGTCTTGCTCCAGAATAGGGTCAGATTAGATACTAGAGAAAAACATTTTACTGAAAGAGTGGTTGAGCACTGGAATAAGTTGCCCAGGGAAGTAGGGGAATCGCTGTCTTCAGGAAGTGTTCAGGAGGAATCTGGATGTGGCGCTTGGGGGTATGATTTAGGTGTGACAGTTGGACTAGCTGATCTTGTAGGTCTCTTCTAGCCTTTATAATTCTCTGACTCTATGAAAGTGCGAATTACTGTCTAGATGCTAAGGAAGTACAAATCAGATGGATGGAAGACTTATTTTGAGCATTTTTCCTAAGGGGGAAGAAACAGGATTACAGCTTCCCTTTGCTTACGCTTTTATTTCTACAGAACTATGTAAATTTTACTAAGGGATTGCTTTTAAATATTTTAGGCTACAGTATTTTGCTCGAGGGTTGCAGGTGTATATTCGACAGCTTCGTTTGGCACTTCAAGGAAAAACAGGAGAAGCTTTGAAAACAGAGGAGGTAAGAATTGTTCAGGATTTCTGATTTTTCTAATTGAGCCTACTGAAAGAACCATTGGCACAAATTAATAGGCTGCAGTCAGTTTTAAGTATGCAAATAGATGAAGGGAACTGTAGTGCTAACGTTTTTGCAAGTGCATGGTACCTTATGCAACATTTTGCAAGTGAAGATGATCTAGTTTCAACCATTAGCTGCTCTTTGCACCCACATGTATTTGGTTTAATTGTGCTTTGTTTTGAAGGGGAAATTTTCATATGTTAGGCAAAAAAACCCAGTGAGAACTACATGGGAACATTAAAAGCAACTAGTTAGTGTGAAACTACAAGAACCTTAAAAGCAGCTGTGACAAAAACTTGGAAGTGTACACACCTTTCACTATCACTGCTGCGACAGCAATTCATTAGGAAGAGCAGTCAGTTTAATGTTATGACTTCATGAAATGAAGCTACTAGATGCTCAGTGGTGTCTATTTTTTTTTTTTTTTTTTGCAGAACAAGATTAAAGTGGTTGCCTTGAAAATAACCAATAACATTAATGTTTTAATCAAGGTAAGTTGTCACATTATGAGCGACTAAATACCCACAGCAGAGTAACCTATGCAGAAGAAAGGAATAGATTTGAACTAAATTGTATTCTGTTATTGTGTGTTGTGTCAGTTGGTAGCCAGCTCAGAGTTGGTGCTGCTTTCCTTTTTCTGAAGAGAGGTGGATTTTGCTGATCCTGCAAGCAGCTTAGCTTTTGCTGCTCTTGGGATAGGGTGTGGACACACTTTCTTGCAGCACTGGTAGTCCCTAGCAAAAGACCACCTTGCTTCTTTAGGAGTCTCTGGATTTTCTTGTCATTTCCCTTTCCTGCAGTGTCAGTGAAGAGTATGGAATAGTTCAGAGAGGTGCAAGGAGATGTAAAGGAGGGAGGAGGCAAAGCAAGCTTCTGTACAGAACCTGTTTCTCCAAAAAGCCTAGAAGAGATGGGCTGCAAGACAGAGACTTTCATCTGGAGCCCATGAAACCATTCTGATTTCTTCTAACCTGCTTTTCCTTTCTTTCTTCACTCTCACTTTCACTCACCACAGTAAACCAAAAACATGGCCCACCAGATTGTGAAGCATATCTTGTACTGTCATAGGGATATCAGATGTCTTCCAGCAGGAGCCACTGTAGTACATTGTAAGATGCTTGATGTGCACAGGGAAGAAGAGAAAGCCTGTGCCTTCCGACCCAAAGTAGTCTGTGATTCTGTATTTGGTCAGTGTAAGACATTGTTCTGCTGAGATAAATCTTACTTGAATTTCCTAGTAAGGGCAGCTGGATAAGGCAGTAAGCTACTGCCTCCTTTCTCTGCCATGGGACTAAAGGATTTAAAATTACTGGAAAGCAGTGATTATTCTGGAGTCTCAGTACGTAGCTAAAATTTTGAAGTGCAATCAACATGAATTTAACTGTATAATAAACTGTCCAATTCTGTCTCCATAGGATCTCTTCCACATTCCTCCTTCTTACAAAAGTACAGTTACATTGTCCTGGAAACCAGTACAGAAAGCAGATGCAAGGTAAAGAGTTCTTCATATAATAAAAGAAAAGAGTGGTGTTTGTTTTTTAAATAGTAAAAATTAAGCTCACAAGCTGTGTCTGTACAATACAGACAGCATGTAAGCTAAAAGTTTCACATCAAAAGTAACCCCCATCCTGTGGCTGTGGAGAGATGCTCTTAGTCTTGCTTCAGGGATTCTAAAGACTGAATCAACTGGAGGCTCTTTTGAGATACTGTTATTCAGGGCATTGTCATTGGCTGCTGCTAGCTTCCAGCAGTTAATCTTTGTGGATGAACTACTATTACTGTACTTGTCACCACAGGGCTGTAATGATATGTTTTTGTTTTCTTCTGTCAGTCAAAAAAGAGCAGGTGAAGATACAACCTCAAGTTCACCCCCAAAGAAAGCTTCAGCAGGACCAAAAAGGGATGCCAGGCAAATCTATAATCCTCCCAGTGGAAAATACAGCAGTAACCTGGGTAGTTTTTCTTACGGTAAGTTAGGCAGCTTGGAAAAACTTTGTCTAGTGACAGTTGTGTCTTGGAGTGCGGCAAATAAATTCCACATTCTTGGAAGATCAGATTGTACTGTCAGGAATTTTTGTTTGTGATGGTCTCTTGCTTGCTGTTGATGTATTGCAGTGTTTGAATGTTACCAGCCTATGACTTACAGCATTTGCAAGTTAGTTTTAGTAGTGTTTTAATAATTAGAGTTAGTAATTGAGCTGTTGTGTTCTCTGGTACAACACACAGTGCACCAGTTTCCTATTGAACAGGCCAGTTGCAGCAAGTGGCTGAGCTGGGTCACCTCCTGTCATACGACTGGACTTGTGCTGCATTTCTATTACAGCCACTGCTGATGTTGCAGACCTGATCCAGAAGTTCTGGGAATTGCCAGGTTCACTGTGCATACACACAGTTACGTCCTTGTGCTCCCAGTCACACTGAATCTGCCTTTCTGCAAGTCATGTTTTTGGGTGAAGCACCAGAGCAGTTGCAGACATGAGTGGGCCCAGCAATGGCAGCAGCCCATTCCTGTCTTTCCTGTGGGCCCATTGGTTCTGCCTCTGGCAAGTAAAGAGTCTGCTATGACAAATTGTCACCTACACTCATGGGTTGAAAAACTAATATAAAGCACTGGCAGATACGTAAAGCAAAGAGAAGAGGTAACATCATCTGCAAATTTCTTATTCTAGACTTCAGGTGATGTGCCTGTATCTTTTAAGAAAAGCTTGTAATCCTGCAGGTCTAAAGATTGGGAAGCTTTCAACCAGAGATACTTTATTGCTTGCTACTGTGTCTTGTTAGTGAGATGCTTCAGCCTGGTCAGACAGCTTCTGATTTTCCTAGCCTTTAAAACCAGCATGCAGTTCTCTCTGTAGATTAATATAAACTGCATTTTAAGACTGTACATGAAGAGAAATCATGAAAGGGGAATGAGGATTTGGTACATCTTTGGAACAAATCCAAAGAAACTACATAAACTGTTAGGGTTTGTGTTGTTGGGGATTTTTTTGCTGTGATCAGATTTGTTCTTAACAAAAAGAAAGGAAAAACTTTATACAAAGTGTACAAATAGTTTGTGTGGTATCCATCTAGGATTTGTAATTGAATGATGATATCAGCCCCAGAAAAAAGAATAACATGCTAGTGATAACTTAATGTTAAGGATAGAAAAGGACAGATAGAAAGACCAAGTTCTGGTTTTCTATCATTTTATAAAATCACTAGTAGCAAGTCAGACTGCCATCTCAAGATTAGTATTGTGTTACTGAACAGGAGAAAGAGCTAGGCAGCCAGTTTTCAATTCTGTGGTAATGGATTGGCCCAAGTTACCCTTCAGTACCTCCAGATCCTGCTATTCAGTTTGGATCTGTATACAGCATAAAACCTGCCTGAGAAGTTTTGACTCTTATTTCAGAACAAAGAGGTGGTTTCCGGGGTGGACGAGGAAGAGGCTGGGGAGGACGTGGCAATCGCAGCCGAGGAAGGATCTACTGAGAAAACTGCTAAATCTTCCATGGCCCTGAAGGGCTAAAGTGAAAGTGCTACTCAGCAAGTTTGCTTGGAGCATTGTTTTCTTCAAGGACTGCCTTCCATTGAGACTGACTTAAATGTTCTTTATACCTTTGTATGTATGATCTACTTTTCTAACGGACTACGACTTGTCCATAGTGAAACTACAACTGTATTTTTGGATGCTTACAGTCAGCAGTTTTGGGTTCTTACTTTTGAAGTGTCTTCAGGATTCAAAATTGGAAAAGAGCATAGATGTTTCATCAAAAGCTGCATCTTGACAGTTTGTATATTAAACTAAAAGTCAGCTACTGCATAACTGAAACTATATCATTGAGTTTATGTATTAAGTAATGGACAGGAAAGGCATGACAACAGAGATACATGTTAGATAAGCTTAGCAGCTGAAGTAATCCTTTCCTCATCTGTAACCATATTTTGCAATATGTGGAGAAGAGTACCATTGTTAAATTTGCTTTGATTTACTTTCTTTAATTGAATTGAATGAATACATGGGTTCTTTAAAGTTTGCAACATGGCTGGAAATCTATTCTGCTTGTAGCATGAAACAATCTTCTTACTTAGAGATGTGGAGAACGTGGCATTTTTTGGTTTGCACATCTTACTCTTCTCCGTGCATTGTAATACAAAAGCGATGTTTTGAAAATTAATTTTTAATGTTTAATATCAATATGTGCATATAGTTATGCCTTGAAATCTCAGTAAATGAATAGCATAAAAAACAAAACAATAAATGACAAATTATTTCAGGAATGAGTAAAGACTGATGCAGTGATTAAGATTCATAGGCTGGAGCTGGACCATAGGAATTTCTGGCTCTTTTCTGTTTTGTGCAGATTTCTGGATTAGTTGGCACTTGAGGGTGGGTTGGTTGGTTGGTTGGTTGGTTTTTCTTGTTTTGTGATTTTTGTGTGTGTGTGTTTTGGTTCTTTTTTTTAACCAATAGTTGCATTAAAAATATATATAAATAAAATTGTATTTTGGGTAACATTGAAAAATTCCAGCTACATGGTTCGATTCAGGTGGAAAAAATAACAATTCCATGCTGGTTTTTTCCATAGCAACTTGAGATTTTTATTTACTGGTGTGCACCCAGAAAATACAATGTAAGAGCACAATGCTTTTTTTTTAATTCTCACCACTTAAAATTTTAACTTCTCAGGTCATTCAACATTGTAAAGGAATTAGTATATAGTAAAAAGAAGTCAAAACAGGAAAAGAATTTTAATTAAGTGTTCCAGAGCATGTTGATGTAAAATACCTTAGGCTTTAGAAGAGTGAATAATACTTCCTATCCTCTTTTTTTTTTTTT
>VWYP01014844.1:0-41198 GCA_013400435.1 Pycnonotus jocosus | reverse complement strand
GAGAGCCTCTGTCCGCGCCGCCGCTCACCCATGGCCCCGGGCTGCGCCGAGCCATGCGGCACAGGGCACGGGGCACCTCGGCCCGATGCGAAGCCCTGCCTGTTCCCGCCGCCGCTGCAGCAGCCGGCGGCGGTGCCGGTCGCTCCCGCGGCCCCGGCACGGGGGTCTCCCGCGGCGAGCTGGCGTCGCTTGTGAAACGTGGCTTGCATCCGCCGGAGCCCCGGGGCGAGGCACCGGGGAGGGGTGGTCGGTTTGTCGGGGCGAGCCAAGAATGGATTTCGGCTGGAACTCTGCTGGGAGAAGCGGCGGTTCCTGCTTAGGGGCCGCTCCCGGGGAGCCTCCGGCACGAGGCCGGGTCCCGTTTTGGTGGCGAAAGCAGCGGTACCGCGGCGCCGGCCCGCAACCGGGACCCGAGCGGGGCCGGCCCCGGGCACCCCCGGGCTCCTCGCCGCGGGGAGGAGATATCAGTGAGTTTGCGATTTTTCACATCCAGCCGCACCCGACCCGGCCGCTTTTCCTTCCTGCTGGAAGTAGCAACGAGAAACAGTGGCGGGTGTATTCGGTGCAGGAGCACACGCACGCCCTGTGGGTTTAGTCAAAATGTCTTATTTTGATAGTAGGCTGTGCCTCACGTTCACTAGGCGGCTTGAAAGAATCCATCTGTATCTCATGTTTCGGCTTTTTCTTAGTTGCTTGCATACCTCTTTGTTGTAAAGGGAGCAGCACTAGAAGTTTACTTTTGTGTCAGACCTGTCTGTTTCCCTCTGGAGCAGAAGAGCTGATGTCTGTAGTAAGCAATGTGGCCTTCCCCCTGTACAAAAGAGTGGAGACATGAATGTCCATTATCACCTTTCATTTGTGAGGATTTTTAGTCGGGTTTTCCTGTCAAAATGCACTGAGGTCCTCAGGTGGGGCAGGCTTTTCTCTGTAGGAAACTCCTGGTGTCTTTATGGTTCTCAGGCACTTTGTGTG
This sequence comes from Pycnonotus jocosus, assembly GCA_013400435.1. Taxonomy (NCBI): domain Eukaryota; kingdom Metazoa; phylum Chordata; class Aves; order Passeriformes; family Pycnonotidae; genus Pycnonotus; species Pycnonotus jocosus. The sequence goes on along the minus strand of VWYP01014844.1, from coordinate 40,226 downwards.
TCTGGATGGATCGAGGCACTCTGATTCCATCATTAATAATAAATTAATTAATGACAATACTTCCAGTGTTATCTCATCTCCTTTCTCCACTTAACGTAGTGGGGAAGTGGTGCAAGTATACGATAATGGTCTGGAAGCACCTCTGTGTGTATACTGAGTGTATATTACAAAATTTGAGTCAGGTGTTGATTGTAATTATTGCATGAAAAGCAGCTGAGACTTGTAAAAATCCAATTAGATAAAATGGCTTGAAAATCTTTTTAGCTAAATTCATTACTGATTTTAAGGAATGGCATTTTGTGATGTCAGCTAACTGATAGTACAAGTAGAAGCTTCCACTGTACTGTTGCTATGCATTAGTCTTTTCTATTATTTGCTTTCCAAATGCTTTGTAAGCAGCGGCATTCCCATGTTCCCTCTGTCAAGTTCTTAAAGCCTGTAGGTGAGGTGAGAAAACAGTATCTGTGGAGTAACTTCTCTTACTTGCATGGTCAAAATTAATTCACCCATTTCCAGCAAGGAAATTCCAGTTATAATTATGTTATTACTTGGAATATGAGGAGCCAGATTCTTTGGTACCTGGAATGTAGTGCTGCAAATTGTCCAGTGAGTTTTTTGTAATTAGATGCATTTTGGCATCTGTCACTGTCATGTCCCTGGCTCTCATGAAAATGGTATTTAAATTTGTGGTTATTGCTATTGCCAGCTCTGCATGGCACCTCTGAATTTCATTTTTTCCACTTACTTGTGTTTTGAGCAATCACTGAAAAAGTTGTTTAGTGAACTTCAGTGTTAAGTGCCAAAATATAGTAATGGTTCAGTAGTTAACAGCAAAAGTAGCAGTCTCCACCTGTGCAGCAACATGTGGGAATTGTTGTCTCACTCTACATTGCACTGGTGCTGTCACACCTTGCATGCTGCATGCAGTTTTGTGTGCCTCAGGATAAGGACATTTATACTCTGTGCCCTCCCAAAGGAGAGCAACCAGGAGGATGGAAGCTCTTAAGGGTGAGACTTACAAGACGCGGCCAAGGTCACTCAGCTGTTCAGCTTAATTCTGAGGAGACCTCATCCGAGCTTACAACTTCCTCAAGCAAGGCAATGGAGGTGCAGGTGCTGATCTCCTCTCTCTGGTGACTGGTGAGAGGACACGAGGAAATGGAATGAAGCTGTGCCAGGGAAAGTTCAGACTGGACACTAGGAAAAGGTTCTTCACAGACAGGGTGGTCGGTCACTGGAACAGGCTCCCCTGCAAAGTGGTCACAGCACCAAATGTGTCAGAGGTCCAGCAGCATCTCGGCAGCACTTGGAGGATTCATAAGTGGTTTACCACTTCATTGGTAGAACCACAATATTCCAAAATATTTAAGCTCTCCTCCTAATACCAAGAACTTATTAACAGGACAAAAGCCTCAAACTTCACTGCAGAGTATTCCTTTGCTTTAATTTTTCAGCATATTCTTCATTAAGTTGTTACGTATTGTGAGAATTCATGGGTCCTCCATTCCAACGTGAGATACTCTGTGATTCATTGGCTGTGGGAACCTCTGCATGTTATGTGCTCCAGGGCCGTTACCACCTCAAAGAGTTTTGCTGGCCCTCAAAGTGAGGACAGAAAGCTGAAGCAGTCTCCTTCACATGGGTGCCTGGTGGAGGGGCACGATCATGCCCCTTGCCCAGTTGGCTCCAGCCTTGCTGCTGCAGCCCAGAGTGTAGCTGGCTGCCTCAGCTGCAAGGGCTCTCTGCTGCCTCACCACCAGCTTTCTCCCCACCAGAGCACAAATGCCATTTCTGGAAAGTTGTTTTTCATTCAGCCCCAGCCTATCCTGCTGCGTGGGGCTATTTCATCCCATGGGTTTGTGGTTGCCAGTGTTGCCTCCATGAGATAGGTCCCTGTCAGCCCATTCTCCACCACCTTGTCTTGCTGCAGCCCAGCAATGACCACGCTGCCCCACGTTTGCAGAGGACAGCAAGCTTGTAGTTCTTTTTTATCGCTGTAAGTAGTAGAGATCTGTGTTAGTAACGATTGGTATTGATCCCTGAGGGATGTTGCTGGTGGTCAGCCATTGTTGGACCTTGCACTGCTCATTGCAATGCTTCCAGCGCAATGGTGATATTAGTTAGCATTTATATGAGTTCATTTTGGAAGTATTGGAATTATTAAAGTCTGAAACACATCTTCAAAGTTTACTAGCTTTTTAGAGAGGTATAGACTTGTTCTTCATTTGATCTACTTCAGTTTGTCTGAATGAATCCTATATAATTAAGATGTAGGCAAAACTTAATTGATAGTAAGAAAGACCCAGACATTCCCACTGCTAAATGAGCCATTATCTGTGGAAATGAAGATAAGCACCAGTGATAACTGACTTCCTTGTAGCTTTGAGTTTGCTACTGTGAGCTTTGTTTCCCTTGTTATACCAAAGTGCACTATGGATGAGGAGCTGACAGCAAGAGTCGCAAATCCTGACCTAAATAGGAAATATAGATGCTGGAATGTGTTTGAGGGAAGAAACGTGAGATTATTATACGTTATTGACCTAAAATCTCTCTTAGCTGTTTCTCCTTACAGTGCAGCAAGGATGCAAGCATTTAATATGAGACTACATTCAAGCGTTCAAGGGAGATTGACTTTTCTGTGACACAAGACCGCAAGTATATCCTGGCTCAGACTTGATTTCCTTGTGGTGCAACAACCTGCAGCAGTGGCAAAATTAACACAGACTGAACAATTTTCCATATATCAGCAAGATCTCATCTAGTAAACAGGAGTACTTACTACGTAGGCACTATTGTTAAATTTCTAGTGAGCATTTCTAAGTGACAAAATAAATTACTAGCAGTACATATAATATTTCAAAGTCTCAGCCATCAAGAAAAAAAGCCATCAGGCTGTATATGTTGCTCTAGTAGCTGATTTTGAGATCAAAGGCATCATTCTCTGGATCAGTTAATGTTCTTCTTTTAGTCTGAGTGTACCTTCAAATGTGTGCTCTTGCAAAGCCAGGGACTGAGTAATCGTCTCTCTTTAATGAGATTATATCTGCTCAGTGTACATGTTTATAAGCCATTTCACAACTCACAGTATAAGGTTCAGGCTAATACATAACTGATTTTAGACAGTGCTTGGCTGCCAGTAGGGAAGCTAGTCACTCTACAGATACACTGTGTATACAGTGTACTTCAAGAGAAGAGAGAAACCCAGCATAAAGAGAGGGCAGATGAATGTCAGATTAAATGCAATGCAGAATGCAGTCATTCATGTCTTTAATGGTGGCTCAGAGACCTGACATATGAGAGCTGAGGTAGGGTCTTTCTAGAGATGCCTTGAATGGAGGTGATTAAAACTGAGCAAGCTAGTGGGGACTCAAAGGACTACCTTTTTGTGGACTGCTGTAAACTGAAGATGTTAGGTCAGAGTAATTAAACTAGAAGAAGCACAGAAACCTTCCAGGCAGATGATCCAAAGCAGGACTGGGAAAGTGTTGTCAGGAGCAAAGAGCCGCTGGCAAGGAGTCTGAGTTGGCAAAAAGTTGTTTTAGTGTTAAGGCGTTGTCATGTGTTTTGAAGTTCATGAGAGATGATCTGGAGAGGAGAGTCAAAGAGCAGTGCTGGCTAGCTTATTTGGGACTGAGACAACCAGCTGCTCAATGAATGTGGCTTCTGAATTTCCTGCAGTGCTGTAGTGTGCTTCACTCTGGCTTAGTGCAGTAGAGACGGGAGACAATACCTAGCAGTTTTTCATTGGGTTGCAGGTTTGAGTGCAAGCACACCTCCAGCAACGGCAAGGCAAGTTGATTCATGGATGGCTTTAGAGCTAGTTAATGCCTTGCTCTGGCATCTGAGTGCACATGTATGCTAACAGATTGAGATGAGAGCAGTGGTCCATGTGCTCAAGAATACAGGAAAAGCAGCCATCCAAACTGAAGGAAAGCTGAGATTCTAGTGCAGCCAAATAAAAATCTATTTGCTGCTTACAAAAGCATCTTCTGTGATATGTTAAGTAGTCCCTCAGTTCTGTCTTGAAAATGACAGGTGAATGTTTGCTTTGCTCTGACTCTAAGGGTTAGTTTGCTTGGTTGTATGAACTCTTACTTGACTGAATTTCTTATCTTTCCAAGTCTATTGTATGCTAAACAACAACAACAAAAGGAAACAACCCCCCCCCACACACACACATGCATTAAAAAATTGTTCCTTTTTATTGAAGTGTGTAAGGTGGAACCATGCCTTCCCCAAAAGAGTTGTCAGTGCCTCCTGAGGGTGTGCAGAGACACCTGGGCTGGTTGGTCTGAATGTTCTGTAGCTCATTAAATGTTATCCAACCCTAGGGTGTTGAGCTGAAGCAGGATGGTTCTGAGGCATAGGTAAGGTTTTCCTCAAGAAAAGGAAAACTTGTTCTGGTTTAGAACTTCTCTCTTGATCACCAGAGGACCATAGGCCTTCATGTGATATGAAAAGTAGTAGTTAAAAAAAAATCTTTACATTTTCTGCCTTTACATAAGTGTATAAGAAATTTTTGAACCTGAACGTGAACTCAGTGCATTGCTGAGTTGCTTAATGTCCTTGTCCCAGGTGGGGATTTAGAACTGCACTTCGCCTGCACTGCCTGCTCCCAGCAGAGCACAGCCTTTGTATTTCTGTGTCACTGTGAACATCTTGAGTAGGTCTGAATTTATAAAAATAGGCCTTGTGGTAGCCTGTATGTGGCATCAGAAATGCAAATATTTCATTCAGTGGAGCGGCAGTGGAGAAGTAGCTTCCGCTGCTTTCAGCTCAGCAGTCAGAGATTTGCATCTGAGGCGGAGGGCATAAGAGGCAGGTCCCAAGGGCTGCTGAGCTGCAGCTGTTGGTGGCCGTGCCCCTCACACCTGCCACAATCCAGCAGGTAATCTTACGCCAGATTTTGACTGCTAACAGAAAAGGTTTAACGCAAAGATGTCTGGATTTAGCTGAGCATGGTAATACATGGCAAGGTGGTTCAGGCTGTGAGTCCAGAATTCTGTAGCAGTGCCTCTGACCATGTCTAGGCATGTCCTGCTCATTCCTCAGCTCCTCAAAGGTGTTTTTGTACAGCCTTTGTCTTCTGGACACAGTGTGTTCCCAGGTCCTGTTTCTCTCAGGATCATCACACTTTAATTTCCTGGCCTCTCATCCTGTTTTCTGTCACCTTTTAAATAAGGGTTGGACAATATGAAAAGATGATACGAATCAACTGTTTAAAACTGGTTATTCTGTGGTGAGAGTTACTCTTGGTGCCTGGAATGCCTTCCCTGTATCGTGAGCTTCACTGCTGAAGGGTAGCCTTGGAATTGGCCCAAGCACATGTTTGCATTAAGACCCCACCACAGCCCAAAAGAGCAAAGTCAGCAAGACTCCGAAATCCACTGTTATTTCATGTACTTGCCAGCTTTAAAAATACACTGCTGGATAAAGTAATTTACCTCAAAGTTTAACAGAAAAAAATTGGGGGTTTTCTGTTGTTCATTTGCTGAAGAAGTTACTGCTCAGGGTTAATATTTTTTAGATATCTTGTAAGTCTAATAATTAGTCTTCCTGTCTGTATTTTTAATATTAGAACACTTGAAATTTTTAGGTCTTGGCAGTGAGCAGACATCAAGAACCAGTCTGCTTTTACAAAAAGTAGTACTTGAATCATTACCGGAGTATATTTGAATGATCTCTCCATCTCTTGTTTTGATTCATCTGAGCATCTGGCTACTGAAGGATATAAACCTTACCTAGAATATAGAAGTTGGAAATTTATACCGTTAAGTATGACCAGTAACACATTGGACTCATGGTGTTCCAAGTAAAGTCTTGATTCCCTTTGATGTATTTAGATCTGTTACCTAGGATATTCATAGCTTGTGTGATCTCAGTTGAGCAGAGCTGCTCAATAATACTGCAGCTTTGTTAGATTTTATTTCTGAAGTGCTAGGAATGTTTAAAATTTGTGTTTTCCCTGTAGCACAGCTAGTATTAATAATATCAAAATATCTAATGATGTTTGCTAACAGGTACTTCAGCAGTAAGCTTTTCAATGGCTCAATACTTAAAAAAATTCATTTCAACATCATTTTTCTGTGTGAATTTTTCAGTGACATCCCTTGGAACAAGTATCTTCTGACACTGCCTACTCATCATTTGGATGAGTCAAAGAATTTATTTTCCAGTTTTGTAGTTTGACTTGATGCCTAGAGAGTCTTGCACTGAAACCTGTACAGATTTTTTTGCAGCTTCCTCAGAAGTGCCATGTAGTGTCATGTTGAAGTGTAAAGTATCTCAAGACAGCAAGAATATACCAAAAGCACCAGTTTCAGATCCTTGGGTCCCACTCAAGACTGCAAGAAGTTCCAGCCTGTTGGAGGGGGAATTGCCTTTATTTTTGTATGGTGACAAAACATCCACTGCCTAATAAAACAAGTACCGGGAGCCCATTTTTCTGTATGCCATCATTTGATACAGTGTGTTTTACAGCTGCTTTCTCCAGTAATCTGCCTTCTGCATATAGTATAATGCTTTTAGGATGTGCAAAGACACTAATAGCTGTTCTGATTTTGATGTGCCTGTGCCTCAGTTAACAGTGGGGTTTCCATAGTACTTTTAAAAAAGCTTACTAAAAAATAGTTGACTGAGGCATTCATCTACCCTCATTTAAAAAATTTTCTTCCTGGTGCAATGTAACTGGATTGCTGGGAAAAATATACTGGAAGGTTTGGCAAAACTTGAAAATCCAAGTGCTGAGAGACTTTGATATATGGAAGTAACATGGGAGACTCTAAAACTTCAGGGTTTGAGTCAACTTGATGTCTTTTTTCATTACACAAATTCTGTGTGCTTCTTGCTGAATCAGGTTCTTGGTGTACTTTGTGACAGTGAATAAATTTGAACTGTGCTTTATAAAGAAACTTTCACCTTTGGGCAAAGTTGAACAGAGAACACTTATTCTAAAAGTGTTTTGCTGGCAGGCTTTCTGCAATGTGACTACAGTAGCTGTCAAAGTTCAAAGAAAGCTTTTCAGCACAACTCTTTTTTTCTCTGTTTACTGTGTTGGAATTGAAGTCAAATTCTTGCATTTCAAGTGCTTCATCTTGCATGTTATATATTCAGCACTTTGGAGGAAGAGAATGTGGTGCTTTGGCATCTGCCAGACACTTTGAGTTAAAAATGAGTAAGTTGGACAAAGTATCTGTTCTGGTGCAGGAAGCTCTGCTCTCCACACCATGAGGCTGTGTTTGCTGTATAGTTTGAGGTCTGTTCTGTTTCATCCCAGAGGAGCCTTGTGGACAGTTGCTTACATTTTGGAAAAGATGATCTTAGTCACAATATCTGTGTATTTTTCACTCATCTGACTCTCGAATCAGGTGATGAGGCACAATAGACTTTGCATGAAAGGGTGAAGGTGACAAGTGTTTATAAGAGCACAAGCGTGACATGAGACTGAGTGAAACTAGTATCCTCTGAAATCTACCTAGTCATGTTGTGGGAAGGAAGGGGCATAATCCAGAACAGTCTCCATCAAATATCTTTTATTTCGGCTATTGTACTTCTGACTAAAGAATTATTTGACAGGTCAGTGAAGCTCTGAGGGCTTTTCCAAATCTTTGGGGTATGTTGCCATCTCTTTGAACTTTAATAAGCAGCAGCTCTCAAGAGAGTTCTGAGATATTTTATGGTTTTTTTCAGGGTATAATTTTTTCTTGTTTGTGGATGTGGCTGCACAGGAAAGCAGGAAGATGCTAGGTGGAACTTGAGCACGAGCAGCATGAGGGAAGTGTGAGCATCCATGTGACAAGCCCTGCAGAGCTTCTAGTGTATCTTCCTGATTTCAGCACATCCTGCATCCTTTTCAGCACATCCACTTATCTTTACCACTGCTGCTATTGGTACCTGTGCTGTGCAAGTTATGCATATGCAAACCTTGTTTGCAACTTACTCACTGTATTCTTCATGAGGTGTCATTACTGCCCTCAATGGCAAGCACAGTATCAGTGCTCTTCACAGCTGAGTAAGTCTGCTTTGTCTTTTTGCTGTTGTAGAAATGGCTGGCACTGTGAAGAAAATGTTTGATGTAGGGAGGAGTGTTATAAAAAGCTGGATAATGAACTGTAAGTCTTGACAGTGTTGCCGACTGGATCTGAAATGAGTAAGTTTCAGTTCAAAAGCCGTCTGTCTGTTACTGCAGAGAAGGGGGTAATGAAGAGCTTACAAAGTGCCTACCAAAGCTGCTTTATCACTCCTCAGCTGCACAGGGGAGAGAAAGTAAAGGAGAAAGCTCAAGAGCTTGGATAAGGACAGGGAGAGATCACTCACCAGTTACCACTACAGGCAGAACAAACTTAAATTGAGGAAATTAGTTGCTTTATCACAAATCAGATCAGAGTAGGATAATTAGAAATACAAGCAAATCTTAAAAATACCTTCCCCTGACCCATCCTTCTACTCCTGGACTTAATTTTATTCTTGATTCCCTACCTCCGCCTTGGAGGAAGCTGTTTTACCATAGCTTCCTGCAAGGAAGAACTCCTTCCCGTGCTCCAGTGTATTTTCCCTTCCACAGGAGAAAGTCCTCCAGATACTCCTCTGGTGTGGGTCGTTCTCGTGGGCTATCACAGGGTCCCTCCCACAAGAGCAGCCATCTTTCAGGAACAGGCTGCTCCAGTGTGGGTCCCCTGGAGGGCCACAGGTCCTGCCAAAAATCCTGCTTCAGTGTGGGCTTCCCACAGGTTCACAACCTCCTTTGGGTATCCACCTGCTCTGGTGTGAGGTCCTCCCTAGGCTGCACATGAATCTCTGCTCCCTGATGGGCTTCAGGGGACAGCCTGCCTCATTGTGGTCTTCACAAGAGACTGTAGAGAAATCTCTGCTCTGGCACCTGGAACACCTTCTCTACTGACCTTGGTATCTGCAGAGCTGTTTCTCTTGCATATACTCACTTCTCTCTTTTCTGCCTGCAATAACTTGTGTTATCACACAGTCACTGATGGGCTCAGCCTTGGCCAGCAGTGAGTCCATCCTGGAGCCAGCTGGAGTCTTCTCTGTCAGACTTAGGGGAAGCTGCCAGAAGCTTCTCACAGAAGGCACCCCTTGCCATGCAAACCCAATACAACTACTAAAATTCTGTGTTAAGAGCTTTGTGTTTACAGTGATAAGGTTAACTTTCTGCTAGGCTGAAGGATTCTGCTGTTATTAAAAAGTACTTACTTGCTGGTGACAAACTGAGTCAGATGTGGAAGGGAAAATCCGAAGACTAAAGAAAAATATCCTTAACTGGGATGATTTTGTGGTGAATCAACATAACTTCACTAATTAATTCAGTGATGTTGCTGTTTGATTGTTGAAACTTTGGTTTCTGCTGCCAGATAGTAGTTGATGGGTGTGTGGTGCTTATTGCATTGCATTCCTGTCAACCCACGCACACTGGGTTGGTAACATACCACTCCAAATTCTCCAGTACTAAATTCAGACCTCTCATGAGACTGCCTTACCAAAAGTTAAAAACAGAAGCCGACCCTGAATATCATTCTGTTTCTCAAGGAATGATTAGCCAAGATCCTTCATCTTTCAGAATAAGGTTTTCTAGTTGGTGACAGCTGCATAACTTTCTCCAGAAATGTCTGCCCAGGCGCTGTTTGTCCCTGAGAGTGGAGCTGATAGTTGACTTTGCCCTCAGTGACTGCGTAGTATCAAGCAAACAGCCTTTAGATGTCAGATGAACAGTGCTATTTTGGAAAGGGTGATGAAGTGCTTTAAACAGAGTGAAACTTATTTTCTTTGCAAATTCATCTCTCATTCATTTGCACATACCATGGTAGTTTCTTTAGCAAATGAGGCATAAACCATGCTACATTCAGTGCATAACTCCAGCTTTGTGTGCAACCAATTCAAAGTGAGGTGGGGCCCATAGGAGGAAATGGGAAATATGACCATGAATGAAATATGCCATAGATTTAATACTTCGACTAACAGAATCGTTAGATTTTTTTGAAATGGTATTTTCTGTGTTCTCTGCATCATGGTGGATACTTGGTCATCCTTTATTTGCAACAGTTGAACCCATAATCTCCAAATTCACAGTGCAAAAATGGACTAGTCTCAGTAGCACCCATTATTTTCTATTCATCTGGTGGTACAAGAGAATTAATTTGCTAAGGGAGAAAATGAGTTATATACAACTGTTTGGACTGTATAGCCATCAAAATGGCTCCATACTGAAAGAAGCACTTCAGCTTTTGCTTTGGAGAGGAGTACTTAGCCAAATTAGCCAAAACTATGCTTAGGGTTTAGTAAAAGGAACAAGTGCTTATATCTCAGAGGACAAGGTCCTTACTCAGTCAAGAATCTTACAGCAAATGTAGACCTCATAGTCAGTATTCCAAAGGAAGTAGATTTGAGCTTCTTATCCGTGTCACAACCAAGAGAATACAGCCTAAGGCATAAGCTGTTGACAGGACACATTAGGATGACCAGAAAATAATCTGCAAATGCAGTTCTCTGCAGTAAGAGATTGTAACAGAAATTTGTTCAAGATACTTGGAAAGGTAACAAAAAAGGAAGAACTGGAGCTCAGGAGGTTCTCCTGCACCTGTATATATGGCAGACTTTTCCATTAAATTGTCATCAAGTTTGCACATATGTCATGGAGGAGGATAGCCCATTTAGAAGTATCAGTGCTAACAAACACGTAAGTGCTCACATCTTCATGCAGCAGCTGGTTCTGTATCCTGAAAGCTTGAATGGAAACTGAGCAGATCCAGGAAGAACATCTTGATGTAGACCATCTAACAGTTATGTTTAAAGTGTGAGATGTTGCTGTCCTTGTCACCTGGTCTTTTCATCCTGTCATCATATACTCCTATTTCCTTGCTTCTGTTCTCATGCTCATTGAATCCTTCATGAACTAATTTAGTTTACTAGTTCAGACAGAACAACCAGGAGGGAGTTCTGTTCCGCTCCTGAGTTTGGGTTAGCTTCCAGGAGATCCTGGTGGTCACCGCAGCTGGTGTGCAGCCAGTGTACTGCTCTCACACTGACATAATGGGAGGAAACAGGGCTGCAAGCCTGAAAGTGAGCCTTTGCATCAGCTCAGGTGCTGCTACACCACCTTCTCCGCTGTAGGGACTTCCCCCCACCCAGGCAGCAGAGTTTGGGATGAGGACAAGGCTGGGGTGTTTCAGCTGTGGGGTGAAGTGCCGTCATTTACTGAGCACAGCTAGGAGCTCTGTCTGTGACTTGCCTCTAATGCCCCTCTTCATGGAGCTGTGAATTCCTGTGCATAGCTATGGGAGCTGTAGCATGGTCTTCTGTAACAGTTTTCAGTCTTCACCTGCTTCCCTCTTTGTTTTGTTCCTTTACTTATTAATCCTGAAGGCAATAGATCCTAATAGTAGGCCAGTGTGTTGAATTAGTTGCAGAGAGGAGTTGAAGCTGAACTACTTTGTGCATTTTGAGGGATGTGGTGGAGGAATTTTAAAGTTGCAAAACAAAACAAGTTTATGTGATTGTAGTTTAAGGTATCTAGTATTTCAACAGTAGATACTCTTTGGTAATGTTTGTTGTGGAAATTTATTTGCCTCTTATGCTCAGAATGTGTGTGCCTGATTAAAATAGCTTTAAAATTAAAGCATGGGTTGAATTGGATTCTCAAATGACAATGTTGTTTGAAGTATGGATTTTCATAATGGACGTACTGTGAATGTTGACAGAAAACCTCTGAACAGACAAACTGTGACTGAATGAACCTAACTGCCTTCTTTTAAAATCACTGTATTTAGGTGAATGTCTTACATGATGGACTGTTAAAATGTCTTGCAGGTGGATTCACCAATGAACTTGAGAAACCCACATGATTTGGTAATACTAATGAGACAAGAAACAACAGTTAACTACCTCAAAGAACTGGAGGTAAAGCATAACATTTAAGTACTAACTAATACCTGGAAATACAGATTTTTTTTTTTCCATAGACTTTATAGTGATAGTTTTAGATGGAGAAAATAATTTATTACTGGCAAAGTTCTTCTTCAATGAAAGAATGAAAAGTTTTTCAGATCTCAAGAATTTTTTTGCCTCAAGTCTGCCTAACTCCAGTTGTATCATTCCCTGTTGTTAGCCATTAATCCTAACATTTTTGCATAAAGTCACTAGATTCTGTTGTGCTGTATTTCAGAAGATCATGGAGCCATTTATTATTGAGAAGGGGTCTAAGACTACCCTTTTGAAAAGAGCTTTAATGAACTTTGAACTGATAAACTGAAGTTTAAATAGAGTAGGGGTTAGGTAAGCAAACAGCCCTTCTGGCCATGCACCCCTTTCTTGTGCCAGCTTTGGTTTTATCAGATTGGGATAACTGAATGGAAAGCTAGATGGACACCAGAGACAGCTTTAGGAGAATGGGAGAAGTAGGAGAAAGGAAAATAAGCAGGACTGCCCCTGGTATGACTGTATTCAGCCAGTCTTTCTCATCAGGGTATACTCCTTCTGTGGTGATGGACATTTTGGCTGTGGATAGAATAATACTTGCAAGCCTTTTGGGGTGTGGGTTGTGGGTGTGGAAATTACTGCTGTCCAACTTGTGGTATACAAATGACTTTCAGCTGAAGTTACTTATTACAAGTTCTTATACAAATTGCCACTAGTGTATATATCTCTATTGTTTCACAGTAGCATGTAATCAAATGTGTATGGCTTTAATTAAAAATACAAGTTTTCTCATTTCACAGGTATTCATGTACAGTGCTATTCACATGTACTCATGTTCAGTTGTACTTAGCACACCGAACAGTTAAGATGATGATGATTTGTTGCAATAGCTTATATTATTTCCACAAGGTCTCACAATGGAAAAATGGGCACCAAATCTGAAAAATACTATATACTTGTAGCAACCATTTCTTCTTTTCCTACATTGCCTACCATGAATTTGGAATGTTACTAGCCCACTTATTCTAGACACAGCAGGAGATATAGAGTCTCATTCAAGTTGTATTATCTCTAATGAAAGTATTTATATGCCATCCAAATCCAAAAAAGTCCTACAGATGTTATGAAAAATAAGGAAGTATTCCCAAAATTTAATGAGATTTTTTTAGATTTTTTTCAAATTAACTTTTTTCTAAGGAAAAAGTTGGACTGTTGAATCGTAGCAACTATAGTGTTTGCTTTCATCGGTGTTATGTGCTTCTGTTTCTTTTTTCTCCCCTACAGAAACAGTTAGTTGCTCAAAAGATTCATATAGAGGAAAATGAGGACAGAGACACAGGGCTGGAACAAAGGCATAATAAAGAAGATCCAGACTGCATTAAAGCAAAGGTGCCCCTGGGGGACCTAGATCTGTACGATGGCACATACATCACCTTAGAGAGCAAAGATATCCGGTAATAAGATGCTTTAATAAGGTGCTTTATATTCTAAGATTTTTACTGAATAAAAAAGTCCAGTACCTCTAAATACAAGTGAAAAATTACTAGCACTGATTTTCTTTAGATGGCAGTTTTTACTTTGTGTTACTGTGGAATAAAATTGAAACATCTGCCACTAGTTGTGAACAGGTATAACATACAAATGCTGTTTCCCCCAAACTGTCTATGCTAGTCCTGCCCTGAAACTTTTCCTTTCTGTTTCCAGTTCTGCCACTGTTACTCTGTACTGATACAACCAGACCTGTGAATTCAAGTGAAATATGTAGCGTAGAAGAGGGTTGAATTTGCTTGAGTGTGCTTTCAGTGTTTTGAGCTAGATACTTACTGTAGTGGAAACTGTCTTGACTTAAATTTGAATGAAATTCCATTGATTACCAAGCTGTTGAACTTTCTGGTCATATTTTGTCCCCAGTGTTTAGAAAGTGAAGGATGAGCAGACAGTGTACTTGACATTCAGCTTCATTGGTAATTCATCTTCAGGAATGACTGTTTTGTTTTAGTTGTTTTTTTTTAATCATAATCGCATGAGTACTTGAAGTGGGAAAAGATCAATTTTATTGTCATACACCTCCATTTGGGCTTCTCATCACCCATATTTGGGATTGGTTTGTTTGTTTCAGTTGAAGAGTCTGCATGCATTGCCATTTGCCTGGCAGATACATCATTAATCATAGCAGTGATACACTAGGTTGACACTGATACGTTTTGGAGGCTATCCAAATGTTGGTTATTTTCTCTAAAGCAGACAAATTTATTTACTTTATCCTATAGTCATGGCATCCTGATATAACTGAAATCTGGGAATACAACAGAAATGGGCTAATGTGCCCAAACCAGGGATTTCTGTAAATCAGAGTACTCTATATCAGCTACCATACTGTCTCTTAGGAACTTCAGCAGTATTTTAATCTGCAGTCTGCTCTGTTATGTTATTGTGTCCTCAGCCCTGAAGACTATATAGACACAAAGTCCCCAGTGCCTCCAGACCTGCAGCAGCCAGACTGTACAAAAGTTCTAGATCTTCCATACAGTATTCATGCTTTTCAGCACTTGCGGGTAAGTGAGCAAATGCAAGTAAGTATTTTTCCCCATTAGGAAGAGGAATAGAAAACTCCTACTGGCAGTTCTCACTCAAGGTTGAAAGGTATTGTAATCTTCCAAGACTGTTTCACACTTTCTTAAAACTACAGTTTGGGCCCTGATTAAAGTACCTGCATATCAGAGGTTATACCTGTTCCATGAGGTACACCGTTTCTCTTGTTATTTTTTGCCTTATTTTAGAGGACATTTTTAGCAAAATGGAGTATTTTGTCTTTGTAACACATTTTGTTAGCAAATTGGTAGCTTTCATTGGGACTACTACTACCTTTTGAATAGTCTCAGTTGAAATTTGGGGAAGGCAGAACAGGGTCTTTAAAATGTATGAAGATTCAGGATCAAAAAAGTGTTGGTAGCTCCTAACAAACCTGAATGTCTTTTTGGTATCTGAATGCCAAGCGCTAACCCGGTGGGTGAGATAATTGTTCCCTACTAGTACAAAGTTCAGCTGCTTTAGAAAAGTTACAGTGGGAGAGTGGTAGGAAAATTGGTTTTGTCAACAGCATTATATGAGCAGATTTTCTAATGCAGATGCAGTGTTAGTGCTTTTATCTTGATATTTATTTTATTGCAAGTATTTTCATCAACAAATAAGAATTTTCTTAGAGCGAAACACCAAGTGGAGTTTTTTTAGCTCTATTCCTGGGTCTGGATGTATTTTTGGAAGAAGTATGTTTCTGCTTGGAGAATAAAGAAGGAGAAGAGGTGTAGGGATACTTCCATTGTGTGCATGTAACCTGACAACCCTGACTTAAGTGCTTCAAGTGGTCATAAGCGAATTCAGTATCTGCCAGATACACAGTGCTACCACAACTGAGTGTTTCCCCTGTAGAACTCACAAGCAGAGGCTGCTTTTGGCAGCTTCTACTGTTTTCCTATCTGCAATGATATATATTATTATCTGTTAGAGGTGAAATTGTTCTATCCATTCCCAGAGATCTTGAAAGGAAGGTAACATTGTAAAATAACCAAGCCCTACATTTTCCTGGCACTCATGCTTTTGTTTATATTTCTCTACTCTTAAGTGTCAGCAAATAACCTGTATTCAATTTTTATTTTAGGGTGTCCAAGAAAGGGTTAATCTTTCTGCACCCCTGTTACCTAAAGAAGATCCGATCTTCACATACTTATCACGGAGGCTGGGAAGAAGTATAGAGGAAATAGGTCACCGTATTTACGATGGGCTCATGAAGGTATGAAACTGTAATCTTGCTGGATGCACAAAAATAGTGCTGGAAAGGTCTCACAAGTTTAGATACACCTCATGCAAGCAGTCAGATCCAGTTTTGCACAGGTATATTTGGTTTACGGTTCAGTTTCAAAAGGCAAATTGAGACCATTTTCTGGTAGGCAAGTAGAGGCAGCAGAAGGCATCAGCAAAGCTAGTAAATAGATACTTACTGTCATTTTTAAACACTTATGTAGTTTTGTTGTCTGGCAAGCCACATTCATTGCTTTGTCAAGGTAATAAGAGTTTTTAAATGAAAAATACGAGTACTTGAAGAGCAAAGAAAAAACAACAGTACTGAAGTGTGTATGTTTCCATTAAATGTCTTCTGCAAAATCTAGGAAGCCTCACTGAACTCCGGCTAAGATGCTGATGCTTAAACTACTGTCACCTCTCAGTTTACCTCATTTTGTATTTTTACCTGCCTGAAATGCAGAATTTCTCTTTCTTTATTACATTGATATGCTAGTTCAGTGTTCCTAAACATTGACAACTGTTGCCAAATGGCAGCTTTCCAGTGGAAGAGGATAGCTTAGAGCAGCTGAGCACCAACTTTGGTGCTCAACTTTTCATCCTATAGTAATTAAAGCCCTAATTAACCTTTTAGTTCATGTGTTAGTAGTTAGTACAGTTAATGTGTTTCTCTTCACTTCAGAACTCTTCTTCCTGGGTACTCTATAACATGGCTTCTTTTTACTGGCGAATAAAGAATGAGCCATACCAAGTAGTAGAATGTGCCATGCGTGCCCTTCATTTTTCTTCCAGGTAAGAATTGCTAATAAGGATTTCTTCTCAGATTGCTTTTCTGGTTATCCTAATTAGTAAACAAAAAGTTTACTAAAACTAAAAGTTTTGGTTTCTAAGACAGTATCCTAAGAAATAATCCATGTTCCTTGTTCTTTATGTGCTGTACTAGGCATATAAATAGTTGAGAGATTTTTCTAGCAAGTGGTATGTTTTAATGTGTGACTGAAAAAGGAATGTATCCTTGTGCATGATTCTTACAGTCTTACCTTCCTTTAATGTTAGTTTTTAATTTTTTTGCTTTTTATTTTCTTTTATTCTTTTAGGCAGAATAAAGACATTGCACTGGTAAATTTGGCAAATATTTTGCACCGGGCTCACTTCTCTGCAGATGCAGCTATTGTGGTTCATGCAGCTCTGGATTACAGTGACTTCTTTACCAGCTATTACACTTTAGGAAATATATACGCTGTAAATACAATCTTTATTTTCCAAGACTTGAAGAAAATTAAATGTTACTTATCTTTTGGGGTTGACTTGTAATGCTTTACCCTTTTACCGTGTGTCTTGTGCTCCACGTGCATCTCATGCTTAATGCTTAAGATTCTGTCAAGATACTTTTATTCAAAAGTCTGTCTTTTAGCAAAGGCTTTTATCTGCACCTGGAAATAAATTCCAGTAAAATTCTTCTGCAGCCTTTCTTTAACAGATATAGTGACTTGAGTGTCAGAAATGACAGGCTGCTTGTTACCATTAAATTAAAATTTAAGTTAATGGCTTCTTTTAAAACTGAATATGTTTATCAAATACTACTGCACAATGGCTAATTCTCTCTCTCGGTCATTTTTCAGATGCTTGGAGAATACAACCACTCAGTCCTGTGTTATGATCATGCTCTACAGGCCAAACCAGGGTTTGAGCAAGCCGTAAAAAGGAAGCATGCTGTCCTGTGTCAGCAAAAACTTGAGCAAAAATTGGAAGCCCAGCATAGGTAACTAAAGCATCCCAGTGGTAGTGCATACAATCAAACTTCTGTATTTCTGTTGCAGCAGTTTATATTTCAAGAAGAATTGTTATTAAATTTCTGTATTTCTTTGATCATGCAATAGAATTAAGCATATGAATGCTTTTAGAAACCTAGAGTTGAAAATGTGCAAGAGTGTAGGAAAAGGTGATATTTTAGAAAACATTCAAAGTAAATCTTCTCTGTTTAATTTCCAAGATCACTTCAGCGAACATTAAATGAATTAAAGGAATATCAAAAGCAGCATGACCATTACCTTAGGCAACAAGATGTTTTAGACAAGTACAAGCTCATCCAGGAGGAACAAATCTTGAGGAACATCATTCATGAGACACAGATGGCAAAAGAAGCTCAACTAGGTACAGTTTTTTAGTGTTCATGCTCATTAAAGCAATGAAATATGGCACACACTCAGTAAGTGTCAGTATATAACTTCTTCATATATTAACATGGCCCTGAGTGGCTCTTGTGTTTTGCTTATTAAAACAAGAGATTGCAGAATGTTCTTGAGTAAGGAATGCTTTTTGAGTCTTTTGGAGTTTCCTCTGGGCTGATGGAGTAAATAAAAAGGATTGACCAAACTGGGGACAGAGGGGTTGACTGTGTGCTTTGTCTTCTCAGAAGCCACACTTCTCTAGTATAAAAAAATACTTGTGCTCTGCAGGGAACCATCAGATTTGCAGACTGGGCAACCAGCAGCATAGCTTGCACTGTCAGTGGGATCAGCCTGTTCGTTATCACCGCGGAGACATTTTTGAAAATGTGGAATATGTTCAGGTTTGTCTGGGAATTGATACCATTGCTTCAAGTTACATCCCATTTGCTTTATTAGCAAAATAGTTTCAGTTTTTTCAGGGTTGACAAAAGGGCTGCATTTCAGCTGTGGTAATTATAGTGAGAAATCTCATCTCTTTCTTTGCCAGAGTGCAAAGTATCTTAATGCACATTCCTTTTGATATTAATACAAGCTGAGAGACTATGAACCATAGAAATACAAAAGGTTTCTTGTAAAAGGCTTTGTTATACTTAGAAAGGAGAAATTACTTCAATTCAAAAACTTAATTTTAGTCCAAAGCCTTAGTTTCCTATGATTACCAATAAAATTTGGTACAAGAGTACTAAGAAGTTTTGGAAGCAAGGTGGTACTAATACTGAAAATCCAGAATGACAGCCACCTAAGCAATACCTCTGCTGTGTTAGAACTATAGATGAGGATTATGATTTCAGTTATTTTGCAATGTGGAATATGTTCTGAAGTTTTCCCTTAACTCATTTAAGAAGTAGGAATAATTATTTTAAATTTTGCCGTTGTATTCTTGTTGGTTTTGATTGTTTTTTCTTATTATAGTAATTGTAAATTCAAATTATTCAGAGAATTCTGAAAACCATGAGTCTTAGCAGTTTTGACTTGATCTCAAGCTGTGCAATCTAGATAAGTAGATTTTATTTGTGGTCTACTACAAGTGTCTGCTTGGTACCTTTTAGCATTTTTTTTCCTTGATTTGCTCTTGTATTTTCCTTGTTGACTTACTTACAATATGAATATTACTCTTGCATGGTCTGAGTGGACCAGGAGGCTTAAATTACTTTTTTTTTTGCCTGCTACCCACATTTCCACTCATCAGTGAAGCATAACTACACAAGTAGGGAGAGGAGGGGAAATAACATGGAGAAATTCAACAAGGAATGTACCATCTCCTTTATTAAAATTTGTCTTTTTGTTGTTTCTAGTTTGGTGAAGACTCTTCAACTTCTAGTATGACATCCATGAATCTGGATCTTCGTGCAAACCAAAGCGTTCACAGTCAGTCCTTGCAGTCTTCCCCTGTGGCTCGTTCTGTCATTTCAGTGTGGAGTGTAGAACCCAGCAGAGTGAGTGAGGAGGATGAGCTTTGCCTTTTCACAGAGGAGGGGTGAAAGTGCATCCTCTCCTTGTTTATGTGAAACTTCTTAGCATTTGGGCCGCAGTTTTGATGTGTGGCACCACTGGAGAATGTAGCATTCTGAATTTCTTCGACATACAAGCATCTGTCTAGTTTCTCTGTACTGGTTTCCCATCCTTTGAAACTGCTGCAGCACAGAGGGAGTTGTTCTGTAAATGTCTGCTGCAGGTAAAGTGGTATAGCTAAGTAAAGATAGAAACTTCAACTGCCGATGTTTAAAAAAAAGATGGAAAAATAACAGTTTTAAAGATCTCTGGGTGTTTTTTTTTTTTTTCAGACAATCCTTCAATATCCCTTTTATTACCTTGTTCATTAGAATATTTAAGATGTTGAGAAAATAATAAGAAATAATTCCTTTCCCCCATAGGACAAACAGCATATTCTTTGGCCTCAGCGGTCAGAATGCATGAAATCTTTCCCTAAAATTCCTGAGCCAGAAGAACTGCCAACCTATTTCTTGCCTCCAGAAAACAGGGGATTCAGGCAAGTGTTGATTTTTACAAGCTATATTTGTAGATCTCTACTGTATGAGTGAAGAGTATTTTCTTTCTGAAGAGTTTGGATGCAATAAGTGATCAACAGCAGAGAGGTGTTCAGACCTCTTTCTCTGGCCTTTCCACAGAAGGAAGGCATTTTGCTGGATTGTTATCTTTGCTGTAAGTGTAACAGCAGATCCAATTTCGTGTTAATTCTTCCCTGACTGTTAGTCGAGGGCGAACATGTTAAATACAGACAGAATGAAGATTTAAGCAGAAGTCTGAATATCTTGTGGACTGTATTAACCAGAAAAAACCTTCGGAGAGGGAATGAGGTTAATAACTACAGTTAGCTCTTGTACATTACATACATCCTCTTAGCTTTAGTTAGGATGACAGAAAATGATGAAGACCAGAAAACACTAAAAAAGGATTAGGAGTGGAAAACTGCAGCTCGTTCCTTTGGGACAGAGGTAAAAAAATTGGCTTAGTCATGGAAGAGTCAGTAATATTTGGTATTATATAGGATAAAATAAATGTGTCTGTACTGCAATAGCTAACTCACATAGATCAATGCAATGTTGTAATACCCTAGTTACTTAAATTATAACAGTAGTAGTAAAAAAGCTGTTTTGTTCTACCTGGTCAGTATAATACTAATATTGAGCTTGTGTTAAAGGTTCCCATCTGCAAACATCCAGCAGCTTCCTTTGGAAAAAAACAGTGTCCATCTTAGACAGAAAGAATGTTCTTTATACATAATTTGGCTACCTCTTGATGTTTTTGAAATCAAGTTTTAGTGTAAAAAAATTTTTTGTCACATATCTGTTTAGTCCTAAACTTCAGAGAATCCTTATTAGCATAATATGAGAACCTTTTGTTATCTCTACTGCACTGTTCATTGTTCTTGTTATTCTGTGCTTAAAAATGGAAAGTAAAGACCGTAAAAGTTACTTTTCAAGGGAAGGGTAGTCCTTGAGGTCTTCGTGTTTGCAGCTCATGTCTCACAGCAGTCTGCAGTACAAGGCTTAGCAGATTCTTGTATTTCTACATGATGACATGCAGCATGCGCTGTTAATTTGTCTTGGTTCTCCTTATTGCTAGAATCCAGCCAATACTGAATATCCCAAGAGATACTGTTGAGCATGGAGAAGCACCAGATTGTTCTTCCATTACTGATGCTCGTAATAATGAATCTCTAAACATACTGGTCAAGGAACTAGACACTAATCTAGATTTGAAATTCAGGATGCCAGACAATCAAGCAAGACAGGTAAGAGATGTTTTCTTGTTTGTTCTCTTCTGGTTTAAAGTCCTCCTCTTTATTACCTTAAAAATGTTACTTGGATCATGAAAGATCTTGATATTTCAAGGTAATCAGTACTTCTGAAAAATGTGGGCAAATTTTTTCAAATAGTAATGGTGAAAGGGTTAACTTGTCTGACTTCTTTCAGATGCTCACCAAAAGCACACAAAATGGGAAATTTAATTTACTCTTTGAAATCACATGTTTCTTTTAAGTATAACAGTCACTTGATACAATTCATTTCCAAGAACTACTGCATTCTCCCAAATGGGTAACTTAAAGTCTTCATGTTGAATTCTGGAGATTCGTTACTTTAAGTGTTATGTGTTCACATCCACTTCTTAGTACAATATCTTTAGCTTCCCTTTGCTAAAGAAACGATTTAAGGAAGCAAGTGTTGAATGGCCCTTGTAGATCTTAACTGTAAAATTTATTCAGTAGTTTGGGGAAAAACAAATCTTTGTGTTCCAGATTTTGCATTCTCGTATCAACAATGAAACTATTACACTGACGAAGATAGGAGCGTTTCTAGATCATGCCATGAAAAAGGTATGTCAACCTGTCACATGAGATGAATTCAGAATTCCTACTTGAGGTTTGTTTTTATACTTCTAAAGTAGTCAGTGACGCACTAGAAAGGAGTTTATTTGCTGCCTGTAAGTGAGATGAAACTAACTTAAAAATCCATGTTTACAAGAAAAGCAGAAATATACAGAGAAGTATCTAATTCAGCTTAATGTGGACCAAACAGCCTTTAGTTGCTTGTTCTTGTTGCAAGGATATGGAGCAGCAATATATTAGGTAATTCTGGCAGCCATTTGCTAAACTGGGAGAAGTAGCTTGGAACTGCTCCTCTGTCTGCCACCCCTTCCTACAGGCCTACTTTGTGCTCTTCCTCCTCCTCCCACTACCCTGCTTTTCCCCCTACTCTCCCTCCAAGGAAACGAAGCCTCTGTCAATCTTGTGTCAGGATAATTAGCACTCTGGGACAAAGAATGTACCTCTGTACAGAACCCTGTGGAATGCCACCTCCATCTTGCGTGGGGCCTTTGAGAGTCAAGTGACAGGAAGCATTGACAGAGACATTGACTCTTTTTGACATGTCATGCTGATATTTCTCAGTTTAACTTTCTTGTAGAAGTTGTGTCAAGGTGTTATATGTAGATAATTTTTTAGTCTAAAATCAGTACCATTTACTATGTGCATCTGTCTTAACCAGGAGAAAAATGAACAGTAGGAGTTGATGCCTATTATTATATTGTTCAGAACAGTCCTATACATGTCTAATATCTTGCTGTGCAGTGCATGAGTGTTTTGGTTTTAAGTGTAATATTCTGTTGCTGTCATGCTAAAAGCCTGAACTTCTCTGTCTGCTGATGTAAGAACAGACTTGTGTCTTACCTGTTCTGCTAAGGATAAACTATTTAGAGCAGGAATGCCAGAGTTAGTATCGTTGTACTGGGAAAGGCAAAATGCTAATAACTTGCTGAGGATTTAGTTGGAGAGGTGATTGAGACCTGTGTATGGAGAATAATTGGGTGAGGAGTTTGGAATGAAGAATATGCAATGTTATGTATGTGCATTGCAAAACAGGGGTCATTAATAATCTTGAAATCACAGATTATGTAAGAAATTCCAAACAAAGAACATTATATCATGTTGATATCTTCCACTTCATCTAGAACCATAGTTAGAACCCTTCTGTGTGAGGGTTTTTTTTAAAACCTGGAACAAATATCTTCTTACTGACTAGTTCAACGTAGTATCACTGTTTTGCTTCCTTACTCCTAGCTGCATGTTTCCTACATGGGCATGCATTTGGGCTTCAGATATGTAGGTAGGATTGGACATCCATTTCAGCTGTTGCTTTTATACTGTATGTGTTTTGTAGAATTGGGTAATACAGAATGATGAAAATATTAAAAAATAGAGCATGCTTGTAAATAATGTCAAAGTGCATCTGAAAGTGGATGTTTTGCCTACCTCTGTCAATGTGTCAAGTATTTTTAAATTTTGCTGTTTCTCCTCTAGGTTGAGTGCTTGTTTTTGCTCTAATAGGTTAATGAGGAGAAAGGAATATTCAAGGTGTATTTGACATTTCGTCCATTCTTTCACCCACCCTCACTTACTGCTTACTATTTTATAATCTTTAAACAGTATCTAATGCATGCCAGTTGTCAACTTTCCTAAGACAAATAGCTAACTAAGAAAAAACAACTCTAAAACCTTAAGTTGACAGGGAAAGGTAATGTTAGAAGAGGACCTGGAAGCACATCTAACTGTAATTTAATAGCTGCCTGACTTTCCAATTCTAGCATTTTACACAGATCTGTGATCTGTGTTTGTATAATTTTAAGACTCTGAATTGCCTGACAAGCCTTGCTTCCTGTAGTGAACTAACCATTATCACTTGTACATTTTAAGGGATTCTGTGGTCATGATACAAAGCATTCATATGGGTAGAGGGTGAGCAACAGCTGCTACTAAATTACAGTTCAGCCTGTAAATCGTGTCCATTTGAGTAGAATGGAGCAGATTGAATAATCTGCTAATAGTCACAGCAAAGTGTAATTTGTATGTAGTTAACAATATAGTATTCAAGAGTGAGTTCTGTTTGCTTCTTATGAAAGAGCAGGCATTTCTGTCTTCCTAAGACACCTCTTCGTGGGTGTTTTTATCCTTTTCCCTGACTCTCCTATAGCCAGAAGATCCTCTGTGGCTTGTGCTTAATGAAGCTGGATTGTACTGGCGTGCAGTTGGAAATAGCACCTTTGCTATCACCTGTTTGCAAAAAGCATATAATTTGGCTCCACATGAGTATCAGGACATCCCTCTGGTCAATCTTGCTAATCTCTTGTTTCATTATGGTCTTCATTCGGATGCCAGCAGGCTCCTGCTAAAGGCTTTGGCCATCAATGCCTCTGAGGTAAGATGATGAGTTTTGTGTTTGCTCAGCAGTGAATATGTTTCCCCTCATTATTTTCTAGATATATGTTACTTGTGCTTACCTGTGCATGCAGTTCATCTTCCAGCTTGTGATTTACAGTGGATGTTAATTTTCATATAAATTCTTGACTGCACCAGTGGTGATACTGATTGTTGAGAGTATAAACATCTAGAGAAGTTCTTGTAAATCAATGACAGACTTTTAGCCTCCCAAAACCTATTCTTATCAGCAGTGCCTCCAACGAATTTAATCCTGGAGTCTGGCAGTATTTTAACCTAAAACAGAGATCTGTCAAGCTGTCAGCATTGTATCTTGATTCTTAAAACCCTTGAAGTAGCATATATGCGACCACAATCTTTGATTGTATAGACATCTTTCTGTGACACTTGACTTTTTATCTGTACAGTTCTATTTGTCCCTAGGTTTTTTCTACATACATAGAGGAAAACATGTTCTAGTTGTTTGGTGGCTTTACTTCCAACCATAGATTCAGACCAGGTTTTTGTATTTCTGAACATTCTGTAGGTTGTCACCTATATAGACAGTTTCTGTATAAACTGTTTGAAGTACTGGACTGGCCGGAACAGTTGTGCAAAGAAAGAGGGAGGGAATGGCATAGCAGGGAACACCTTTACTGTAGCAGATAATTTTGATCTTATATTTGAGATGCTTCAGTAAGAAGTTCAGGTGACTTCTTTCCTGTGCTTCTACCTCTCTAGTAAAATTAACAGAGTTTAAACCTACCAGGCTGCCAGTCACTTAGCACATAAAAAAGCTAAAAACAGAACAAACTTATTCAGTGTAGCATTCAGAAACAAATTTTCAAGTGTTGGAGAGGAATGTAGTGCATTTGAGTGGCAGGTAAGAGTGCAGAAAGAAACTTCAGAAAGAACTATGCCTGAATGATAGGCCTTAAGAATAATACTTGAAAACACAGCCTTGGAGGGGAAGAAGCTAGGAATCCTTAGGACCATGCTGTGTGAGTAGGGGTTTTCTTCAAGAATACGAGCAAATCCTGCCTTGTTACAGTAATGCCTGCTCCTGTTTTTCTCAGGTGTACTCAGTCCTGTAATACCTATTGTACCAGAAAACCTAGCTGGAGGCATTGTACTTGAATGGTGTTTCCTGGAATATAATGGAAAGTAAATACAAATTAAAATTAATTACAACTACTGGAAGTAAAATATATGCTCTATCAGCAAAACTGGTTAAAAAGAAAAAGAAATCCTGTTGCTCAGCTTGCACTGTTTTCTGAATGCAGTTTAGTAATACAAGCTGAGTTGGAAAAATCTTCAGCTATTCCTCAGTCTTCACATTTGTAGATAATCAATGTAAAAAACTGTTTCAGTGGGAAAAAACGACTGCTAAATTAGAATGCTGTAGTCATTATTCTAGCAGTATACTGTTAATTGCAGCAAATTACTTTGTCCAAGTGAAAGAGTTTTCAGTCAATCAGTAAATGTAATGCTTTACTGTGTGCCTGTATTAAAGTGTTGAGTTCTACTCAGTGAAAAAAGTGTTTAATCTTTACTGTTAAAAAAAAATACATATTTTCGGGATAGTAGCCAAAAGCAGTAGACAAAAATACTTTTTTACAAAGAATTGAAAGTCATAAATGTGTACCCCTAGGCTAGTGTGACATTGTTTTCAGTAACCTAGCTTTGATAAAGTAAATCTGAACACTCCTGGCAAATGCAGTGCATCTGTCCTGCTAGGGCACTGGTGATATTTTTACTTTTTTGTAGGCTTCAAAATTCTAAATTGCCTTTGTGCATTTCCTTTTAGTCCTTTGGTATTCTTTGCAGTGTGCTTCTGATGGCTATAAGTAAGTACTTAATGCTTCATTTCAGTTTGTGTGTATTTAACAGCTGCTTTTTTTATTGTAAAAAGATGGAATTTCTAAGACAACCCTATGGCAAAACAGCTTTTGGTTACCACCAATGCATCAAGCTGTTAGTTCTCCATTGTAAGAATAGGCAGCGCCTGCTTAAGAAGTTTTCGAAATTCTTTCCCACCAAATTTGGGGGGATGTGACTTGATAAGGGTTTTTCCTATTTGGCTTCAATCTTAAGCAGTGAACATACTTAAACTGCAGTGTGTTGCTTTTCTCTTCACAGCCCCTTACTTTTTTGAGCCTAGGAAATGCATACCTGGCTCAGAACAACATTAGTGGAGCACTGCAGGCCTTCAGACATGCACTGGATTTGACAACCAAGTGCTTGGAGTGTGAAAGCAGCCTGAAGATGATCCGCTGTTTGCAGTTTTATCCCTTCCTGTACAACATCACCTCTTCTGTCTGCAGTGGTAAGCAATTGCTGAAAGATGAACCACAAGTCAAATAATGTCTATTTGCCTTGGGTGTTGGAGATTTTTTTTTCCAAGTTTCTACCCATTTGCTTTACAGTGCTTTTTACCTTTAAGGATCAAGGTTGAGACATTGCTTTTAATGGAAAAGTTACAGTCCATTAAATAATTGCTTGAGGATGACTTCTTGAATTTTTAGAGAGCTTCCACTGAGTGCAAATTACTTCCTGTCAGTAGTACCTAACAGCACCACCAATATCTCTTACTGGTAAACAAGGAATGCTGGATTCAGTATTTATGGAAGTGCACATCTACTGCTAGGCCGCTCAACAGCCCCTTTGTACATCCCTTCAGGTTTTACAGTCAGCTAGATTTGTTTCCTTAAAGCTGAAGAATTTGATGAAGGGAAGTTTAGTTTTAATTCATATCCTTTCAGTGTGTTCAGTACTTTGGTTGTCATTTTCTAGAGTTCAGTCTTCAAGGAATAGACTGTCTTGTGTTAGCATTATGTTACTTGTATGGGACCAGCAATCACTGCTCTTAACACTCCAAAAATCTGTAAGAATGACTTAGAATCCAGTCTCTCCTCCCNNNNGAATGATTTATTGTCATTAATGGCTACTTTTTTTTTTTTTTACAAAAAAATAGCTTTTAGAGATGGATTCATCCCACTGAATATTTTCAGTACTTTGTCTATACTTGAATATGGCCAATATAATACTCATGAGCAGTCTTGAAGACGATTTATTAATATACTTTCTAATCCCTTCTGTCTCAAATTGTTACTAAGGTATTTTTCCATCTAATATTTTCTTTATTTTCAAGTGTAAACCTCACCAGAGAAACGCTTGTGATTTTTAGCAATTGCTGGGACTTCCTCTGAGGGTTTTTTTAAAAATTCCCTCTCCAATGAAAAGACATGGAGAAACCTCCTCTGATTTAGCACCTAGAATTGTGCTGTCTAAACATAGACTAGAGGCCATCCTATCTCCTGGTACGATATGGATGATGCCATCAGAGGTGAAATTACAGGACTATGCCATTAAAATAATACTACTTTTTATGGCCCTGTGCATTTTACTGTGATTGAGAGCCCATCAGCTGTGCAGAGAAGTGAATGCTGTTTGGCTGAGTGGGCTGTAGTGAGTAGTGTAGCAGCCCAGCTGATGGATCTCTTGCTGATATGCATAATGTCAGCTCCTCTGCTGGTACCCCACAATGAATCTCTTGACTTCACATTGCCCTTAGAAAAATCCTAGGAGTAAGCAGTAATGGAACTTGCACATTTCATCACAAGAGACACTTAAACATTTCTAAAAAATAAAAAACAAAACAATGTCTGTTTGCTCTTAATTGAGGTCTTTTAAAAGTTTGTAACTCACAAGGTTAAAGTTATTCCAGTCAAACCTTAGTCATATCTACTCTATTTTGAAGTTAAGCAGAATGCAATTTAAAAGTATATTCACAGAACAGAAACAGTAACAAGCAGGGGTTGTATCTGTACTCCAAAGTTATCTTTGACATCTTTTGTTTTATATGCTTTATTTCCTTAAAACTGTCATAATGTAGTTTAGTTGATTCTTGGCTTCTGGTTTCATTGGTTTCTGGTTCAGGATGTTCATTTTGAGGTCAGCTGTTAACAGCATATGCTTCTTAGGAAGTTTGTATTTCTTGAATGTGATGGAAAACCCATCTCAAAAGTGCTTAAGAAAAAAGTGTTATCTTGCCCTTTTTTTGCCAGCTTGACCACTGGTTAGCAAAGTGAGCATGACTATATTCATCTAGTACATTGGAGCTGGGTTTTGGTCAATAAGGAGTTTGTGAAGCTGCTAAATCAAGAGGGAGCTGAATATGCCTTAGCATGTTAATGAGCTCATTGAATTTCAGTATTCCATTATTAAAATACCTTACTCTGTATTTATATTATTTGCCTTTTTCTAGGACCCTTGTCTTAATATTTATTTTTTATTTATATCCTTTAGGTCATCTTTTGTTTTAGTGCAAAAAACCTGAAAATACAAACCTAATAAATAGCATAAATATTCTTTGTACATTCTTGTGCAGAGTGTAAAATAAACATACTGGTTAATTCAGCCCTGATGACAATTTGTGGTTTAAGTCCAAACTCAAAATTTAAAAATGGAAGGATAGGTTTACGTATCTTATTTGCATAATATTTGGGGCAATGTTTTTTTCCCCCACTGTAAACTTCAGCTGACTCAAGAGGAACCTTGACAGGCTATATGAAAGGGATGTTAAGTCTCCAAAACCAGAATGATTTCAGGAATGTGTACTCAAAAATCATATTTTGCACTTAAAAGTATCCTGAAGCTTTGGGAGTCTTCTGTTGCTCCTTCAGCCCAAGTAAAACTGCTGAAAAAAAGATTATTTTTCACTTGATGTCACGTCATAAAGTTATTTGTATCCTTTGAGATCAGTATCTTACGCTGAAAAATTTACCAAGCATTTGGAATGTCAGATGTTTCTCTGGTTTAATATCTTGTTTTGATGAGCATTCCCACAGTATTTCTGAAAGTAACAGCAGTAGGCTTCTTGTGCTTTGGGTTGTAGGCCCATGTGATAGCTGTGTTTTTGCTTCGCCTGTCAAAAGCCTCTGTTCATGAAAACTGAACTAAGTAGCGAGACATGGAATTCCTTGCTCTGCTGCCGTGAGCCATCGGCAGAATCCAGCAAATGGTCAGTGGGAATTATATGCCAGCATGAGATGGAATATGGGATCAAAAATCTGAATTCATGGCCTGATTTTTGATTAAAGTATGTGCTTGGTATTTATTTCAAATAAGTGAAATAGGCATTTTCTCAAGCATGTTGGGACACTTGCTCTTAGCGCAGGACTTTGGAGGTGTGACAGACTAACGCTGACTTTTTGGATGCTTGCTTATATGTTCCTGTCTGTACTGCTGCCTGGTACTGTTTTTTAGTAACTTACTTCTGGTATAGATAATTTATATTTCAAACCCAAGTCACTTCATGCACATGAGAATCAAATTAAAAATCTCAGACCAACACTTTCCTATTTAATTTTTGCCTCATGTATTCAAGTTTATATAAATGTTTGCTTTCATTGTAAAAGAATTTCTAAATCTGCAGAGGTTTTTGGTGGTTTTTTTTCCTTATGGAGGATGTGTGTGAAGTGTCCAGAGTTATTCCAACCCTGTCACCTGTGACATGTATTTTAGACAGCTGCAGGAGATCGAGCAGTTGCATCTGATATGGGTGCTATACAGCAAGAGCCCACACAGTGCCTTATTCCCAAATACCTGAGAAAACAGTTGGAAGATTTCATTCTTCCAGCATTATCCTGTGGTGATCCTTCTAGAGGTGACTTGGCATTGTTAAGGGTGTTGCTTTGTCTGCTGTTAGGTTACTGGTGAGTCAGTTCCTGAAGCAGGTTAAAAAACTTTGTGTTGCTTGACAGATAACTTCAGGAGCCATGTCTGACACACAGCTAACAGGACCAAAAAATGTGTGTTAACAAGTGTAAAAAGCTTAACATGAAAAACAGGGGCAGCTCTCAAAGGTGCAGAAATGAAATATTTGGGCTGCTTATTAAGGTGGTAGAGAAAGCCCGCATCGTTTTTGTCTGATACCGAATGGTGCATTGCTGAGATGTGTCTTGCACACTTTATGGCTTAAAATATTACAAGTAGTTTTTGTCAGGTATTAAAGTCTGTAGAGGACTATCCAGCTATGGGTTCATTCCTGTGGCACTTCACTGGCTGATGTAAACATTCAGATGTTTCCAAGCCTTACTAAAAAGGTTACAGAATACAACAACCATATTTTTAGTGTCATGGTCAGCTGACCATTGAAACATGCTGATTTGTTAGTTACTGTTGAATAAGACTTTTCTTTCTGTGTGTAAACAGAGTTGTTGCCTGGGCAAACACAAGTCGTTTGTACTCGTAATGTTTTTATCTTGAGTAAGCATCTACCTCTGACTCACAGTTCCCTTTGCTTATGAGCTCATGCACTTCACATTCTTTTAGGCAAGACCAAAATTCAAAATCTTATTAATAGACTGATGCTATTCAAAACGTGAAACATGACTTGTTTCAAGCCTCAAGTTCCAGTCTCACTGTCTTTCATCCTTGGCAGGATAGTGCTTTCACAAAAGGCTTTGTGCTGCTCTGTGGAAAGTCGAGGGAGTATGAGTTCATTATGAATGAACGTGCATGCCACCAAGAAACCTGAATCCTTGTATGTAGAGGGAGTGTTTGTGAAAGCAGTTCATCCTTCCTCAGAGTGCGTTCTGTTATGTGCATCTGCTTTAGGTGTGGCTTTAGTGCCCTCTTGTGGTACCAATACTCTTTGCCACATGAGATCAAAACTGGTCTGTTTACCCTTAAAATAAAACACAGGAAAGGTGCTTCAGCTTATATGTGTATGGATTTCCCTTTATCCCCTAGCACTTGGGTTCTTACAAGTTCAAGTAAGTTAAAGTTAATAAGCTTATACCTTTAAGCAAATTGACCTAAAGGGGAGAGGTTGACCTGAAAGGAGAATCTCTGCTTGAAACTCTTAATAGTAAGCTTATGACAGATTAAATAACTTCCTTAAATCAACATCCTAGTTTAAGCCTCTGACACTAGTTTGACAGCTACAATCACTTCAAGTCCCTTTAGTGATTTGAGATACACAAACATTGGGCAAAAGCATCACATAATTTTCTTTACAATAGTGTGTTAAGACATAGGGATGTGAAATACTTTGCATTTTTAAATGCATATTTCACTTAACTCAGTTATTCCCTACCAGTTATGACTGACTTGATAGTCAGCAGCAACAGACTGCTAAATTTTTGTTCCATTTCCTATATATTTCTAGAGGTCCTGGACATTTTCATCATAAAAGTAGTTTCCTCCATCTCAAGCTGCTGTATCTTGTTCATCCAAGGAATGCTTATCACTTACAGTGTTAATGGTGTTACATTGATGTTAATGCAATAAACATTGCCTAAGATTTTTACTCTTGGAACAAAGGGTATTGAGCTTAGCTCAGAATTTAGTTGTGTTTTAGTTGAAGCAAAAGGCCAGAAGCTATACCAATTATATGGGATTCTGAACTGAGCTGTATGTTTAAAACTTCTGTATGTTTAAAATTCAGCTTTTTGTCACCTTGATTTGCATATTAGAAGGCAGAATTCAGTAGTGCTCCTGAACCTTATTGAGAATACTGCATGTGTTAGTACTCGTATTTATCTTAGAGTTTGCAAAAGGGGTGGGATCTGTGACCATTTGTTTCTCTGTTGCTTTTACTCTCTCTCTCTTGCCTTATGGTAAAGTTCATCTGTATGAACAGAAGAGTTAACACCAGTAGGGTTTTTATAAAACAAGCAGAATT
Source organism: Pycnonotus jocosus (assembly GCA_013400435.1). NCBI lineage: Eukaryota > Metazoa > Chordata > Aves > Passeriformes > Pycnonotidae > Pycnonotus > Pycnonotus jocosus. The sequence continues at coordinate 8,368 of VWYP01014844.1, read as the reverse complement.
CTATGAAGCACATGAACAGCTTGTCAGAGCTCTCGGAAACACATCACGATAATAATTTGCCTTGGTCATTTAGCAGTAGCATAGACAAAGCGGGTTCTGTGTGAAACAGTGGGAGTTCTAAGATCATTGTTACCCTTTGAAGTTAAATACTCAGTTGCTTATTGCTGCCCTGTACATGCAGAGGAGTGCACCCATGTGCCTGATGTTCACCCTGCAAATTCCACCTGGAATCTAAAAATGAAACAGAGGTTTTTGGTGGTCTGGCAGCGAAACATCTCTGGCAGTGAAGATCATACAGTGACTGTCCATGTGAAGGATCTGGTGGGTGCCACACAAGTGGATTCTAGGTCACCGCATTTGGGCTCTGGAGTGCTAAAGGAGTAAGAGGAGGTTAAATTGCACTTGTGTAGAGTGAAAACATCTTGCAGAATGCAGGCAGGTGGGGGATAGGGAGAATGAGGTCTGCCTTTTGTCCTGGTGGAAGCCAACATCCCTGGGGAGTGAGGATGTCAAGAAATGTCAGATGTGCTTCTGAGTGGAAGATCTTGGAGAAATCCATGTGAGAATGTGCTCTGTGAGAATAATGGGACCCAGTTATTTTGGGTTTGTGCCACTGTTTCTGCACCACTAGCCCAGTAAGGGAAGAAGCAGTTCCCACAATCCATTTTTGCTGCAGTAATATTAGAATATTAGTGATGTGATCTTGAAGATAGTTGACCAAATGCAGGCTTCTTGGTACTTTTCACTCCTTAGAGCCCAGTATATAAATCATAGTTAACCCTGAGAAGTCTTTGTGTATGTCATGTCTCTTGAGTGGCTGAAGGAAGTTGAAGGTGAATGACCTTGCCCTAATACTACTGTGCCAAGCTCACTTTGAAATCTGTCTTTCCTTTCCATGTATTATTCTTATCAAAACTATATAAAAGGTGTATAGATTGAGATTCTTAATTTGAAAAATGGAAGAATGTGGTACTGCGTTAAATGTGGCATTTTTAGCTACACCAGTATCCAAAGGCTGTGTACCCACAGCCTTTGCACATTGCTTCCAAGCTGCTGCTTGCTGGAAAGCCATTAGGAATCTTAAAGGTTTCTGTAAACAATGCATGATTCCTTAAGTATATCTCTGTTGCTCAAATGTCATTCTCTTTTGCATGCATTAAATATGCTAATGGGTGAGTTTGTTCTGCAGCTTTTTTCATCATGCAAAGTATGTCTTGCTATCCTACGTACATGGCCTGCATATTTCCTGCATGGCAATGTACCCGACAACTTCTCCCAACAGTCATCAGTTTCACTTTGCATCATGCTCTGTTAAGAATGGTATACCTCCAATATTTAGGGTTCTGTATCCATTCTGTCTTTTCCCAAGATCAAAAGGCCATTGACTAGCAGAGGAGACAGGAGAAAATCATGGCCTCAGCTGCTGGAGTAACTGAGGAAATGAGAATTGCACTGTGGAAGAGTATTTTGAACTGTAGGAGAATTCAGTGAGAGCTTACTGGTGCAAAACCATTCAGTATGAAGAAAAAGCAGTACAATATTAAATATAATTTGACATTTCCCATTTTCATCTGCCTTTACAGTGCAAAAGATTCTTCTTGATGTGTTACCTGGATCTTTCCTTTTCTTGGGTGATAGCTACATGTTCATATAGGAGAAGAAACGTCAGGCATTGCTCAAAGGGAAAAGATTCTCTCTCCAACTAAATTTTCAAAAGTTGATACCTTCAGTTATCAGATGTATTTACATTTCTCTGCAATGTGTGTGGTACTTTTCTGTGACAAGAATGTAGAGAAAATGAGAAATATTTGACTGTCTGTGTCTTCCTCTCTGTTTGAGAGACTGTCTTTGCCAGTGGCAGTTATTCACATGTAGCTGCTAACATTTCCTACTGAACCTTAATTGGATGCAACACCTAGAGCTATTAAAAAAGTTCCAGCAACTGCATATGTTCAACAGTCTTTTTAGGAGAAATAGTAATTCCCCAGCTGCATCTTCAGGCACATATAGTTTCACAAGCATGTTCATAGTCGAGCTGTACACACTGAATTAGTGAGTTGGTTAAAGCATGTTTGGAAGAGAAAAGAACACGTGGTCCCCACATATGGGAAGAGTGACAATGTGTAGTTTAGTGTCATTAGCAGCTGGCTGAGACCTTGAAGGCTGTATTCACTTGGCTGAAATGTGAGAATTTGTAAAGTTATGATGTATGGCCTCAGCCTGTAATGAGTCATGTGGAAGTTGTCTGGAAGCAGCATGCAATGCCATGTGCTCAGATTAAAATGAGCCCTGCACGCTGAGCCACGGAGTGCCAGGCACTTAACTACCCCGATCTGTCTGCATTATTGATTTGTTTTTTCCTTTTAAGGTTGATTGCCTGGTTCATGTGAGTTTGTGTTGTGGTGTGACTGTCCTCAAAGCTTTAAATCTATCATCTGTTCTGGCTCCTAGAGCTTGAAACTGGGACAGTTCAGCATTTCCCTAGAGGAAAAGATTGAACCTTCTTGAATGTAACCATTCTGGGGAGAAGAGACATTCTATCAAAAATTTTTAGTCTTTCTGCCGTAACTATTCTGTGGCTTTGTACTGTTCTGGCAGTGTGAGGAGAGTGTTTTCTTGTTGAATTCTAATCTAGAGTGATTGGCAGTATTCTTGTCAAATGTAATGTTCTGCAGGTATTCCTTACATAAGAAAAGGCTAATCTTCATCATCACAACCATCAACACCAGTTTATTTTTTTATAAATCGTGTTTACAGCAACAGTTCTGCTTTTTAATGGATTTGTGTAGAATGTGCCCTCTCAAGCAAACTGCCAAGCACTTAAAAGCTCCCTTAGATTAGTAAGGGACAACCTACCTGACCAGTTAACACTGGTTTGCTGTTTGAGTGTGTCAGTACCTCTGCTTTGATGTCCAGTTAGGAGGAGCAGTTGCATGGACATCTATTCCAAACAAATCTGTAAGTTGTCATGGATCAAGTCTGACTATGAATCTGTTCTTGCTGAGCAGTACAACCTAGAGAAGAGATAGATAAATACAGCCAATTGAAATAGTTTTTCAAAATAAAAAACATGTAATGAGGTCCCTGTGGTATATTGTTTAAATTCCACTGTATGGTGCAAATCTTACAGGCAAAGTGGCAATCAGGACACACACATAAGGCCTGTCCTTGGCTCTGGAGTTTCAACCCTATGCATTCGGAGAAGTGGGAAGCTGACAGTAACCCATAGTGGAGTTATTAACTCTTGTAGATTTCAACTATATGATGCCATTTCTCAGTAGAAGGTTACTGTTGTACTTAAAGTCTTTTTTAGACTTGAGTTCATAGATACTTAGGATCTAACAGGATCTAAAAAATATATGATGCTTAGCATAACAGACATGTGGAAAAGAGGAAAGATGAGAAAGAGCAAAAAAATGCAGCACTGTAGCCTTTGCTTATGTTAGTGATACTTAAACTAAGAATTTTCTTCAGCTTAATCATAAACAGGTTTCAGAATAGTGTTGTGCACAGGGATGTAAATATTAGTCATTTAATATTCATAGAAAGCCTTATGTTGTGATCTACTGTGGGTGAATGTTTATTGTTAAGAAATTCATAAGTAACTATTGTCTTATCTACAGTAAAAAAATCTGGCCCAAGGAGAAGTCACTGAGGACAAGCTTTTGTCTTCAGAACTTTTATGTGCTTATTTTTTCTTGCTTCTCTCTTTCTCCAAAACAAACAAGCAGAAAAAATTATTACCCTTGAGTCACAGACTGAAATTCAGACAAGAGGGCTACTTACCTTCCTTCTCTATACATAGAAAAAGGTCCTCTGAAAGAGACATTTTCTAGTCTTCTATTCACTGACAGGGTCGGGGAATTTACATTTAGATTTTTCTATGTTTTAGGCCCTGGCATCCTGGCATCATAGTTTCATAAGTTTCTGCTTCTAGATGTGCATAATGAAAAAAATAAGCTCCTTTTTTAGTGGGTGGAAAGTGAAGACTTTAAGTAGTCAATCTCTGATTTTCCCCTCCCTGGTGCTGGGAGGAAGATTGACATTTTCGACTCTGTTACAGAGTAGCCTACTGAATTCTTCAGGGTGTTTTACATGCTTGTCTCTTATTAAACTGCATTATGTGCTATTTTAAATAGGTTTGTCTTTCTCTTTAATTTTTTTCCATGTTTTATTTACCGCTTTTTTATATTTCATAAGGAGAATTTTTGTATCTGTTCATCAGGGACTGGTCTGTTACGCAGTGGTGAGGTATTTCTCTCAATATGATCAAGAAATCTGGTTATGTATTGTTGGCATTTGTATATTTTGAAAGGTTTAATCACAACTGCTGTGATGAGACAAATAGATAACCTTTAAATCTATAGCTAAGCCAATTTAGAGACAGCTTTTTTGCTACAAATCAGATTTTAAAACTTCCTACGAATGAGAACAGTGTTACCATTTAAACCTCTTAACTGGGAAACTGTTGTTGAAATAAATAATAAAAAAGAAAGAACTTTTGTATGCTTCATTTTGTGTGCTTCAGTCTAAATTTTGATGGCATAAGTTATCCTGGTTTTTGCTATGCATCAAATGAAAGCTTTTTATATAGTGTTTTCTTTGACTATTCCTTTTTGAGCATGCCTCTCATCACCTTTGAAGAAGGGCCACTGACTATCAAAGGGAGTAATTTATGAAAATCAGCTTTTAAAATACTTCATTTTGCTTTTCATTTGGTTTTGATACTTCCTTTTTCAATCAGCAGTTTGTCTTGTCCTTTGAAATTGTTTATTTTTGTCCTGTAAGTTCTGGCTTTTCAAAGGAGGATTCATATTAAAGGAAAAAGGTAAAAATTAATAAATAATGTTTGTGTGTAGGGAGAAAACACACTAAAAGCTTAGTTTAAAATTTGAGCACTACATTCTTCATTCTTTTCCAGTATCCATATGGATACTTTACTTAATCAGAGAAAGAACTTACTGCAATCTGTCTTTTGTTATCCAGAATAGAATCTATGATGATATGTGGGCAGTAGATACATCTTTTTAGTGGTTTATCCAGTGTGTTACAACTGTAAAAGCATTGGAGATGCACTGGTGTTGCTGTTCTGGAGCTGAGTCGTGCGTGGTTGAAATCAGCAGTGATACTGTTGGGTTCAGAGAGACCAAGACTGACCACTGCTTGGGCTGGCTGCTTTTTCAGTCATCAACGAGGCTGTGAAGTGTTTTATGTTTCTGCAGGTGTAGTTGCCCATCTGCTTTGTATCCTTCCTGGGTTGTGTAGTACACAGTGGATCTGTGGTAGATCTGGTGTATTTTTCTTGAGCTAAATACAGACCTAGCAAACATTCACAGATCAGTATTGCACAGCCACCTAATTCTAATTAAAACTTCTAGTTTTCTTCTCCTTTTACTTACCTGATCTATCACTTTGGTGATAATTTTTCACTAAAAATTAACTGAATATTCTTCACTTGTATTTTTTTATGCCTAGTTTGTGTGGAAAGCAACAAATCTCTTTGGTATTGCTTCTGGACTACAGCCCTGTTGTACAGTTCAGCAGTTATGGCCTGTGACCTTTCTGTAACATTTTTGATGGCAATCCTGTTCAGTCCTGAGTGCTCTGCAGTTTCTGCTTTCATCCATAGGATTAATTTTGAAGTATAAATATGTATTTTTTCATTAAAACGGTAAGAAAAGAACTGCATTAATTTTAGAGCAAAATCTAAATAGAACCATGTTAATTTATGATTACGATAAGCAGAGCAGCAATAGCTGCTAAAGATAGGTCTCTTCTGTACTTACTGCTCATCCTATTGCTTTTAAAACTCGTGTCAAAATAAGTGGCTTGGATTTTTTTCCCTTAGTAAATGCTTTGCAGTCATATGTTTTGCAATCATATGCAATCATATGTTCATATGTGATTGGAATAACATGGTTGCTCTTAATGTCCCAGAAGATCTCTAGGAAATTACCATGTTCACCTTGAAAGATCAAGGTAATTAGAGTATGCAGTGTGTTAATCACCAGTTAAAGTTGCCATGAAAGTCAAAGTTCATGTTTTCAGGTTGTTTAGAGGATGGTCTCCCAAACAGCACTTCCCTGTGACACTGGCTGGCTTGTTAATGTCAGATTGCAACAAAGTCACTGTGGTGCAGAAAGACAGGTCTTAAGGCACTTGTTTAGCCCAAATGTCAGTGACAGATCTCAGTAGTTCTAGATGCACAAAAGGTTCTGGTAGATGAATTCTCTCATTCTAGATTATTTTTGTAAACCCTGGGAATTTTTTTGTTGCCTGAGACATGAAGCACTGAACAAGACTGGTTCTGTAAAAATTGTGGGTGACGATGTGCTGGGTTTCAGTTTGATTTCTGTAATGAATATATTTTAGCCTCATTGTAAATACACAATGTCACTCAAGTAGTGGGCACACCCAGATTTTTCATATGACCTCTATGCCACATCATTGCCCATTCTCACATGTAAAGTGGTAGTATACAACCCTCTTTTATTTGTGTCTCTGCATCTGTGTAAGCAGTGACTAACAAAAGTAAAGAGAAGGCTCTTCTGATGCACTGGTGCTGAGATGTCTGTAGGTGAGACTGTTCATCTGCATGCAGGGATTGAAACTTATTTCCACTGAGCTCAGTGATATGTCATTCCTGCTGTAAAAAGACCTGTCTTTACTGAATTCCAGTGTGGGGAATATCAGTTTTAAGCATTCATAAAAAATAGGTATGGAGTTAATAACTCCTGTTAGTGGCTTGGTTTCAGTTTGTTCTCTACTCTGACAACTCAGGTATTAGGCTGACTTACATCTGTACTAAGTACAGTTCTCTCTTGGCTGTGTTTACCCATAAAGAGGCAAAACATTTAAGTGACACATATCTCCAGATAACGTGCATTTTGCCTAACCTAATGCAAGTCACTGACTACAGCAACAGTCCTTGACTCTTGTAATAATTCAGGAGATAATGCAGCTCTGTTTATTCCAAATGGTAGGGAAAAAAATCAGTACCTGAATTTAAAATTACTTGACTTTTAGTTCTGAGGCATTATTCTGCCATTGTAATTTCTAAATATGTACCAAAAATCTTAGGAACTAGTCTGTATAACATTAGAAGTTAGGACCCAATAATTTTCATAAACTTAGGATGTTGGAACATAGGTGAAGGAGTTAGGAATGCCATATTTTGCAGGTTCTGCACTGACAAAGAACTAAATGTCAGTGAAAATTTTGTGCTGACCAAAGACACTTGAAGATAATTTTACTTTTTATTTCTAATGCTATTGATGACACCAAATCATGTATCTTTAGTTGGTATATAGGAATCAAACAGTGAAAATATCTAATGAGGCCTCATTCTCTCTGCCAGATGTACTGCAAGAAACAAACAGCTACAGTGGCAGTTAATTTACATTTTCAGAACAATCAATGCCTAATTTAATGATGAGGTTTGATTACTTTAAAGACCTTACTCAAGGTGCAGCACTTCGGTGTGATGCTCTAGGGGTGTTGTTCATCGTATCTCTTTTCTGTACTTCCTGCATTTCTTTCCTTGCCTTAGGTGAGTGGCTTTCAATCCAAGCATCTGAGGTCACCTAAATTGACAGAAATTTGCTCTTAGATTAGGGGAGGAAAAAAAAAAAACAAAAAAAAAAACACCACCAGGACGTAGCACCAGAAAAGTTCATAATGGTTTCCAGGTGTGACTTTTCTGAGAAATGTGGCAACATTAAATACGGTTCAGAATAAGTATTTGTTATCCATTCATAGATGGAGCAAATCTTAAACTTCAGTTACTGCATCACTTCTCCCTCCTAATATTTCTCCTTCCTTGTGACAGATGTCAACACTCTGGGTGCTTCCCTCCCTTTGCTAAGTGTATTTCAGATTAAGAGTTCAGAATTACCCCATTCCTAAAAGCCTGACCTTTTGTCTAGGGTTTTTCCACCCTACCAGCTGCAGTAGTTACCACAGCTTCAGTGGACTTTTGAGAGGGGTCCTGAAAATCATGAAGGTGATTGATATTAAATGGGATGGATGATCGAGCAGATCTTTCTTACATTTAAAGTTTGATTTGTGCTAATGTTGTACAAGTGTGCTCACATTGGCCAAAAAAATTACAGGTTATAACAATATGGGAATAGAGTCCTTTAATACACAATACTGTGTTCTGCTTTTAATCTCCAAGGTCTCAATGTGTCAGTTTAGAGTTTGTATTTGCTTTTTTTCTCCAGAGGGTTTCCTTTGTAAATTAAGAATTACTTCATGGAGTTTTTTCTGCCAATTTCTACCTTAACATGATAGAGACTATTTGTGTTATTTGCATCACTTAAATAAAGACCCAGACACTTGTTTGTAACAGAATGGTCCCCCCATTATC
>VWYP01014840.1:47807-62374 GCA_013400435.1 Pycnonotus jocosus | reverse complement strand
AGATTTTTATCTCAGGAAAAGCCTCAGGAGAAAATCAGCTCCAGCTGAGTCCATGCTCAAGATGGTGCTGGGTTCATTTGGGAGCCACATCCCAAGCCAGATCCCACTGCTGCTGCCAGGTCGGGATCCTGGAGTGAGGAATTCTGTGCCCTTCCCTGCCAGTGATGGCCCTGCCTCCCTGCAATGTTTTGGGGAGAGATCACAGGCATTTGGGAGGCTGAGCATCCACCTCCTCCCTCCAGGACTAAAATCCTTTGGAGTTTCCCTGAAACCTCTCCTGGAAACAAATCCATGCACAAACCAAGGCTTACTCCCATGGAGAAGGGGAAAAAAAGGACACAATTCCCAGTGGGAGCAGCAGCAAGGGCAGGAGACACAGAGATGAAAAGTGACCATGAGAGGAGGCAGCTGCTCAGGAGGGAGGGAAAAAAACCAAAGGCAGTGTGAAGGAAGAGAGGAAATCCAGCCCCATGCAGGAAATCCTGGGGGATTCCCAGCCCAGTGTGGAGGGGATCCCAAGGCTCCTGGCCCAGCTGGCTCCATTCCTCCCCTCTGCTCCTCCCTGCAGGTTCAAAGCTGGGAATGTGCTTACAAACCCCGTGGATCCGTTTGGTTTTTCCACCTCAGCCTCCTGCACAGGAGAGGGACCGGGAGCCTCCGGAGCCAGCAATGCCATAGGAACTGTCCCCTAAAGATCCTTGGCTCTGGATCCCTGGGCAGGGATGGGCAGGTTTGCAATCCCAGCGCCGGCTCAGCTGCTGCTTTCATTCCTACAAACACCCACACGAGCGGCAGCCCCAGAACTGGGGTGGGACATCCCTGGAAGCCACTCAGGGTCCAACCCCTCCCGAGGGCTGTCCTGGCCCAGCCGTGAGCTCACTCGAGACACGATGGAATTTAGCTCCAGGCACGGCCATCCCTGAGGAGTTTCCAGCATTCCAGACCAGCTCAGGAATAAAAGCCCAGGACATGCCCGGGTTTGGGGTGTCCCAGGGCCAGGAGCAGCAACAGCCCCATCCTGGTCCAGCCCCTCTCCCAGCCCCAGCAAAGAGGCACCGAGACGCTCCCAAGTTAAACTCTCCATTTATTGGAACCTTTTACAAAAAAAACCCTCAACATTGTGCTCGTGTCGAAGGAGTGTTCCTCGTCTCTCAGTTCCTGTGGGATTTGAAATCCTGGTGCTCACCGTGGGCACAAGGGGAGGGCAGGGGCCGTGTGACCTCAGTCGTTATTTACAGCGGGAAAGGCCTCGCTCCGTGCCCGGGGGAAGCAGCAGAGACTCCGCAACGGGGGAAAAGGTGCAGCTGCCGAGAGCCCTTCCCGTCTGCTCAGGGCTGGGCTGGTGGAGGCCACGTGCCCCAGGAGCTGGGATGGGTCGTACAACCAAACCTGAGCTTCGGAGTGACCCTGGGATGCCCTGAAAATCCCGGGAGAAGGATGGGTGGTGGCAAGGAAGGATGTTTGGGATGGTGGCACGGGCAGGAGCGCTCTGGAAAAGCCCCTCTCCTCCCTGCTGGAGGAGCCTCAGGACTGCTCGGGTCCTGGCATGTCTGAGGAGCAGAAAGCTGGGCTGTGAATCCCAATCCTGTACTCCAGGGGGGGCGGTGGTGGTTGGGATGATTTTGGAAAGTGCTGCAGCAGTAGGACCGGGAGGGGCAGCACCAGCCCTGTGGGTGGGGAAGATGTTCCTGCTGGCATTTCATTTCCTCACAGAATTCCGTCCCTCCCAACTGCTGCTGCCCAGGTATCTCCCAGGAGCAGCCTCTTTACGCCCAAATCCTTCCCCTTTAGGGACGCTCAGCAAGGAGGAATTCATCCCATGAGATACAGAGAGATCCCACTGCACACCCTGTCCCTGCTCCAGCACAATGGACAGAGGGATCCTCCCAACAACAAAAAAACAGCTTGGGAAAAAGGCCAAAGAGCCTGGGAGGAAGAACAGTTGGATTTGCTCTGCTGATCCCTGATCTCAACTGGCCTCGAATGGAAACACAGCAAGGGAAAGCAGAATTCCCAGCTTGGGGCACCAACACCCTGAGCCTCCCGAGCCCCACGATGCACTCGGCAATGTCAACACTTCCCATCCCATCCGTGTTCCCCCAGGCTCTCACTGCAATAACATTCCCCCCGGATTTTGGGAAGGCTGAAGGCTGCTGGGCACTGCCTGTGTTTGGATAAAGTGCACTCCATGCCCACAATCACCCCGTGCTCCTGGGAAGGCAGAGCTGACCCCGGGCCTGGGCTGTACCTGAGCCACGGCATAGCTGCTAACGAACCCCCACTAATGAGGGTGAAATTAAAGCCGTGGCAGAGGAGCTCAGGCCCCTCAGGAAAGCTGGAACTGACAGCTCCTGACAAGTGCCACATTTCCACCCTGGGCAGGGGCAGAGAATCCTTCCAGGTGTTCCAGGAGTCTCCCATGGCATTTTTAAGGAGACTCTGGGACTTCACGTTTTGGGCACCTGATGTTGAAACAAAAAGGGAATGGAAAGAGGAACAAAAACACAGGAAAAGATTCCTTGATCTGTGTTTTGCTGTGGTCAGTGGTGCTGGTGAAGGCACAAACCATGGGCTCTGCTGGGAACAGGCTGCTCCTTCCCTCTCCTTCCCACGGAGAAAGTGTCAGTGCTGATGGGAAAACCTGGGGAGAGGAGTTTGGAGAGGCCCCAAAACGTGGTGCAGGAGGAGCATGGACAGGGCTGACCTTAGGAATGAGCCCAGGAGCTGCTGCTGCACCATCCCAGCTCCCACACACCAGAGACACACCAGGAAAAAACAGGTGTATTGAGGTGACCACACAAGTGTCACCTTCCCACCTACCCAGCAAGAGTTTCTCCAGGCTGCTCCCAGGCATCTGGGATGTGCTGAGGGAGAACATCACACGAGGGCCAAGCTGTGCCCTTCCCTCCTGTGCTCCCCTCATGTCCAGCTGGGCCTGGAGCAGGATGGAGCAGCAGCTGAGCTCAGGTGCTCACAGGGGTGACAGCGTTTTGCTCTGGGGGAGAGGAACCAGCTCCAAACCCACACTGTGAACGTGATCCTAGCAGCATCAGACACTGGAAAGCTCCTGTTGGGATTAAGCCTCAGACACAGCCGGAAGGCAGGGAGTGAGGATGGGCTGTCGTTAAGGCAGCTGAGGCCCACGGCAAACCCGACAACACGGGCACGGTGCGCTCTGGGATGGGGATGAGGCAGAGCAGGAATTGCAGCTCTGGCACACCCAGGCTGGGCTGAGCATGGAGAAAGAAGGCTGAGAGCCTTCAGGAGCCTCCAGGAGCCTGCAGCACTCCCAGCCCTGGCTGTACTGCACGTGGATCTTCCCTAAGCCCCAAACACGCTCCCTGTCTTTAGAGGATCAGCAGGACAAGGTGGGAAAAGACACTGAGACAGCAGCAACTGAACCCCCTGGGCTGCAGCAGAGGAACAGCACGGGGCCAGAGCTGGAGCCTGGAAGGACTATCCAGGCCAACCTCAGCCCTCTCCAGGGGCTCAGGGTGGGGAGCAGAGCAGAGCAGAGCAAAGGGCTCCTCACCAGGTGACACCTGAGAGGCCTCAGTAGTAGCCACAGGGCAAGGGAAGCCAGGATCTGGTGGGTGGGAAAGGATGGGGACAGCAATGGTGACAGGAGCTGCACACGAACACATCCAACCTGGCCTTGCTACGGTCCCCTCGGATGGGCTGAAGGGTCCAGAGAGGGAAATGGGATGTGGAGAGGGGAGGGAAAAGAAAAGAAAACAAAAAAGCGCCTCACTCGGCAAATCTAAAACACTTTCATTTTAAATAACAATAATTATAATTAAAAAGAACGGCTGCCCTTGGCTGGCAAAGGGGCAGAGCCAGGGGCCAGCGAGCCATTCCTCAGTGTATGATCCATGGGAGTGTCCTTCCAGGAGCCACGGGATCCCATTCCCTGTGCAGGTGAGTCTTTACAGCAGCCATGGGATCCCATTCCCTGTGTGGTTGAGTCCTTCCAGGAGCCACAGGATCCCATTCCCTGTGCAGATGAGTCTTTACAGGAGCCATGGGATCCCATTCCCTGTGTAGGTGAGTCCTTCCAGGAGCCATGGGACCCCATTCCCTGTGGGGGTGAGTCCTTCCAGGAGCCGTGGGATCCCATTCCCTGTGTGGGTGAGTCTTTACAGGAGCCATGGGATCCCACTCCCTGTCCAGGTGAGTCCTTCCAGGAGCCGTGGGATCCCATTCCCTGTGCAGGTGAGTCCTTCCAGGAGCTGTGGGATCCCATTCCCTGTCCAGGGAGCTGCTGTGGGAGTGCAGGGGAGGAGGGAAGTGCCTGTCCCAATCCAGGCTGTCCCGTTTGCCGGTGGGAGCGAGGCTGGAGTCCAGAGCCAATGGCCTTTTGCACTCACAGCCCCAACGAAGCAGCCCCGTGCCAGCCTCTTCCTGCCTCCAGCTGCAGCTGGGAGCTGGGAATGTCCAGCTGCTGCTGCCATTTCTAGATGAACTTGAAGCATTTGGTCTTGTCGTGGGGCAGGCGGGTCTTGAAGAGGACCGAGTCGACGCGGAACTGGGTGTAGAGCAGGGGCATGTACCCGTACACCTTCACAAAGAAGTTGATGCACTTGTGCCGCTCGTGGAAGTGGGAATCGTCGTGGGAAAGCGCCTGGGGGCAGCCGGGGCAGCGGAAGGTCCAGCGCGAGGTCACCTGCCGGGAGGGACAGAGGTGTCAGGGCCACAGAGTGCCCAGCCCGGGGCTCGGATACAGACGGAATCTCCATGGATTGAGCTGGAAGGGAGCTCAAAGCTCATCCAGTCCCACGCCTGCCATGGGTAGGGACACCTCCCACTATCCCAGGTTGTTCCAACCTGCCTTGGACACTGCCAGGGATCCAGGGACAGCCACAGTTTCTCTGGGAATTCTATTCCAGGACCTCACCACCCCTACAGCCAGTAATTCCTTCCCAATATCCCATCTATCCCTGCCCTCTGGCAGTGGGAAGTCATTCCCTGTGTCCTGTCCCTCCATCCCTTGTCCCAAATCCCTCTCCAGCTCTCCTGCATCCCCTTTAGGCACTGGAAGGAGCTCTGAGGTCTCCCCAGAGCCTTCTATTCTCCAGAAGAACACCCTCAACTGTCCCAGCCTGGCTCCAGAGCAGGGATCATCTCTGCCATGGGCAGGAAACCCTTCACCAGAAAGAGAATTCAGTCTGATTTAGTCCTGTAGTGTCAAACCTCAATTCACCTGCTCTGTGGCAGGGATTTGGCTGATTCCAAAGGCTGAGCTTTCCCACTGGAGCTGCATTTCCCTGGAGCAGACACCTCTCACTTCCCAAGCAGAGCTTCTCCAGCAATGCCAGCCCTGGGACAAGCCCCTGGCTTTACCTTGATGGGAGGTTTCCTGGTCAGGTGGGACACCAGGAAGTTCATGGCGATGTCCTCGCAGTTGATGTACTCGTCCACCATGTCCCGGATGGCCTGGGGCATCACGTAGGAGTACAGGTAGGCGTAGTACTGCAAGGGGAAAGGCACAGCGTCCTCCAGGTGCTCCACAGGTGACAGCAACACGGGGGACATTTGGGATGTGTCTGACTCAAAACTCAAGGATCCCAGTGAAGAGATTCCTCGTAAAGGAGTTAATCCTGCACCAAGATCCGCTGTAGCCACAGCGGCGGCAAATCTCCCACAGCCACCACCCTCTTCCTGGAACCTCAGAAATCGAGGAATGGGGGTTCCAGCCCCCTCAGATCCTGCTCTCTGCTGCTGTGGAGTCAGCCCAGCAGGAACAGCCACTGCATTCCCTCCCCGATGCACTCAGGACCAGCTTCTGGCTGTGTTTCCATCTGGAGAAAGTGAGGGGAAAGGAGCACAGAGCTCCCACATTTGTCCCTAAAAAACCACGACCCCCCCAAAGCTGCAGCCTGAGGTGGCTGTGAGCAGGAAGGGGCAGCCCTGGGGAGGTCTCACCTTGTGGAAGAAGGCAGCACCAGTGAGCACCATGGAGAGCTCGCAGGAGTAGTTGGAGTTGTAGAGCCAGGACTGGTGGGGGATGTCCCAGGCGTGGTAGCGCCCCGGGAAGCCCACGATGCGATCCCTGGCCTCCCTCCACACCCTGCAAACACAGAACTGCCCGTGAGACACAGACCTGGGAGCCCATCCAGAGGCATGGAGGGGTCTGTGCATAAAGGAGTTTGGCAACTGCTTATCCAAGGAATGCCCAAAGGGCAAAAAAGAAAGTGTTAAAATGTCCTAGAGCACAGCCGAGCTGCTTATGCACAGGGAAAAGGCATGAAAATCCATAAATTAGGGATTTTGTAGCTCATAAGGGCTGTTCTGGAGGTTTAAAAGAAAACTAAGGCCAGAGCAGCCCAGGCTCAGCCTGGGAGGAGCCCAACATCTCCTGGCCTCTTCCCCAAATCCCTGGGATTTTCCATGTCCCAGCAGCTCAGTAAAGCCAAGATAACATCAACCTCCCTTAAAGAAAGCTTCAAGACCAGTTTGGATGGGGCTTGGAGCAGCCTGGGATACTGGAAGGTGTCCCTGCCCATGGCAGGGATGAGCTTTGAGGTCCCTTGCCACTCAAACCATTCCAGGACTCTGGAGATTCCATAATTCTGTGAGAAGCTGCTGAGATGTTGAAGACCCCGGTGTCTCCTGAGGGAAGACCTGGATTCCCAAACTGCAGCTCCTCATCCCAAACTGCAGCTCCCTGGGCTCTGGCCATACAGGAAAGGCCTCCAGGGCCCTGAGTGCCTCCCTCACCCTGACACGTGTTCAGAGTCCAGCCTCGGGAATGAAATCCTGAATTTTGCATGTGGAGCGTGGGATTGCTTAATGCTCTGCTCTCATCTGCAGCTCACGCTCCTCCAGAGAAATCCCCCAGGAGAGCTGCAACACTGGCAGGAATAATTAAGGAAAAAAGTCAGTGCCTGATGCCTCAGCTGGAAAACAAATCCAGCTTCCACAGGCAGGGGTGCTGCCTTCCTTTGGATCATTCAGTGCCCCCTCCCTGCTGCTCAGTGCCCAAGCTGTGACTCCAGACTGCAGGAGAGAACTCCCTGTGGGCACAGAAGGGTTTTCCCTTTTTCCCAGGCACAAAACTGGGCAGAAAGTACCATTTTGGGGTTTTTTCCCCCTCATTTGGATGTGAGTTTCTCCCACAAGCCCTGTTCTGGGAGAGGTACAGGAGCAGAGCAGAAATTCCCTGAGCTTTCCTTATGGAGCACAGACATGTTTGTTCAACCCTCCACCCCAGTTAATGAAATTCCAAGATAATCCTGAGGAATCAACACCACCAGCATCTTCCCTGGCTCTGTCCTCCCCCCAGCACTTGTTTGCTGCAGTTCTTGTCAATCCAGGGTGATTGTTTAGAAAAGCTGGAAGTCGAAATCACTTTACTCCCTTTCACTTCTCCCACATCTCTGCTTTCCTACAAACGTGACTGAGCTTTTTCCTTCCCAGCTCAGCCACAAAAATCAGGATTTCTGTGGAGAATTGTTCTGAGGGTGCTCAGAGAGCTGCCTCCAACTCCCTCCTGAGTGGCAAACTGGCAAAAATGATGCTTTTGACCTCAAGAATCAAAGCTTGGAGCAAAGTTTTGACAAAGCACAGTTGTTGTGGGCAGAGGTTCACTCCAGTGCCAAGACTCCAGCAGTTCCTGGGAATGTGTTAACACAGGGAGGCTTTGTGGGAACAGGGTGTCTGTAAGCAGGGATGTGAGTGAGAATAACACAGGGCACTTACAACCTTCATTTGATGCTCTCCAGGGCTAATCAGCAAAACCTCGGCCAGGAGAAGGAAAACAGAGACCAAAAAAGGGATGAAAACAGCCCAGTCCAGATAAAGAGCCTGGAATGGGGCAGGGAAGGGAAGCCAGGAATCCTGACGCCTCCTCCTGCACTTTAATCCCTCTCACACCTCGTTTCTCATCTCTCTGAGGGAGCCTGGTGGGTTTCCAGGCATTCTGTGCCTTTTCTTCCTCCTCCCAAGCAGGTTTTGGTCCCCATCTCCCATCCCTGAGCAGCTGCCGGGTGTTCTCTGATTGGAATCGCAGTCCCTGCTCCTTGTGCCGCCCTCACTCCCCAGCAGCTCCTGGCAGGGAGGGAGCTTTGGCTGCAGGAGCTGCAGGAGCAGCTGGCACAAACCTCCCCCAGCAGGAGCCCCCTCATTCCCGTGATCAGAAAGCTTTTGCCAGGGAAAAGTCAAGGGAAAACTGGGTGCTGGAGCAGAACGGGGGTGGGAGTGAGAGCAGCCAGCACCTGCCTTTGCTGGGTGACATCTGCCTTTGCCTGCTCTGCAGGAGAAAACGCCCCAAGAACTGTCACACCCCAGCGTCACACGGAGCAGAGGGTGACAGCCACCACCAGCAAGTGAGCATCACCCTTCCTTGCCTCTGGCTCATGGATGGAGTGCAAAGGCCTCTTGGATTTGTTTTCCAGGCTCTGTCCACCCTAGGAAGCCATTCAGGGACCATTAAAAGCATCCAGGGACCATTTTCAGCACGGCAAAAGCTGAAGAGCCGGGTTAAGAAGCGTGGGGAAACGGGGTTTCCTGCACAACCTGGGATCAGCTTCCCCACCCCATCAACGCGTGTTTCTCCAAGAAACAGAGCTGGGAAGCCACAGGGAGGGCTGTGCCAGCCCTAACCGTGCCCTGGCTGCTGCCTGAGCGGGTCCTGGCTGTGGGGAGGGCGCTCACCGGAAGCCGAACATGATCTCGTCGTGGCGCAGGTGGGCGTCGTCGTCGATGGACAGGATGGCCTCGGTCTCGATCTCGTCCCAGGGCAGGAACCGGTTGTTGAGGCTGTTCTTCTCCGTGCGCACCACCTGCGGGGTGGGAGAGAGTTTATGGGGCTGAGGGGCCCAGGCTGGGGGGTTTGGGGGCTGAGGCTGTGCCAGCTGTGGTGCCCCTGGCATGGGGAGGGATCCAAGGTCACAAAGCATCAGCTCACTCCAGCAGCAGCTCCAGCAATTCCAGCCGTGCACCTGTAAAATCCTACTGGATTGCTCCCTCTTCCAAGAATCATGGAATAGAGCCATGGAGTTGGAAGGAACACACCAGGATCATCCAGTCCAACCCCTGACCCTGCACAGACACCCCAACAATCCCACCCTGTGCATCCCTGTTGTCCAAACGTTCCTGGAGCCCTGGCAGCCTTGGGAATGTCACCATTCCATGGGGAGCTGTGTCAGTGCCCAACACCCTCCAGGAAAGAACGACTTCCTGATATCCAGCCTAACCCTCCCCTGGCACAGTTTCACACCATTCCTGACAGCCCCATCCACCCTAGATCCTTTCCCCTGCTCTTACACTTCCAGACTCCCCTGGCTGATCCAAAGTCACTCCGTCCATCCCACATTTCCCACCCCACTCAATCCCTCCAGTCGTTTCCCTGCCTCTGCTCTGAGCAATCTCCATTTAAAAATTAAGCCCAGCCTGGTGAAAAGACCAAAGCATCACAGCAATGGAACTCCATTAAATAAGATTACATTTGATCCCACCAAAAAACCCCACGCTGAAACCATTAACAGTGGAAATATTTGTATCAGGATCTATGTGACAGCTGGGGTGATTGAATTCCCATGGAAAGCCAGTCTTGGAGCTTTCATCTGCCGATAGCTCCAGGGGGATGGAATATTGGGCAGGAACACATTGAATATTTCACTGAAGAGCCATCAAAAGCACCCAACAATTTACTGCAGGTGAACAAACTGGGCAGCTCTGGGCTGTGGAAAAGCAGGGCCAGAGCTGAGCCAGCACCATTCCTACCCCACGAGCCCCATGGTTTTGTTAGGACATGAAAAAAGCAGGGACAATGTTGGCACAGGAATTTCTGATCCTGCTCCTTCCCAAGGTGCAGAAGCATCACAAAACTCAGCTCAGTGTTTGGCTTGGCTGAAGGATTATCCAGAGCCAGCAGATGCTCCCAGGGGTTTCTTCTCTGCCTGGGAACTGCTGGAAAAGAGGATGCAGGAATCAGGGTGGGAATGGGGTGAGGAGGGAAGCAGGAGGAGGCAATTCCACACTCCGTGTTCAGCTCTGGGGTCCTCAGCACAGAAAGGACGTGGATCTGCTGAGTGAGTCCAGCCTGGAGAAGAGAAGGATCCAGGGAGAGCTCAGAGCCCCTTCCAGAGCCTAAAGGAGTCCCAGGAGAGCTGGAGAGGGACTTGGGATGGAGGGACAGAACACAGGGAATGGCTTCCCACTGCCAGAGGGCAGGGATAGATGGGATATTGGGCAGGAATTGTTGGCTGGGACAGTGGGGGAACCTGACACAGGTTGCCCAGAGAAGCTGTGGCTGTCCCGGGATCCCTGGAAGTGTCCCAAGCCACTTGGATGGGGCTTGGAGCAGCCTGGGATAGTGGGAGGTGGAATGAGATGGTTTTGAGGTTTCTTCCCACCCGAACCATTCTGGAATCCTCGAAGCCACCAGCATTAACCCTCCTGGGTGCTGCAGGGCAGTGGAGCTGTCACTGGGAGATCTCTGCCAGGAGGGTGTCGTTGTCTCCAGGAGACAGGAGACAATGACAGTGGGAGAATCCACCTTTCCTTTGAGATGTTTCCTCTAAAACATCAACTCTGCTCCTTGGGAATTGTCTCCCTTNACAGGAGACAATGACAGTGGGAGAATCCACCTTTCCTTTGAGATGTTTCCTCTCAAACATCAACTCTGCTCCTTGGGAATTGTCTCTCTTCAGCTCCCACCCCCTGCCCTGGGTAGGTCTCATCCCCTAGAAGAGCCCAGAGGTGCCATAACCAGCCCTCTCTCTGTCCTTTTTCAGACACTGAGGTCTCAATCTCTTCCCCAGTGCTGCTTCTCCCACCCTTCCATCATTTTAATGACCATTTTTGCCACAACTTTGCTCCTTGATGGTCTCGAGCCAAGAGCTCTATCAAAATCCAACGAAAGATGTTCCCTCAGCAAAGCTGAAAGGCTCTGGCAGAATGGGGAGTCAGCAGTTCCCTTCCCAAGGAGATTCAAACAGTGAGGAGGACACAAAATCAAGACAGAGAACAACAAGAGAGACCCCAGCCCCTCACCAAAACACCACCTCTCATCACAGCAAGGGCTCCAAACACCGAGCAGAGCACCAGTGGTGGGACCTGCACCAAACTCCTGTTGTGGTGTGTCCTTGATTTCCCCTCCAATTTCCCCCACAGTTGGTTTTAGCTCTAAACAATATTCCCACCACTCTCCCTGTCCATCAAGCTGACCCAGCCCTTTATTCCAGACCTATCCTTGTCAATCCCCAGTTGTCTCAGCCCCTCACCTATCCATCAAAGTTTATTCCCTCCCCTTCATCTAGAAGGTTCTGTGTTCCCTAACACCTGAGTGGCCCAATGATTTTGTGCCCTCCCTTTCTGTGCCTCCACTGGCTTTAGTCCATTGTACCTCCCCTGGAGTGGTCACTGGTTCCTGTGTTGTACCACCCCTTGTGCCACCCCCTATTTAAAAACCATTGCACCGCTTGAGAGTTTTGCTCTTTTTTCCTGAATCCTTCAACTCCAATAAGGTCCTCGTTGGAACTGAGAGCCTCCTTCAATTCCTTTACATGGATCCCTGTTGTCGGCTTCTCTGTTTGGCTTGGGGTTGCACACCCCAAAGTTCTGCAGCCGGTGTCATCCGTGTCCCTGCAGCTCCCCACGCTCGTCCCTGGGCTCCCTCGGAGCTCAGACAGCATCCAGGGAGATTGTGACAAACTCCCAACTCCTCCAGACTCAAAACCAGCCCAGACTGAGCCCTGCTCACCTTATTTTTATTATTTTTTACTTTGTTTGGCACTAATTCTCTTTAAAATGCTTTGCTATCAGCTCTATGGCCCAGGGCTCAAAACCGTGAACCTCCTGGCTAGTTTGCAAACTTAGGACACAACTAAAATGCCTCCAAGCACCCAAGAGAACCCAATCCAGAAGCTTCATTTCCTTTTGGAAAATCAGTTCCAGGTGATTCAGTGCCACAATGTGGGATTTGTTTGACTCAAGGAGCACAAAACCCCACAACTCCATGGCATCCATTTCCTCCCAGCGTTTTGTTGTTCACAGACACATTGCACAAATTGATTTTAAGAAACCTGAGAGAAAACTAAACCAGAGCATAAATCCAGAGTCTGCCCAGCAATAATGTCCTTTTACCAATACTTTAAAACACGTTTTTATACATAAACACCAAAAAAATGCAGCAAAATCAATACCTTCCAGCAATCTCCTTGCTAGTGAGGCTTCACACTTAAGGTTTAAATTAAGTGTCACATATAATTTGATGGTGAGAACATGAGGAATGCCTGTGCCCTTGGAGAAGTTTTGACAGCTCAACTTAGTGAACTGGATTGATTCCTGGGCAAAGAGCAAACTCTGCAAGAACCCGGGAGCCTCATTGCTCACATCAGGTCTCTGTGAGGGGAAAAAAGCCTGAAGGATGCCCTTAGGAGAGCTGGATAATTTTGGGAGACAGAATGAGCTCTCAGGAAAAGGATCTGTTTCCATCTTTGCCAAAGATGACAAATTCTACCCAAATAAGCTGGGAGAAGAGAGCAGGGTGGGGTGGGGACACCACACACTCCCTTAAGAACAGGCAGGACTCAGATTTTCTTTGTGCAAGAAAGGGATAATGCATCTCCCGGATCATGGGAGTGACCAGTCTGACCAGCCCAGGCTTGGAACTTGGCTCCAGAGGTGCCACCATTGTCCCCAGCCATCAAGGACTGCCACATCTGGGAGGTGATGATGTTCATCCCGCCCACATCCCACATCCTCGTTCCCAGCTGAGCAGGTCACCTCCTGTCCTCCTTTCTTTCTGCAGAAGCACACAGGAAGCCAAAGCCCACGTGAGAAAGAAATCAATTAAAAACCAGCCAATCTAGGCTTAATAGAGGTCAAGCAGGGCTCTGTTGGAGGACTTAGGGAGATGGCAAACTCTAGGAAAATGGAACAATGAGTTCCAAGTGTCCCTGAAGCCGCATTTAATTTCAACTCCTGGTTAGACCAAATCCAGACATTTTGATTAAGAAAGTTGCCCAGATCAGCAACTGAGACCCACAGACGGAGAACCACCAGGTTCTCAGTGCTTTACACATCAAGCACAAATCTGGGATTATTTACAAGACTCTCTGGAAGGAGGGAAGGGTGTGCAGATCCATAAACAGAATAAATCACATCCTTTATTACCACGGCCAGCTCCATCCCTGCTCCGTCTGCAGCCAAGGTGTGAGATCAGACTGGCACTTGCTGCTCTGCAGATGCAGTCAGAGATGGGCACGAGGAAGACAACAACTCTGCCTGGTGCCCCCAAACAGCATCCTCCTGGAAGCTGGGTAATTTTTTGGAAGTGAAGCTGTCAAAATAAGTTCGCACTGAGCCAAGCAATGAATGTGGGCTGTCAGACAGGGATAAAGCACATAGGCTGGGCAAAGAGGAGGAATTTCTTCATGGAAAGGGTGGTCAGGCATTGGAAGGGGCTGCTCAGGGAGGTTTGGAGTCCCCATCCCTGGAGGTAGCCAAGGAATGACTGGATGTGGCACTCAGCTCTGGGCTGGTGACAAGGTATGAGGATTGTCACAGGTTGGACTTGATGGCCCTGAAGGACTTTTCCAACTTGAATGATTCTGTGATTCTCTCAACATCCTGGCTACAGCAGGAATTCTGGCACTGGGTAAGGCTCCATATGGAGACTACATACCTGAGGTGTTCCCTTTGCTAAAGATGACTTTGATCCTGACATCTCTGAGCTCTGCTTCATTTCATGGAAGGAGAGAAGAGGCTGATCCCAGTCACGTTGGCTCCATGGCAAGCAGACAAACTCTCTGCCAGGACAGGTGCCAAGGAGAAGCCACAGGAGCTGCTGTCATCACCCAAAATCTCTGCAGCCCATTTCCAGTGAGATGACATTGGAGTAAATCCCACGAGCCCCAACCATGGCCACATTTTAAACTCAATTTTCTCAGTGTTTTATCACTACCTGTTCTGGGCAAGCTGTGCTGCTCCACAAAAGCTGGCAGGCTCACTGTGGCTCTCAGCCCAGACCTCAAATCTGCTTGGCTGCCCCTTCCAAGGACAACCATGGTGGTGCTTATTGAAGAATTCCAAGAGCAGTCTCACACCCAGCGGGGCTGTGTCCTGCCCTGCCCACGCAGAACCTTTTCCCTCCTGCCAACCTCAACTCCCAACCTGAGAAAACCCTCAGAGGACAGAAATCCATCCAGCTCCTACTGGCCAGCATCCTCCTTTCCAAAGCCAAAAGCACAGATGCAGGCCTTTGGCTCAGCCAGGAGTTCTTCATTGCATGAGAACTAAAATAATCTGAACTCACTGGATACAACACAGGGCTCCTCCCGGCACACTGCCAGAGCTGCATGGGCAGGGAGGAGATGGGATGCCAGCACAGCACTTCGACCAAGCCCCTGGGATGATGCCTTCCTGCTCAAAGCCACACTCTTTTTCCCAACATAGACCAAAAAACTCGAGGAAATGAGCCTGGCACAAGACGGGACTCCAGGGCGTTGGTGGCAGCTCCCGATGAAGCTGCAAATCCAGCAGGAATTGCTGCCCTGCATTTTGACACTGTGTGAGCAGGGTGTCAAAGCTCCTTCCAGACACACTGCCAGAGCTGAGCAGAC